>VZRO01001823.1:194036-314477 GCA_013397915.1 Daphoenositta chrysoptera
CCGCAGAGGCTCGGGAGGAGCAGCCGGGCGGGGCCGGGTCCCCCAGCTCTTGTCGCCGGGCTGGTGTCTCCTGCTGCACGGCTCCCCCGCAGCCCCCACTGCCATCGCACCTGCAGCCAGAACAGACCTCTCCTTCCCACTTTCTGCACCTGCCCCTTGGCCTCGTCCCCAGGCAGCACCTTCATCCGTAGCCATTTCACTGGGATTCTCCCACCCCGTGGACAATTTCAGTGTAAGGAAGCACCTTTCCTCCGACCTGCCCGTGGCTGCCCCCAGCCACCAGCTCGGCCTTTCCATCACCCTCTTTGGCCATCTGACAAATGCCACTTCCCCAAAATTGTGGCAACTCTGGGGAATTTAAAGGTCAAGTATCAGCTGCTGGCGTCGCTCCACGGAGACAAGCTTCAGTCCAAAGTGATGCCTGACCTTCCTTCTGTTGCAGGCAAAGTCGTTGTAATTCTTCTCTTGCACTTCATTTTAACCTCATGGAAGCAATGACATTGGGTTTTGTTTAAAGTCCTGAGACCGGCCTTCGTGACATGCAAGTGTTCGAAAATAAACACTCGAGGAAAAGTTTTGCTTTAATTTAAACTGTTCCTTTCTCCCATGCACCCACCTACCATCTACGGCAGGAGCGTGTGACAGCAGCGGAAACTGGTGCCCCCATTTTCCACAAATAAACCAGGGACCTACAAGTGGCCCCATGCCCTGGGAGTCAGAAGAATGTGTCTCCTTCCCCCCCACACTCCTTTGCCCATATTGATGATTAGCACCTTTGAGTGAAACAGCTTTTCTTAAAAAACGGGTTGTTTCCCAATACACAAATAACTTTTAATCAAGTATTCCTGACATATGAGTTGGATATTTTACCCAGTTTGTGCCCAGTGGCAAAAGATAAAATTTCCATTTGGGAATTACTGCCTTTCTAAATGAAAGTAAGGGGACAAAAGCAAGTTGAGAGAGAGTCTGTTAAGAAGGTATTTTGAACATTTGGCATTACAGGAAAAACATATTTGTGTGAAAAAAATGCTTTTTGTTGCAGAATGAGCATTATTTCTAGGGGTTTTAGTTGCTGGGTGGTTATTTTGCTGTCCTTGTTTTTTTCCCAAGAATAAAAGTTAATTTTCAGGAATTTCTTGTACAACCTGAGAAACAGAGAACATGTATTCCACTGGCCGACAACCTTGTGGGGAATCCTTTTCCACTGGAACTAATAGAACATGGACATCTAACATTTTGTTTTCTGTTTTTTTCCCTGCTAAAGATAGACATAAGTATAAACAAAAAGCAACAAAAACAAATCATATCACCATGCTGACCCCAAAATAGCCACATTCTGTTAACCAGATGTATTTGACTTGTTGCCCATGCGTGTGTTGAGTGACCTTTTTTGCAGAGCACAGAATCATGCACCATTAAAGTCAAGTAGATTTTTTTACCACTGACTTCCCTGAGGGGAATATTTGGCCTGTATTCAGATTCCTCCTAAATTTTAGGAAGATTGCTGTTGTGTCTCTTGAGGAAGAGGGTGCTCCTTAATGGAGGAAATATTTTGCTATATAGATTCCTATTATTAATACATAATCTTGTGGATTATTCATGATGTGTCTCAGTTCTGTAGGAGAGCTCAAGTGCTGGTCCTGAGCTTCTTTGGCTGCATTTGTTGTGCTGGGCAGGTGCAGCTCCATAGTCCTGTTTCTCCGTTTGTCCAATTTTGGGGAGTTTCTGCAGGACACCTCTGCCTTTTACTTAGGCCATATATGTCTCTCCTCAGAGGAAAGCAGGGCCAGGGACAGAAGGTACATTAGCAAGGGAAAGATCCTGCAGATTCTATATTCAGATGTTCTCTCTGTAGGCAGTCAAGACAAAGATTTGCATCTGGATCTGTGAAATGAAAATGCTTTTTGGTGCCTCATCATATCCTGGAAAGTGTAGTATGATTCTTTTTCTCTGTCTTCTTGCCCCATATATTTTACAACTGAAGCATAGTAGTTTAGTTCAGTTCAATCAAATTTTACCTTGAAATGAATATTCAATATGAAGGAAAGCTGCAAAAATTGCATTTTCATGCTTAAGTTTTAAGAAAAAGTTCCGTGTTCAGTTTCATTCTGCACATAAATTAACTAAAAATTAAAATACAATATTCAAAAGTAGTAGGTTTTATGCAAGAATATGATTTTTTTTGACCTTTTGGGGGCATGTTTTTTGACCTATAAATCTCTTTCTCTGTTTCTGTTTTTGGGGCTTATCTGAGAGTGGGAATTTTTGGGTTGTTGGGTTTTTTGATTATATCTTTTTTTTCTGGTTTTTTGGTCAGCTTTGCAAACTTGTTCTGATAACCTGGGTTTCCAATCAGTATAGCTCTGTATTAGGAAAGTAGCATACCATTTCTGTAGAAGTTATCTAAAAAGAAAAGAGATACTGCACACTTTACCAAAGATGTATTTGCTCTGGACTGCCTACATGAGTGAAAGAGTTTGAAAAACTTTATTTTGGTTGGAAAAGTAAGCAGACATGACCAAACACATAAAAACTTCTATTTTTATATTCTCTTTTCTGACCATAACCACAGTTGAATCTGTTTTTCAGATGTAACTTGCTATTCAGAAATGCTAGATATTCACAGTTTGGGCAGGAATCTTTACAGAACAATATTAAGTCACAATTAGCTTTAAAGAAAACTTTCCTAAATAAACCAGCATCTCTCATATGAAGCGCTATTTTTTGCTCAAAAAACCATTTTTGCTTCTTGATTTATCTGGTATAGGTATCACTCTGGTAAAGTCCTACTGGACAATAAGCCAAATAAAATAAGTAAGTGCTTGCAGTAATTATGGTTCAACACAAAGTTGGTGAAAAAGTCTCAGGCTGCCTGAGTAATTTAAACCAAGAAATTGTGCTTCACATTTCAAGATGGATTAAGCTTTATTGTCTTTTTTTATAACCTTGAGATTAGGAACAGGAAATATTGTGGTGTGGACTGCAAGATTTGACACTGCTGGGAAAGGCAGAGTTTAGGCAGAGTTACAGCACACGGCAGGTGCCAGTACTTGCTGAGGCACCTCAGCCAGAGCCCAAGCTCTGGGAGCACGTGGTACTTCCCAGGATAATCCCCACACCTTCTTCGTGTGCAGAAAGAAAAAGGGAAATAAGGCATGAAAACTGGAAGGAGGAGCAGGAAGAAGTGGATAACAAGATCCAACTGGAATTAATGTCCAGCTGAAGGCAACGGCTCAGAAATGTCACGGTCTGCTCTTCTAGATGCAGTCCAAAGGACTCTCCGTGTCATCACACGAAATGTTGCAGATGTGAGCTGCTTGTCCCGGGGGGCAGATCCACCACCGAGTGTGCAGAGCCCCGAGCAGTGAGGCAGGACAGGGTGGCACCTCACACGGGCCTTCTTGCTGACTGCCCACCAGGGAAACCCGAGAGTGGAGACGAGCTCCAGAGTGGCGTGGTTGGGCTTGGCTCTGAGGCCTTAAGAGGCCATCTATAAACAGAGACCAGGCAGGAGTAAGGGAATAAAGGTGGGTATTTATTTGAAGGGCCCTCAAGGCACACCCCGGGAGCCAGAGGTTGTTGCCAACATGGACCCCAAGATGGGCAACAAGTCACGAGTTCTTTACACCTTTATAGGTTTGGTTCATTTGCATAGCCAGGGTTAACTCTCCAATTAAAGCTTCAGTTTAATGATGTAATTCCCCTCAGCTTGCCCCCCTTTCAGAGGCTTTTAGTTTACACTTTTTGGGCCTAGGACAGTCTAGGTGTCCTTGAAGAGCAGGCCCAGAGAGGCTTTGTTATGACCACTCAGCACGAGAGAACAGAAATTAACAGGCTACAAGAAACCTCAGAGCTACACACTAAGCAGTACAGGATTTTGAAATATGTAAAAGTCAAAATCTAAGGCATCAGTTCCACCCATTATAATTCAAATGTGTTCATAATATTCAAACATACATCATTTACAGTTCTTCCTGCTCCCAGAGTCCCGGGTGTTCAGGCCTGGTTGCTAAACCCCAGCCAGGTAATCCAGCATTCATCCCTGCAGGCGATTAACAACATAATTCCTTTCTGGTTTTCTTGCATGGGACGTATGGTAACTGCTTTTCACTTACGAGCTGTATTCTAACTAAGAAAAGTTACCATGAATAACACAACAGTTTTTAAGTTCTAGTGTGAAAGTCATTGAAGTCATTTCTGGAGTGGTACCCAAGGGCAGCAAATGACAATGCAGCCCATCAGAAATGACTGTTTCTAGTATTTGGGAGAAAAAAAAAAAAAAAAAAAAAAAAATGCAAGACTATATACCGTACAGTGTTATTAGTAGGAAATATCTGTTAAAATTTTATATGATCTAAGTTTAGATATTTCCACATATAAATGTTCTATCTACAAGGAGATGGGCATGCAAAATTACTATTTTCATTCAAATTTCCAGTAATATCCATTTGAAGTTTTATGGGATGTGCTGCACTATGGTTATGTGCATTTTGAAACACAAAATATCCCTCACTCAACTCAAAAGAATTTTGTTCCTTGTATGTAATCAGAGTTTAGGTATATAGATGGAGAATGCTAAACTTTTTGTTTATATTTGGTTTTTTTCCTCTGCTATTAGTCTCTGCAGTTCCAAGAAAGTCTGGAAAGAATAAACATCATTGGTAGTGCTGGTAAATAGATTCTAATGTACTTTGTATTACCCAAGGCCTAATTTGAACTGCAGACTCTTTACAATAGCTTGTTATTTATTTTTTTTTGTGCAAGAATGTAAGAAAAAATGAACCTCTCTGTGACCTCGGTCTACTAGAATGAAGTTGTGGTACTGGCCTTTGGAAAAAGAAACAGAAGCTGAATCTGCTTGATATGAAGCAACAGCCCTAGAAGCCCTTAATTTACATGCCATAGTTAAAGTTATTTCTCTGAGGATGTGTTTTTCGGTTCAGAAAGTCTTACATATTTGGGTAAAGTACAAAGCTTGACCATGGTCAAGGAAATCTGCATCTGTATTTGTATTTTTAAATATGTTTAGACTTCTTTATTGTTGAAAAGCTTGAGAACATCCACCTAAAATATTTAACCACTAAGAAAATCTCAAAATCACATTGTCTTTAGATTATCTATCTTTTAAATCAATTAATGATTTTAGTGCCTGAGGCAAGGTGTGTATATATGTCATTTGGACAGTATAGAAATGCTTTCTTTTATATGTACTGATAATTCACCTCTCCTGTTGCATTTTTTCAAGTCAGTGAAAACCAAGAGAGTACTTAAGTAAAACAGCTGAACATCTCTGGCTGAATATTTCTTCAGTTAACTGGCTAAACCATAAAACTTAAGGTAGTTTCTCTATGATCTTTTTACATGTTAGATCCCAAACTGGAGAATATTTTTTGCATTTCCCTGAGAATTTTATTTTCAGTAATTGCTTTTATTTCAAAAATATAATAAACTTTTGATGGATTTCAAATCAGGACATAGTTTTTACTTTGAAATTAAAAAAAAAAATATATATATATAGTGTACAATAAAAAAATCCAAGCAAACCAAAATTATTTCAGGAAAATGTTCAGCTTAAGTGTATGCTTTTAAATTGGAAAAGAGTTTCCAACAGATTTTCTCTAGGATACATTTTACCCCAAGAGGACGGAAAAAGGTGGCAAAAAGCAACGGATCTTTATCTTCCAATAAGATGCTTCTGAAAAAAAAAACCATTGGTAGATAAGCTGAAAAACACTATCAAAAGTGATGCTGAGAGATCAGATACAATTTTAAAAAGTAACATGCAGTGGTTTAATAAAAATGAAGTATTGCTTTAAAAATACTATTAATATTTCTCAGTATAAATTTTAAGAAGTATTTTCAACAAGTTTAGAGTACCAAAGTATAAAATTAAACTGGTCTTTGACGGTGGATTGTATGCCATGGAATAACTTCAGCAATTCAAAAATCCAGAGACAAAAGCTTTAGCTCTTTGAATTCCAGAGACTGAAGACTTCCAGAACTTGCTGTCAAGAGTAAATTCTCTAGGATTTGATATCAAAGAGGAGAATTTCTACCTAGGGTGCTGTTAAAGATTTTAGAAAGAAGCCTTCAGAGGGATTCATCAGTTTCCTAGCAGTCTCTCAGACATGAGGCCATATTAATCACAGCTCAGAAAAAACACAAACAAAAAAGAACTCACGATTCACGACCATAAAGTGCTGATCTTTCCTGGTTTAAGGTTTGTAACCCCTGGGACAGAAAGCTTGCCAAGGTATCAGAAAAGACGTTATCAAAGGAGAAATCTCAGCTTGACTTCTTTTCCAGAGCAATCTTTGGGTACTTTATTTGAATCAAAGTCTCCCTGTTTGGGATATGAGCTTTGTAACACAGCTACTGGAAAATAGTCAAGTAGGGAAAAGGGACGTGCGGCTGCAGAACCAGGACAGGAACTCTCAAGAGAAGATGAGGGCAAACTGTTACATTTCCCTGCTGTGTCATTTCTTTATATCTTAAAGAAAAGCCTTTCATCAGCCCAGCCTTCTCCCAGGTCTGGGAGGGAAATGATGCTGTAACCGTGTGGGTGCTCTGCATCTGCTCTGCCAGTAAAGCACGTGCACCCTTCCAGGCTGTTTTTAGTATTCTATACTATTTTATGGTATCTGTTTTTACACAGTACCCAATCCCCACTTTCCATAGAGATGAACTGTTGGCCAAGCTTTTTTGGTATAGGTGAAATTTGAACATGGATGATTAGGCTTCACTGCACGTTAAACAATGACAGAGTATATTCTTGCCTTTGCACTGCTGAGGATTTCACTACCAATTTCTGCAGCAAAAATAAGACTGAGGCAGAATTTGGATGTCTATGGGCTGAAGTTACAATTTTAAAGCTGTCTGCAGTTTTGCTGAAGTTTTGATCCCATTCTTTACATCAAAAATTAAATTTACCAATTAAAAAGGTTTTGAATTTGGAACACTACTGCTAAGCAAGCTGCTATGATGGCCTATTTCAATGGTTTTTATCATACTATTAAGTAAGATTTTCTTATTAATAAAATCATATTGATAGATATAAACATAAAGCAAAAAAATACATTTGCAATAGTGGCAATAGGAACAACTACGGAAAAGTCGTTTGTTTTTTTCTCTGCTGAGTAGCCCTTGTGCTCTGCCCTAAACTAAAACACATTATTTCTGAATTTGTATTACTACTGGAAGTTTTTTTGAAGTCTTTCTTACAGAATAATACTTGTTGTATCTTTTAACTCCTCAGATCAGTAACGCTGGGTTTTAATTTAAGAATCTGCAGATTAGGTGGAGGGACAAGTCCACATAGACAAGTAATTTTATCTGACAGTAATCAATGAAGGTTTTCTAGGGAAAAGTATAAAACCAGAACAAGTTTTCAGTGATATTTCCTTAGAATTTTTTCCAACCTGCCAATGTTTGATGGTCATCCAACTTTTGGCGCTATGGAATTAATTATCTTCCCAGTGATTTATGACTTTTTTCTCTCTCTCTGCAGAGATGTTTCCCATGTAAACAGCTAAGCAAAAATAGGAGATAAATCAGCTGTGCAAGGGATTTTCAAATATACAATTTTGTGTGTTTCTTTTTTCTTCTGGTACAAAATAGCTTTTTTCATATACTATGGAAAAATGGATATTCAGAGTTGCAAAATTACTACTTTTTCTTAAGGAGAAAAAAAGCCAAACCAAAGCAAGCCCTAATAACCCCACTGTCCTTTACTTGTTTTTCATGTGACCCCTTGAATAAACAATTCATGTAAACCCTTGAATAAACAAATTTTAATAAGGAAGTAAAACCATCAATACAGAAAATATGTATATTTACATAGCACATATCTGATTAGTAATTTTTTTTGCCATTCCAATGCATTTATTCATTTATTCCCAGTAGGTATAACCAATGTGGTTTCAATTCATATATTAAAGAGCAATGGCAATACTCTTTATTTTTGCCTGAGATTATTTTATACACATGTTCTTCAGTTATGGAAACACTTCAGATAAACCACTGATAATGTGCACTGAGCACCCACAGGAAATACAGGGGTATGTCACTCAGCTTGACATGAACAACATTTAAAGTATTTTTCTTATAACTGCTCCAAGGAAAAAAAAAATCTGGTATTTTTTTCCCAAGATTAAAATAGCAAGCACACTATTGACATTTAATCTCTATTTTATGACAAGATTGTTTGATATAGTCCTGTTGAAAGGACTGGTATAGAAACTTGTCTCTGTAACTGGAAATAATTTCCAGTTTTTAACAGGAGGCATNCTTCTATAAAATATAGACCTTCTATATTAACCTTCTAAAAAAATAATTTTCCAGTTTTTAACAGGAGGCATAGTTAACCAAAATGTTGAATGCTGTATATCACATTTTTAAATAACCTTGAGTACTAATTACTGTGGTAAACCACTTACACGCCTCATTGGCAGTAGTTGACAATGTATATGGAATTTAGTATTTCCTTTTCTTTCTTTTTCTTTTTCTTCTTTCTTTCTCATTCATTCTCCTTTTCTTTCACTTCTTCATCTTCCTGTTTCTCACTCTCTTTCTCTCTTTTTTCCTTTTCTCTCTTTCTCCATCACAATCTCCCTTTAACTTTCTCCCTATCTTTCTGTTTTTCTTACCTTCTCTATTTTTCACTTTCTCTCTTTTAAAAGTCTTATTACACAAGTCTTATTACAAAGTCTTAATTGTCTTATTACAAGTCTTACTACAAAAGTTTTATTACACCTAATACACAGTCTTCCTGTGTATTGTCAGTTTAAAAATACAGTTATGTGGGCTAAGATTTATGAATTAAATTTTGGCCTATGAAACAAACACTAGAAGAGAAGTTTATAAAAAGAAAAGTTAAGAAAGAATCGGGACTCTGGGGGCAAAATTTAGCAGCTGCAGTCCCAGAGAATGGGAATTTTAGGTGACATACTGAGATATGGTGCCTGCCATGCTGTCCATGGCCTCCTTTCCTGGCTTTGCTGATACCAGAACACCTGCTGAAATGCAGTTATTATTGAACCAAAGATACTTCCCTGCCGTAGATTTCCAAAGAAACTTTTTAAGGAGGTAGAAGGATACTAAGAGCTTGAAATATTCGATCACATCAGTGTATCCACCTACTACAGATGTAAACAGCAGCCTGTTCAAGTATGGAGCTGAACAGCAGGATCCAGATTTTCTGCTGCTCACAAAGATCACATCTGAATGACCTTACCTAGCTGCTGTTCTGGGTGACACGTTTTTAAAGAGGTAACAAAATATGCTCACAAATTTGGTTATCCTTGGTTATCTCCCATTCATATCTATGGGACTATTCATGTTTTTAGACATTTTTTTCAAAAGATCTTTCTTGGCTCTAGGTATATGGGGCTATTCTTATGAAAAGGGAGGAGGTATTTCAAAGGACGTTGACTACAAAATTACTTAAAAACTATTGATAAAAACTCATAGAGGTTTATCCTGAGTCAAAACACTTACAAAAAAAAAGAGATAAAACATAAATATATGCCTTTTAAAATCGAGTCTGAATGAACATCTAGCTTTTGTGATGAAATTCAAAGAAGAAAATGTCAGGATGGGAAAATGCACATTGAAACTGAAAATCATAGGTCGTCTGGTCAGCTAACATTCCTGTGAAGTAGCACTCATGGTGAAAAACATATTCAATCAAATATGACATGGCTGCAACAGGAAGGAAGATAATTTTTCAGTGGTGCATCACACTGTTTAAGCCAAGACTGATCACGTACTTGAGTATCAACACAATCACACAACCTTCCAAGTAGGCAAAAATCTCTGCAGTCAGGCAGGAACAGCAACTGCAGCAGAGGTATAATGCAATTTGTTTATTCATTTTATTAAACGGGTAATAGAGCACAAATACTCTGTTTTAAATAAAAGAGTAACTGTGTCTTATCCAAATGTATTAAGTCAGTGAGAAAAAGTATAGTTACAATAGTCTGTAAAGAAGTGTTCCACTTAGCATGTCTAAATAATAAATGCAGATGTACCATCTGTGTTTAGAATGGAAGGTTGCCTACCCACAAATCCATTTTAAAAGACGTTTTTATATATACACCAGGGAACCAGAAGTGAAAATAAGAAACATAAGAATACTTTCAGATATATTCTAGAGTCCAGGAAGCCTAAAAAAATACTGCTAGAAGGGAGGCAAATCATTACACCTATGATTCTCTCTTACATAGATGGGAAAATACATATTTCTGCCTGTCACACTGTAGTTATGCCGTGTCATACCCCACATTTCCAACATATTTCTGCCTTGTAGTCCTCCAAGCTTCCCAAAAAAAGCCCAGCTTCCTGGGTGCACATCTCCTCCTGAGAACACTCCTGTCTGTCCCTGAGCTGACACACTGACCGGTCACAAACAAACAACAAATTCCATTATGACTCCCTGCTAAGGGATATTTTTCCAATGGAAATGTTTATGTGGGCCTCTCACTTGTACCTAGTTATGAATTTTGGGTTGTATTCATTTCATCTAATGCTAGATGTCCAGGTTTAGGCATTTAAATCGGAGGTAATCACTTAGGTTTCATTGTAGCATTGCTACAAGTAAAGGAGCATTTGGTGTCAAAATCAATCAGCCTGGATAGAATAAATTTCAGGGTGACTTTCAGATTATCCTCAAAGTATTCTGGAAGTATTTGCTTCCTCTTAGTCAAATAATACCCACCTTTCTGAGTCTCTTCAGCTTAACTCTTTTTAGCTGAAATTTGCTCATTGATTTTGATTGCAAGAAGATAAGTAAATTCATAAGAAAAATTTCTAAGTATCAAGGAAATACATCCCATGAAGCAAAAAGCACCTAAAGGACAGAAATTATCTTCCTTTAATGCACCAGAAGTGAATTAGAAAACCATCCTGAAACCAGTGGAAACAGATGAAAACTCCATGTTCATATGTTTGTGATGTAACACAGAATCAATAGGAATTTGTAAGAAATTAACTAGAATTAGTAAAAATCAATAGGAATTTGTAAAAAAAAAAAACCCTAGAAAAGTAAAAATAATAAAAATAGTTCTTATGATGATAAAAACTAATTTCCTGTGTGGCTAAGGTTCTGATTTGGTAAGTCATGAGTCAAGAAGTGAAGAGGTCAATGAATCAATGTTCTGGTCATGAAGACAGCATCCCAAAGTTATAAATAAATCCACAATTACACATTACCTAATTTTTTGTATGTATTATCTCTCTGATGTTCTGTGATTTGTGTAGGAATCCATATGGGAGCATGTGAACATAATATGTAAATCTGGATATGCATTATGTCCACGAATAAATTTCTTAATCTTATTCATTTTAGTTACTGGTTCCAACAATTCTAACCCATAACAACCAGAAGGTGTTGTGAGGCTCTGTTCATTCATTAAAAGCATGAAATCTGCTGTGACAGATTTGCATGAGCAGTGCTAGAAGTCTATAACTAAAAAGAAATTGTGTGCTCATAGGATTATAACCCATACATGGAAAGGGTTTTTTTTCTTTCTGTTTGCATAATCCTGTTTCATAGACTTAAACCTTAATTTGTTAAAATGGGAAATTCCGTGTCAAAATTTTAAAGTATTAAAACTATTAATGTTTCCTGGGCTAATATTGTAACTGGCACTCATCATCTTCATATTCTTTGCTTAAATTATCATATCTGTTGATAGTAATCCAATATTTAGAAGATACAATAAATACAGTGTTTCTTACTTCCTTAGAGACAGAATTTGACTCAGAGTATTTACTGTATTTTGCTAAGATCAAAATATATTTCTCCTTTGCTTTTCCATTACCCTTTATTTTCCTCATATTACTTTTTAAGTTTTGTTTTTAGGACTTTATGTTTTGCTGTGTTTTAAGTCTTCTGCAGGAGAAGAACTTTCTGGAAAAAGAAAAAAAAAAAAAGGAACACTGGGATACAAAATAAACACTTCTCAGCTGAACCACCCTCAGCAGACCAGCAAACTCCTCCCTTAACCATTCTGATCTATGACTGTACATGAAAATCAGATGGGCATGAGGAAGTGATTCCATTTGCCAAATGCAGTTTTGATCCATATGGCAAACAGCTGCTGCTCAGATGAGCAAACTTCTGAGAAGCTAATTTGTTAAATCCAAACAGAGGATCTTGCAGTCAAAGGTAAATACATCATAGCACCTTGCAGCTTTTATTTGCTCCCATCACCACTGATAATGCACAGTCTCTTTTGATATGCTCTTTCTTTCTTCGAGAGTAACCTGCAAGGCAGGCAACCACAAATACTCAACACACAGGATCTGATTGCGTGCCATGGCTGAAACATGCAGTAAAGAGGAAAACAGTTCCTTGTATTCAGCAAATTGCCACAGACGCTTTTTGGGAATTGTGAGAATCCTGATCTTAGACAGAGGACTATTTCAGAAAGATTTGTTTTGGGTTTGTGGTGTTACAGCTGCCACTCAGCGCTAACCTGTTTCTGCCTCAGTCTGTCTAGGGCAAAACCTGCCAATTGATTTTGTTATGAACATTTGCGAGGGCTGTTAAAAATCCCACCTTTAACAACTCAGAGTACATCTGTGAGCTGAGGTCCGTGCTGTTTCAGTGCCTGCAGCTTTTGTAGCAAACCCTGAATTGCTTTCTGAGTCTATAGCAATGCCTGCAAACCTCTCAAGGAGTCCCTCCTCTCCCTGGAACAGCCAGGCCATTTTTCTCACCATCCGCAGCGCTGCCTCATCGGGGGCCGGGTTGGACACGTCCAGCATCACATTAATTTTCGGGGAGTGCTGAGGCAGGAGGCTTTGAGTTCTGCACTGAGACACCTTCCAGACATCTAAAACCATGAATCCAAGCCAAGGAGCTGCATTGTCTTGTCTCAGAACTCGGGTTTCGAGTGTCCTCAACAACACAGATTTATGCTATGCCTTCCTCATGTAACTTATATAAAGATATATAGAGAGATAGCTTTTGCAGAGATTAGATTTACATAGCAACAGGTTGTCAGGAACATGATTTGGAAACAGCAACTACCCTGAGTAGTATGTGTTTCTCTTACTTTGTCTTGTGACAGTATTGATGTGCAATTTTTTTTGGTCAATTTAAAATCACTTATGGAGTTAGGTCTTTCATTATAAAATTCAATAATGGCACATTCTTTTTTTTTCCACAGATGTGATGCAGATATCTGAATTTTAAAAAGTCACAGACTGGGTAAAAATGAAATAAGATATTTACTGCCAAATTGTCGTTGGAATAAATCCATAAAAACTAAAGGAGGGAGAAAATAGGAAGATTGAAGCCAAAAGGTCAGCTGAAAGGTTTTCCAGTTCTAGTATGAGCAAGGCAATATCCGAGAGAATGGCTGTGGATACTTACATAGTTAGGTCAGTAATCACTGCCGTTCATTTTCCTTTTGGTAGTTTTAATAAAAAAGAAAACATAAGAGGATAAATTATGTTTAATTTTCATGTACATTTTTGTCAAGAATATTTAAAATTCAAGTTAGATGCCTATTTGGTTTTGCTGATGGTTCTACTTCATGAATTGATTGAATATATTCGTTTATCTTTCACACTTCAACCAGATATAAATCTGAAGACTTTTAACCTTACAATGCAATAAGATTTTTTAAAACCTTAAATTCAAAAGTGTTTCTAATTTTTGCCTGCTTTGAGAGAATATTGTTCCATGTCTCTTCCTATTATGACTTTCTTAATTATATTTTTGTTTCTTTCAGCCTTTTTAGTTTTGCTTTGCAAATAATGAAACATTTGCTTCTTCAGTTCAATTAACCTCCATTCCACAGTAGGTACAGATTATATTCCCATCTTCCCTTTGCTCCTTTGCAGATAATAACACCCAGGAAATTGGATCAGATCAGAGCAATTGTTCAGCCTTGCTCCCTAATCTGAATTATCAGAAATTGAGATTTTCACTCACATTGCATTCACATCTACAGTTCAATTTAGACACAACCTGTAAGACTGCTATATTTATTGTGTAGTCTTTGCATCCTTCTAAATATTAGTGTTCCCTGAGAGTTTCCAAGTTGGGGTCAATGACTCCAGATCAGTTTTTATTTTGCCAGCTTCCTGTTGCTAATAGATGGACTACCAGAGAACAGCAATATCTCTCTGCCCTTCACCAGAGCAAAAGGATTGAGTTCTTTCAAGCAGTGTTCAGTTAAAGTACCTGATCTTTCTCTGCCTCTGTATTTATGACCGTTGAACTATATATTTTTCTGAGATCCACATGTAAGTCTGGGCTCGTTGTACCGTTGGATTTCATTTTATTCCTAACACTTCAGAGCTCTGAGCCATCATTCTTACATCGACAATGTTTATATTTAACATTCTTCACGTTAAGAGTTCTCCTAAGACTACCTCAGGGCAAGGTCCAGACAAACAGCAGCCTTGCTTCTGCCAGATACTCAAAAATCTGGACTAGAAGGAGCTGTGGTGTGCTCCAGGTAGGGCATCAATGCAAACAATTCAGGAACTGGGACTTTTGGTGTTTATGAAGTATAAAGTGACACCCAGTCTAGGTACACACAACATCTTCTAACTGGTAAAAATCTCAGTGGAAATATATCTACTTTTTATTCTGTAACCACTAATTAGAAATACTGAACATTAGTTCCGAAGAATTACACTGTCTCTAGCCTGACAGTTACCTTCACCATAGTCTATTGTTATCTTACCTTCACAAATCCATAATTTTATTGTAGTAAAATTGATAGCTTCCTATATGACATGATATCAAAATTCTCTTTGGATATCTGCACTGTCTGGAAAACAGTGACTTCAAAAGTTTTCTTTTGGCATGCCATGATTAACTTTGATAAACTCATTGTGTATTATGTCATTTTCTGTTTATTGTGAAATCTTCAATTACACTTTCTCCAGGTGTTCCATATTATGAAGGTTAAACAATTGTTCCTCAGCCACCCAAGATCTCATTTTTCTTCTTTTAAATACAAATTTTGTGTTGTACAGCTTCTAGCTATGAAGTACAATCTTCAAGCTGACAGAATCTTTATTATTTCTTACTACATTCTGAGTCAGTTTTCCTGAAGGTCTGAAGTGATGCTTTCCAGCCCTCCCAAATTCAGCATATCACTTCACAACACATGAATGCAGAAACCGCCCAAAGACCTGTTGATGGAGAGACAGGAATTTTCAGACATGACTTTAGATCCTAGGGAGTTTGAGCTGCTGCTAATAGAGGATTTTTTTTCTATTGATTTTAAAGGAGAGTGGGAAAACCAGGCTTCTGATTACTGTGCTTAAGTCTTAACAGGGAAAGTCTTAAGTCTTAGCAGGGAAACTCAGAGTTTGCAACCTCTGTGCCCCTGGTGCTCCTCCTGCCGTGGTGCAGGATGGCATTCCAGCCCCTGGAGGTGTCCCCAGAGGGGACAGAGGACACATCTCCAGCCCTGTGGAACACTGCACATGGGCCTTGCTGAGCTGCTGTCCCAGCCTGGCCCCAGCACAGCCCTGTCCACACAGCCCTGCCCAGCCACCCCGGACAGGGACTGACCTTGGTTGTCATCTCTGGCCTGTTCCAACCCCCTCCTGCTGCCCAAATTCCCAGCCTGGCCATGGCTGCTTCTTCTCTCCGAGGAGCTGCCTGGAGCCCGAGGCTGGGGGTGCCTCAGCTGGTCCCTGGCCCATCCCGCTCCTCATTCCAACAGCTGCTCAGATGAATGTTGGGGTTTGCTGCTGTGTTAGTTTGGCTCTTATCGTGATCCCTCACTGAACAGGAGTCAGACTTCCACATTTTAGACGTTACTAGAAGAGCCTTCTGCTCACCTGTTTTATTTTCCTTTATAAAGGCAAAGCCATCTTGGCTTTTCCAAATTGTCGCTTTGTTCTTGCACTTTTTGACCTTTAAAGTAAAGCTTCCTTTAATGATCGCTCCTTTTCCCTTTCCAGATAGACTCCCTGTTTACTTCTAATATCCTTTTTATGAGATGGCTGTTTATCCACTTAGGCCTTTAAAAAGCTATCTTAAAAGTTATTTTCTCTCTGTATGAGATGTGAATCCCAGATAATTTTTGTATGTTTGACTTAGATAAATTGCAGTTGTGTTCCTCAATGAAGTTTTTGAGCTATTTGGTCCAGCTAACTGCATTAATTAATTTTCTTAATTGTCAAAGTTCGTACTTTGGAAACAAAAACCAAAACAAATCCTTAGCTCCCGACCCATCCTGCTGAAGTCATTTAGAGGGGAATGAGCCCAGGATGGTAATACTTCCCCCTGTTTGCACAATGTATTTGCAAAGTGATTTATACTAGTCCAGTCAAAATGCAAGCACTTCTGTTGATATTGAGTTTAATTGGGCACAGTAATGACTAAAGGCTTTTAAAGGTCACTGCATCCAGATGTTCAGCTATTAGTCACCATCACCCAACAAACTTTCTAAATAAAGATAAATAAAGATAAAATAAAGAAGCACTGCAACCTTCAACTAAATTAGTGTCTGGGACTGGTAGGATTATATATATATATATATGTCTGCTTTCTGGTCCACTCTGTTCGGTTCCCTCAGAACACAAAAACTTACTAAAAATATTTTTTTTTTCCCTATAAGGAACAATCTCTGCTTTATTTAGGCAAGTAGGCTTTGCTTGCATGAGTAATGCAATTATAGTTTGAAACTTGCAGAGTTTACAACAATTCTGACAATTTAACCTTTGAATAATCACAGTGCTCTGAAGACTAAAATGTGCGTAACCCCTTGATTTGGAAAGTTTTAGTAACTCCTTACTGCTTCCTCAGAGCAGTTTAGGTACTAATATTGAAAGTGGGGATTTTTAGGTTTCAAAAATTCATCATTCATCCTAATGGAATGAAGGTTCATATTCTTTACCTTTGGTTTATTAATAGCTAATGTATTCATCTTTTAAAATAATTTTTTACAGAAATTGAATAAATAATTTCTAGAAAGAATTTTTATAAACTGACAACCTCTGATAAAATTTCATACTCTTATATAATATTTTCATATTTTAATCTAGAATAATTTTCCCAACTTTTTCTACTCTCTCCCTAAAAATACACATGGACCTTTTAGATTTCCATAAGCTCTCTATATTTCAGCTTCTTTTATTACTCAGGTTTTGAATAAAAATGAAGAAATTTTAATCACATAGAAACTAGTGCAGGGTTTTGTCTTCAGGGAACTCAAAAAATTCCATTAAAGTTGTTTTAGTTTTAGGAGAGTTTAAAACTAAATTATTTAAAATGTCAGTTCTCACCCTGCTCTTATAGACATAAGTTGGTGAAAATTACTCATTTCGAGTGAATGGAAACCTAAGTAGGAGCTGAAGCTGCTGCTGAACAACCATTCATCATTGGATTCTGTACAAATGCTTTTCATATGTAATTAGAATTCACATAATCAAATGTTATGAGAAGGCAACATTTCATAGATCTTTTTGATTATCATCTCAGAACTTACAGAAATGCTGTGAGAAACCTGTAATTTAATCAGACATATAACATGGAACATTCCTAGGCTGAAGCAGGAAAGAAATGCTATTGAATCTTCTTTTCAATCCATCTTTACCATGTTTCATCCAAAAGGCTGTGCTCCTTATTTATCAGCACTCTGCTTCCCCAGTGAGATAAACAGCATTCTTTAAAAGATATATTGCCAGAATTTACAGTAGAATTCATTTGCTGAAGTGATAAATTTAGAGCTAAGACAGAATACCGTCTCATTTAATCTGAGAACATTGTCACAATTTATGTAATGGGCTGATCTAAAGGTTAACAAGAAAACATCCTATCTCTTTTTTCAAATGTCAGCCAAATATTTTATAGATTTCTCTCCATCCTCTCTTGTAGCCCCTGTAGTTAAATTAGCACAGCTGTCTGAGGGATCAGATTTAAGGCCTTTCAATGTTCCCTTGATCTGAGAACAGATGCCTCAGGAGTATTGCCAGGCAAAAGGTAAAGTGGACTAGTGAAGCACATTATTTTCTGAGCACATTTTCTAAGAACATTATAAGCACAGCATTGATAGGCGGGTAGGTAAGGATACAGTCTCTATTAAGAGACTTTTAAAATCCTGGAAACAAGCTTACAGTGTCCAAAAGCAGGTCCAGATAAAATACACTGGGTCAATGCTCTCCTTTATTTATAGAAACAACCAGCAGTATTTTGGTTGTTTAAAAACCCAGTAAAAAAGCAGCTCAACAGGATGACTAAAATTTAGCATCAATATTGAATGGCAATGAGTGTAATTTACAAAAGAAAAGTTTGTGACTGTGGGGAGCTCAGATGAAAATATGACCTCTGGGCACAAAGCAAGGAAAAAGTCTTTTCCATTCTCTTGTTATTTTACCTTTGCTGGCTGTTGAAGGGAAATTTTCTAAAATTACTCTTGTGCTTGAAAATGGAATCCAGTGTTGTGCTTTGGGCATGATGATCAAAGATTGTCTGTCTTCTGGTGCCTCCACAAATGAGACCCTCCAGCCACAGACAGCTTCACCAATCCATTTGAAAACAATCAACCACTGGAGTAAGGGAGGACAAGTTTCCTTTCCTTGAGCTTGTTTCCCATAAAGGCTAGCTGTACTCTAAGTAGGCAGCTTCATTCAAAGACCAAATCTGAGCAGGAAATAAAGCCTCTTGACTGTCTGGCCACTAGTCCTGATGCACCAAGTGAAATTAAATAAAGGTAATAAGAGCACTGCTGACACCACCTCCTGCTGATGGAAAGGAAATCTGTTGTCAAATCTCTGACCTCTAAACAGAAAAAGAGCAGCATAAGTTTCAAAGAAAAAATTTATCCTCATGATATTCCCCCAAAGAAGAGATGTAATTTTTCTCAAAACCTTCTTCCATAAAAAGGCCCTCCATATATGGACCAACAATGTTCTTGGTTCTGCACTAGTCCCTAAAGCAAGTGGTCAGGGAATCATCAGATAAAACCTTTCTGCATCCAATCTTCCTATGGAAAACAAGTCAACATAGATGGGACATGTACATATGCAAAACAAAGAGCTTTATTTTCTATGTTATCACAGCTAATCCTTGTTTTGTGAGCACGTGGAGAAATGGGCAAGTGGAAGGACTGGAAGAGATAAATAATTCATTCAGTCTTTGAACTCACAGACCATAACATTTTTTAATATGTCACAGATATGGAGCAGAAAAATCTTTGAATGCCACTAGTGATTTTGTAGGACCTAAGGTTTACTTGTCCATTTTCACCTGATCAGAGCAATTCAAGGACCAACAGACTGTCTATGCATTAAAAAGATATATACTCTTTGTGTTTCAGTTTTTATATTGCAATATTGTCCCTGTTGAATCATTAGTAAGGATTTAATCTTTCAGAATGACAACCAGAAAAAAAGTATTTTATAAATTATTGGTATAGGTACAGAAATGTTTTATGTTTATACAAATATGAGACCTTTATGAAAATGAGATTGTTGTACCTAAGTAAATGGGAAGAAATCAATATCATATAGTTGGAACAGAAACACAGTATGTCTTACAGGTACACACAGGAGCACTTATTACAGATAAAGAATTTAAAAATGTTATTCTGCAGAACTGCTGTTGGCATCAGTCAAAATTAATGGAACCTACTTTACTAGGAATTGTCATCAGTTTCCCATTTGTGCTGTAAAATTAGCAACTCCAGAATTGTTGGGAATAGGGAGGAGAAGACACACTACAGTTTAAAGTTTTCTGAGTTTTAAAAATGTTTTTTCAAACACTTGGTGTTTTACTACATTAGTTTAAGCATTGTGAAACATCCCATCCACCCTTGTAATTAAGCTACTGTTTATTTGTTTTTATGGAGTTTAAATTAAAACCATGATTTTTCCTACCTAAAGGGAAGCCAGGGTTGAGCAAACATCAAGAAAATCATAAAAGAGAAACTTCTGTATGATGTTGCTTGTTTTTTTCCTATAAAATATAAAGGGTGAAATCCTAGCCTATTGAAGTCATTGGGAGATTTGTAATTGACTTTGAAAGGCCGAGATTTCACCCTTAAGAAACAAGCTAAATTTTCCAAAAGCAGTCTCTGATTTGGAGTGCTTGTATGTGCCTGCTTGATCCTTTGGCTGTGCTGAGTTTTAATGCTCTAGAACTCAGACTTGCTGATGCTCAGCACTTCTAAAATAGGCTCTCACTTGTCTTAATTTGGATGCTTAAATCATCACTACAACAGGAATTAAAAGCTGCCTTTGGAAATTTTTAGCCTACTTCTTTAAAATGAAGTTCAAAAAAACGTACTGTGCATATCAGAAACTTTGTTATTGCTATTAAAATCAGCTGTGTGGAATAAATTGAGAGCAGAAGTGAAAATTGGCAAGAGATATGATCATGCAAATAGCAGTTTTTCAGTGCTGCCCTGGTTTTTGTAACCCTGCTTCACTGGACATGTTGAAAAAGGGGGAAAGAGCTAGTGGGATATTTCCATCAGACTCTATTAAGAGATAAGAAGAGTCTGGAACTACAGAAAACAGAAGTGACATATTTACAGCACTCTCAAAAGAGAGGTAGAGAGGATGGATTTGTTTAAAGGGCACATTTAAATTTAGATTGGCAGTTTCATATTGTTTAAACAATTTCCTCATCACAACCTGTTTGGTTTTTTCCTTCCTGAAGTCACTTGCTTACTACATTGCTATCAATCATTACCACCTATAAGAAAAATCATATGCAATTGGAAATTATAAATGCTTAGACACTATGGGTTGAATTTTTGAAGGTATTCCACAAAAGATATATAATTATCTTTGCTTTGCTGTCTCCAGCAGCTGTTAGGATTTTTTTCTCACGTTTCCTCCTTCACTGTAAACACAGGGCATAGCAGATGAGAAAAAGGGAGAATTTTTTAAGAAGGAACAAAAGAGAAAGAAAGTTCACAGTGTGGTTGACTTCTTACTGGGATGGATTTAAATGAAAAAAAACTGGTATATTTCCATATCACTGGCAGCAGAAGTTCCAGGGCTCTTCAAGTATGTTTTTCTTCTGATGGAGGTATGGAGCATTTGGGAAACCAAGAAGTAGCCAATGTTCCTCTTTGTTATTTTGCAGTGTATCAAATATCTACAAAGAAATCAGAAACACCTATGAGGATGTTACATACTTGTCTTAAAATCCAACTCCTTCCTTTTTGCTACATGAAAGAAGACACAGGCCATCTGCTGGGATAGGTATATAATGACCAGGATAGTTATAGGGCACAGGATCCATGGGAAAACAAGGATTGATGTGGATAGCATCACTTTTGATTCCTTCCCTTTCACAGCTGAGATGTCAGGGCAAGTCCAGAGCAAAGCTTATATACTCACATCTTCAGCCTGGAGCTTTAGCCACCTTCAGATGGAATTGTTTCCTACCAAACCTCTACTTCATTCCTATTCTGCACGTTTTTTGCAAAGAAAGGGCTTTTCTGGAAAATAAAATGAGATTAATTGCTGGCTTTTTAGGTACAGAATACTTCTAGGAGACAAAATATACATGTTGTGGATGGCCTGACTTGATGAGTGATTCTTCTTATGTGTTTTATTTAAGTAGACCAGAAGTATTGTTCTGGAAAAGCAAATAAAAACATGCCTAAGCTGATGTCTCTTTTCTTTTCTGAAAGACACTGAAGAAAGTAATTCGTTTCAAAATTATTTCAGTTGTGATGTTTACTGTTCAGTTCACCTCAGCCTAATGGAACATCCTCTTGGATATCATTTCTCATCTCTTAAACTACAAGTGTTCTGAGCTCCAAAAGGCAAGTTTCTATTGATCAGATTGAAAATGCATATACATATACTTTTTAGCCCATGTTAAAAATTTCCACATCTTTTCTATTTTTTATAAAAAGTCAGACCAAGAAACAGCTGAGGTTTCAAAGTTTCAACATGACATGGAATTAGTAGGCACTGTACTGCAGTGTACAGTCTTGTTCCAGACAAAACCAGATACATGATTTGAAAATTGCCTGATGAGCACTGTTAGGACTGATGTTCTTGTTTTTTTGGTTTTTTTTTAATTAACTAGTTTAGGGCTTTATTCTGTCTCCAGTTTATTTCACACAGTCTTAAATATACTTGCACAGAATGAAATTAATCTGGGAGATAATAAACCAGTGTGTTTTCAGCAAACTTTTTAAGCAAAGGAAGCAAATCATATTATTATCTCTAAATTCATTAATCACTAAGATTTATATTTCAGGATATAGAAACTATGAAGACCCTGTGAAGACACTACTAAAACTTTTTATTGGGCAATGTCCATTTTTACACAATATAATGAATAAATCCAATTTGAAATGTCCTTATCTTAAAAGTCTTTCATATCTCTTGCATACAAGTAGAATTTCCAAAAGTAAGTTCTAACTTATTTTCCCCTAAAAAGGTAGACATTTTTCTTAATAATGAATGTGTTTGAAAAATGTTTACCAGTGTGCACTGCAGGAAGATGTAGACCTTGTGTATAATCTGAAAATCTGTCAAGATCATAATCTGTCCAGTCAAATGCATGCAGCTAGAGCATGTTCTTGTGCTTAAGAGAAATGCTATGTAAGATCATTAAAAATGTCTGTAAATGGAAAGTCAACAAAATTGGACCCAGCCACACTACACACTCTGATACACTGGTGTCAAAAGACCAAATCTTCTACAATAAATCCTCCATATTACTGCACACCCTGCATGAAAATGAAATTAGAGTAAGAATAGGAAAATACACAAATAACAAAGTACTATGCATAAATATCAGAAGCATTTAAGGCAAAAATATTTCGTTATAGAAGAGGAATTATTAAAAGCAACTAAAAACGTGAACCTTCAAGGCTTCTGTTAAAGAAAATATTTTATTTAATTACATATGATCTATATCCTGATGGCTGTGTATGTATGTCTGTATCTCTATGTTTTATTATGGAATTTTCAAAGGAGCAAAAGGAAAACAGGTAGCAATGTTCAAATAATACTGACTTTTCCTTCCACTCCTTTGAAAACCCAAAGGAAAATGTGCAATCTGCTACCCTCATTAGCCTGCTAATTAGTTTTGTTGAAGACAGACAGGAATGCTGTACTGGTTTTCCATAAAGGTATGAGCAGATGACATATTTGTGACTACATTCACGTTACCAGAGTTTTCCAACTCAGTTACCACACTGACTGGCCAGAAAAAACTTGTGTCAGCAGTTCATGTCCCAAAAGAGACATATTGTTATGGTTGAATTTTTTAACAGCTTCATCCCAAAATTTGAACAACTGGACCAAATTCTGGCCTTCGTTATACTGTGACATATTTAATAAAGGAAAACTCTTTGTGCAATAAGGCATTAACAAGCAGATCATGGGCCATTCAAACATCTCTGCTTCACAAATATATAGATATAGTCACATGCTGGACCTTAAGGACAACTGCGATGATTTTAAGGAATAATAACATTCACAAATGGATAAACAAAATGGCACTAATTTTTATATCATCATTGTGCAAGAATGGAAGAAATCGAAAAAATTTTTAATCCGTATTTGGAGGTGGTTGGTGTTGGAAAATGGTTATTATGGAGATAGACTGTGGACAGCATTTCACTGACATCTTATTCTCATATTTGTAAAAACATAGGTAGGCAGATATTCTCCTGAGGCCACTACACATGTCATTATTCATATTTGTAATTGTATTATTAAAAATAAAAAAAGTAATCCACCATGTCAAGAATCTTGTAGTGTGAAGACTGATTTTTTTCCCTTTGATCATTGTTCTCAATATTGAAGTTTAAATTTGTGTTCTTATAACATCACATCAAATACACTTACAAAACCAAACAATTGGTACAATAAACAATACTTGAACTCAGCTTACAATGGCACTAAAAATACATATTCTTACTTTGGGCATGTTATGCAAATTTGTTTATGTCTGTTTAAAAAAAAGTCAATTCTAGGACTATATTCAGAGTTAGAGTTATGGAGAAATAATGGTGCCTCACACTTTTAAGAGCACAGTTTTATTGTATGTAAGGAAGTAGGCCTTTTTTTGTGCAGTGGGGTAAAAAAGCTGTCTAGGGTTGAATAATATTAATTAATAGAGATATTGAACAGATATTCTTAACAGCCTATAAGTTTAAACTTGCTTTGAAGGTCAGCTATTCTAATTAAATATTGTATTCTAGCCTGTCAATAAATTTCCACTCTAAACTTTGCTTCACAACTGAAAAATTCTTCTTAGGCAAAATATTTGTTTAAACACATCTGTATACTCTATGGTTTGATCTGAAATCAGCCCCAATAGCTGTGAAAAGCATCACATCAGCTGGCTGTGCTTTGTTCATTGGGGATGTTGCTCGAGTTTGGCATCGGCCTTCATTCTTCCAGGAAAGTCATGGTTGTGATATATCTGAGAGAAACTGAAGTGGTATTTTGCTTTCTGATTATTTTTCCCTTTTCAGTGATTGTGCCACTACTTTATTGGGAGAACATAAAGACTAGCAGAAATCATAAAAGCAGATAGAGAACCAGTTAAAGGCCACCCATTTAAGAAAAACCCAAATCAACAGAGAAATAAAAGTAATAGGATTCAGGGTGCCCTTTTACCCTTTAATTTTCCCCATGAATTGGTATCTCATGAATCATCTCTGTAAGGCACACAGCTGATGTCAGATGAGAACATTCAGTCACTTTTTTTTTTAAAGGGGACAACAAAAGAAGAGGGTCACACATTTCATTTTTAAATTTGGAAAGTACTGCAGAGCTGATCCAAACAAAGCAATAAAGTGGTACAACAAAACATCAATAAAAGTACTGTCTTCACAGGAAAAAGTACCAAAGGAAAAGAAGAGTCTTGGTGTTCTAATTTTCCTCTCCTTTTTCATGCACACTATGAAGTTATTGTAATTGAATTGTGTTAGAAATGTTTTACACAGAATCGGTGAATAGAAGAGAAAAGCAATTAAACAGAGGCCTAACTTTGGCCTAATGTTTAAGCATGTGAGCAGTTCCAGAAAAATTCACTTTGAATCATAGGAATAACTGGGATAGGCAAGTCAGGCACTGAAGTTTTGGGGGCAGAAGGATTGAACTTCCTTTCCTGTGGATGTATCTGCTGCCAACATTATACATTCCTACACAGATCTCAGATCTCACCACCTGGCTGTGCCCTCATTGAGTCATACTCTCCATATGCTGCAAGCATATTTTCACATAGTAACACCATTGAAGTCCATATATAAGACTCTGGACATTAACTAAAAGTTCCTACTAATACTATTTAATCTTTCTGTCACGTTCTGTGTGAGGTCAAGCCCAACAATCAGTCCTTCAGATGAAAAGACCAGCAGAAGAAACATATAAACTTTGGTTCTATAAAATAACAATAACCCTACTATTAAGTGAAACAAGTACTCCATGTGCTCCTTCACTAATCATGTGCTTCTTCAGAACAATTAACAAATAGAACCACTAAATTTATATTGCTCTTCCCTGTGTTCTTTCTTTGTGTTCATTTTAAAATTCAATTTTTTGTTTCTGTTCCCTAGCATGAACTACATAGGGCATTGATATTTTTAGACTGAGTTGCCATTACAATAAATAATTTCAGGGATTTTCAAATCCAAAAGGAAAAGGTATTTGAAATCTGTTAGGCCAAGGAGACACCTTCTACATAATTCATTATTAAATGTATACCAAGCCTAGACATATATCAAAACTAAGATAAAAACTCAAACAGTGAAGATACAGTTTTGTTTGAGAAAGGAATTTTCCTCCAAGACCTTCCAGTATCTTCTCTTTGTGCCCAGGGTTCTCAGGGGTCCTAATATTATGGATTCAGATGACTTAACTGGTAGTGAATCAACGCCAGAAACACCTAAATCTACATGTGCTAAAAATTAGCTCAGATGAAGATTTCTAAATTTAGGTGAGGTCAAGACCACCAACCAGTCTTTGAGATGAAAGGACCAGAGTTGAAACAACAGGGAAAAAACAAAAGATCACCTTTCATTCTGTTCCTTTCAATCTTTTGCATGTATGATTGGAACAAGACTTTTCTCTTTCCAGAAAAGTTGTTAATTTCTCCTTCAGTAGGAATCTCTTTGGCCTTTCAGATATATTTCTGGCTTTCTGTCAAAGGCAACGAGGAAAACAAGATTTCCGTACATCAAGTTCACATCTTCTTCATTCTCTCATTTTCACCTTTTCAGAATGTTCTCAACGTTATTGTGTCTTTAAGAGGTTCACAGAATCACCAGGGGTATGGTGCTCTCCCTTTTCCATCTGCTGAACCAGCTTCATTATTCTTCCTTCCTCCTTATCCTGTTGTTTCTTCTTTCTCACCATCCTTGAGTGACTATTTTTGTTTTGCCTCCTTAATATATTAATTCTTTACTTTTCACTTACCTCCCAGAACAAATGAGTTGAGGTGATTTTGCAGAAGAATAGAGATGAAGTGGAAAAGAACATTTAGATTTCAGATTATGATGCAGCAGATCAGTTAAACAATTAAAGCCTTTACTAGAAATTGGCCTGAGATTTTGATTATCTATTTTCAAAAAAGATGGAGCACAACTTGAAAGGACAGAGAAATGCTCACAGCTTTTAACCACTGACCTATTGTCTTGTTGGTGGCATTATCCTGTAAAAAGATCCTGGTTCAAGGTCTGGTTTGAAATTTAAAAATTGCTGTTTTCTAACTAATTTAGGAGTCTCAAGCTTATCATTACTTGTAAATTTACAGCTGTTCCATCCATCATCAACTTGCTAATAGGCAGTTGAGCAACTCTCAGGAGCCTGCCATAAGAAATAGGAGGAGTAGGTAGCTGCTACAGCTGGAATCCCATTCCACCTCAGGAGCTTCTTAACAACATTCTCAGATGTGTAAATGATCCATTAGTAACCAGAGGGAATTGCTACAAGCACAGAAAGCTACCATCACGGAATGAGATGAACCTTTCACATTGTGATGAGAAACTGCTGGAACAGAGAATCCCTGTGCACCAAACCAGCACTACACAGGTCAGGAGAAGCAAATTTGCAAACAATTATCAAAGACAATTATCAAAAGCCACTGAACTTTGATGAAGGTCTGTTCTCTTGTATGAGAAGTTTCATGGGATCTGTCTTATCTGTGTTTTTTCTTCTAAACCTTAGAGTCCTTATGACATCTCAGTTGTTGCTTTACTGCAGAATAACCATTCAATCCAGCACATGAGCCATGGTAGCTTCCCTTTGAATTTCTTTTTCTGGCCTGGCTCAAAGCCTATGTGATCTTCCTGTTGTCCTTAATGCATTTAGTCATTTCCCCTCTTCTGGCAGCCAGCTTCTCCCTGGCCCCCATGATTGTTCTTCACTGCTCATTTCTCTAACTGCTCTGTCAGCAGCCCCACTGGCAGCTCTGTTTCCTCATTATCAACCATTACACCAGGACTCCCCCTTTTCCATGTTTATTTATTAATTTATTTATACGGGTTTTTGTCTGCCATGACTAGACTAACTGCTTAGAATTTACTTGTCTGTGCTCCAGAGCTTTTAGAATTATGATTTCATTCCTACTCTTCTCCTGTAGAATATCTTTTCTAGAATAATTTATCCATGAAGTCCAGTATAATCAAAGCAAGTTGTCTACACTCCTTCCTTTCATAACCACATCCCTCTAAACCTTCTGCAATGACCATTTTCTCTAATGCATCCATAATATAATTCCAACATTTCTTCTTGCTTTCCAGTCATACATCACACAGCTATTGCCAACCTCTTTTTCAAAGTGTACATTCCTTGACAATTTCTTGTAAGTTCTTACACTTTTTTCACCCTTATTCACTGTCCCCATGCTCCTTCTTGAGTTCATAGACACATTGTTGGAAAATCAGACTAACTGAAGAATAGAGGAGGAAAAACCATGACCATTTAATAAGTTCTTCTCCTGGGTAATTGTATGACCTCATTGTCATGCTTTCTTCTCCCCTCATGACTTTCTGGCTTGTGACACAGAGTATAAATTACATACTCTTTAATTTTTTTTTTTTTTTTTGGTGAGAATCCTAGAAAATTCCTGGCCACATAATAGATAAAAATTACAAAAGCAATTTTTCTTGTTTTAACATTAAAGGACAAATCTATTTTTAGACACTCATGTGAAAGTTCAGAATTAATTGGCAGAATTGTTGGCTGAGGTTGCACCTATGCTATGTGATTGGGATTCCTTTGCAGATCCATCTTAAACAGCTATAAATTCTTAAGGACAATCACCATAAGGAGGAAAAGAAAAACCAAAAAAAAACAACTCTTTTTTTTGAGAAGACACAGACATAGTCAGATCATATCACTTGATCTTGTCTGGTTGTTATTCTGGCTGGTTGCAATACCCAAGACTGCACTTTCACTTCCTAAACATTCTTCCAGGGGCAGAAATCTGTTGATGACTCAACATCACCTCCAGAAACTACAACCATTGTTCTCTGAGGGGTTTAGTTCCTTTTCTTTTTGTTTTAGTTAGAAAATTGCAATGTGTTTTTAATCTCTGTGCCTAACTGATCCAACAACAATGTGAACAAATATTGCTTTTCAAGCATGAAGTGTAAACATCTGTGATAAAAGAAGAATTTTCTGGTATCTAGACTGTTTCAAGTGCCATTGTTTTACAAGTCTCCACTGTTTTGGTTTTTCTTTTATTTATGGATTACATAAATTACAGAGGCAGCTTTAGCACCATGTAAATATAGAATGTGTTAAGAAATCTAGGTGTGACTGATTTGACTAAATGTTAGTGAGTGCTTCTAAACTAGTTAGCAAGGCCCCTGTCACAGCCAGTGCAAAGAAGCACTCCTGTCACTTTTAAGTTCATCATAAACTGGATATCTGAAACAGATCAAAGGAATGTGCCCTTTTCCCTCTATTTATAAAAGAGGCGTGGAGACATTATTTCTGATGTAGATCGCTGCAATATACACATGTAACATTTACTGATAAAAGTATTCTCTTCATAATTTAACCCTTTTTCTTTGGGCCTAACTGTTGGCCAGCAACAACCCTACAGATAAAGATTATTGTCACTTCCTCCAAGACCTTATTTTCTGAATAAAGACCTTTCAAGAAAACCAGATGACTGATCAAATGAAAGAAGAGCAGTCATGGTTTAACTTCACTTTGCCCCAAATTCACTTCATAATTATGGCATAAAATGTAACCAAACCATGAAGGTGTGTCCAAATGCCACTGTCAAGCAGCCAGGACAATTCTTTACTGAGTCAGAGGACAGAGGGAGAGCTACATGTACCTGTTTTCCTTTTCTTTAGCAAAACTCACCGTTCTGCTTCACAACCCAGAATCAGTACTGACTCAGATCTCAGAAATATATGCTATCCAGGCAGGAGGAGGTTTTTTTAATCTCTCATCTGTAAGTAATTCCCAAAGATGAATTCCCAATAGCCATGTAAGCATGAATCATGAGAGATTCTGTCATTCACTGATGAGTTACATTCTATGTGTTCAACCAAAACCCAAGTAACCTCTGAAATTGTATAAAATAATTGCTTGTAGGAGAATACAGACACATTCTTGTGGTAGGTCTTACTGGAATGATGTCCAGGTTGCCTAGAAGGGCAGTATTGGCTGAAGGATAAGGCAAACTTTATTCATCAATTATCATGGAAAGTCTACCTATTGAAGACTCCAGAAGCTGGCAACTACCAAACAAAATTTCTAGAGGTGATTTGCCACTGCACATGTTTAAATCCCTTATCTTTAAATCCCTAAAATATTTATATGTTCTGCTTTTCTTTCCATCACTACATTCACCTTGACATCACATATAGTGGTGATTTAATGTAGATGCAGTTTGAGTTGAAAATACAGTAAATCATGTTACTGTTCTGAAACTTGTTCAAAAAATCGTGTCTGTTCCACAGACTTAGGGGATTTTTAAAAGAATTTGAAAGGACCTTCTTCTTTGCCATGGTTTATTTCATTCATTTTACCAGGATAGTGGGGTTAATGATGTCTTCTTGAAATGGGGAACAGATGGAGATAGGCTGTCCATGTCATGCTAGCAAAAAAAAAAAAAAAAAAAAAACCAACCAAACAAACAAAAAAACCCAAACAATTAAAGAAATAAAAATAAGTCGTTCAGCTGTAAAAGTAAACATCCTCATTTGCCTCTTTTAGCTGCACAAGGAATAACCAGCTTCACAAATTGTTTTTTTTTGCATAATGAAATAAGTGTAAGAAAGCTAACCAATTCCATCAATGCACTGGAAAAGAGAGGAGAATTCTGAGTGAAAATCCATGAAAAATATCACGTAACACAAAATTGAAGGAATTCTACCAATGATTGAACGAATTCTACCTTCCTCTTCATAGTTCAGACACATAGGTAGCTCTGAATGCTCTTCTTTTCAAAGTTTGCCTATCAGCTTTTCTGTTGTTACTGAAGTCTCCATTTTAAAGCCTGCACTTCTGAAAACTCAATGAAGTCCTAAAAATGAACCTCAGAATCTAGTTCTAGCCATCTGGTTTTGAAACTGTTGGTTCAAAATGTCATGGTTTTGATTGATATCTAGCTCACAGGGAGATTCATTTGACAACACAACACACATTCTCTGAAGGTCCTGCACAATTTTCAAACAGCAAAACATGTTTTCAAAATTATCATAGTAATTGGGCACGTAATTTCCATTAAAATGAATATGAGTGGGATGTCCAAATGATGTGGCATGGAGTTGCAGGGTACTTACTTTCTTGGTCTCTTTTATTACAGGCAAGAATATCATACAGTTCTATCCATCAACATATTAAAAACAGGCACATTTCATGTCAGCACAATCTCATTAAAATTATCATAAAATCTCACAGTGCTAGCAGTTGAAAACTTGCTCTTCATGCCTAACCTGACCGTTTCATATTCACCTATTCTGTGTTGTATCCACCTCACTCTATAGCATGTTTCTACTCTCATTATATGCTTAAATAAGAACATCTATTTGGACATAACAGGAGAAATTTAAGACAAATTAGGAAAAAAAATATTGCATCCAAACCATGTATTTTAGGAGCCTCAATCCTTGGTTGGAAACACAGTGACTATGGAAGCTGAAAGCTTAAGTTGTTTTCCAGAAAAAAAAAAAAAAGAGTATGAGTGAAGCTTTTCAAAAAACTATTTCCATTGTTTTAATCAAAATCCAATTTATTCTTCCCTCTAAAAGCACAGTATGCTCATGGAATAAAAAGCAAAGCCCTTCTTCAGGCATCACCTACATTACTGGTAATTCTGCAGATGAAGCAAGCTCTGTGTCATTGTTTGGGGCCATTGCGACATCTAGTTTTGTATTCCTAAAGGGAACAAGCAAACTTGATTCTTGAAAACACTCATAATCACTCAAGTCACACTTACGACCCTCCACAGTGAAATACTTTATGTGGGTATTCAAGAGGGAGAGGGAGAGCTGGAGGAATTCAGTATTATATGGCACATTTTGTATGAAATTTGGAAAATGCTTGAACTAATGGATTTATTACATTTGGCATTATGACTCCCAGAAGTTTATTTAGTAATTCAGATTACCTTAAGCAAGGATCCTTTTGAAACCAGGTAATATATTAAATAATCTGTCTGGTGAGAGCTAAACACCATCCTAATTTCAATCTTTAAAAAGGGTAGAAAATTCCAAAATAGGGTAGAAAATTCAAAAATAGTTACGTATCTGCAAGTTTTGTGAAAATGTGGAGTGCATCAGAAGACAGAAGGAGAGGATCATGGTGAAAGGCCGGCAGACAGAATTTCGCTGTTCCCCAGCCCTTCTGGAAGCAGCTGTGTGTCCGGGCGTGCAGGACATGGTCTGGCTGGGCTGAGCAGACCTGCCCGTCTGTGGGTCAGGACTGACCCCTCTGTGTCTGTCAGTCCAGAACCAGCCCTGCTGGGGGTGCAGGGACCCTCTACAGGTGCCTCTGGGCTGACTGGAGCCTCCATATTCCACAGAAATGCCATCATTCCCGTCCTGGGGAAGAATGTAAACCCATCGGAGATCAGCCTTCGACTGCTTCTGAAGCAACAAAAGAATCCTGGTATGAGGTCTGAAATATGTTAACCACTCCTTCTAATGATCAAGAGTAGGTCACTAGATAGACTAGATGATCTATGCTATTTTTCATTTCTCATTTTTAAATAATAGGATTAACATGAAGTGACTGTATGGGCCTGGGTTAGCCACTGGTGCTATCATTAACTAGAGAAGACAAAATAAAAGTCCCAAGGATCCAGGAGATACCTAAATTTTGAATTACTCAGCATCAGAGGTAGACTACTCAGGTTATACATATATTCAGGAACTCAAATTAACTCAAGAATCTGCCACATATATGTATTTTAAAATTAGACTTGATATTTCCACTTTCAATGGTTTTGGTCATTATTGTAGTGTTGGGTGAAAGACCCTTGACATGTAGACATTAAATTATCATTGACATTCCCAGAAAACTTGCTTCCTTGTGGCCTTCTTATAGGCTGACATCCTGTAAATAGCAAAGAAAAAATAATCCTATTTCCTAATATTCCTTTTAAAATAGGAAATAGTGGAGGGATGTCTTGCAAATATGGAATCAAGAGAAAGAATCTGCATTTTAACAATGTCAGTAGCTATTCTCTCAATATGTTTTTCATACTATGATAAAGACTGAAAACTGTGCATTTAATTAATTACCAGAAATCTTTTCAGAAAATATTATCTGCTTAGACAAATGCAATAACTACTTCTGCCAGTTTAATTTTTGAAAAATAATGGAAAATTTGAAAGCATACCTCTGTCTGTTCACTCTCCAGTTCACAAGTGATCCCAGCTTTCAAAGTTTCATCTTTTACAGAAAGGGACAATTTCCCAGAAGTGCCTATCATATCTGTATCTGGCCCAAATGATATAAAGATATAAATTTCATTATATAAAGATAACTATGCTTGCCGAGTTTGAATTTGGTTCACATAATAATTATAGGGCATTTTTTTAAAATTTCCCCTTTCACACCATTGTGTAGCATGAAAAAAAGACAGCAGATTACACTATATTGAGCTGAGTTATCATTCAGATAAAAACACTAAGGAAATTCACCGGAAACGTTCTTCTGTGTGGTTACATCACTGACGTCAATTCAGAAGTTCTGTGTATTTCAAGAACAGATGTCAGTCTTGAAATGTTTTGTATTATAAATAAATTGGCTTTTGACCTGAGTAATGCGATAGCTGTACTTTGGCTGTAAATACAATTACTTATGGCTAAACAACTGCAAATTTCCAGCTCTGAAAAGAGTTGACTTACGGAAATACGTGAAGAAAAAAAAAAAAAAAGAGACCAAAATTATTTTTTTAATTATTCTTTTTAACCAACACAGTGAGAAGTATGACTGGATATGCTGAGGTACAATAAATGAAATCTTAGGGATTTCTCATTTTACCTTACATATTTTCCTTCTTTGAAATCTGATCAGTATGCTTAAAAAAAAAAAAAAAGAACCAAAGAAACTTAACAAAACTCCAAAACTTCAAGCCTGAAATGAAGTGATCCAGTCTAGAAATGTCATTCTCTAACCAAATGCTTTGTCTTGGAAAGCTGAAGCAATGCTGCTTTCCTGTCACTGTTTCAGGTGAGCTGCCCTTTTCCAAAGATGTTAGTGGAGTTTTTAGTTGGCCTAGAAAGCTGCAGTTGCCACAGCAGAAGGATTTGTGATCAGTTCAGTCAAGGGCTCCCAATCAGGTTCACAAAGCCTTACTGAAATATATCAGTCCTGCCTTGTAAAGTTGCAAGGTGAAATATGGATTAAAGTGAGGGACAAAGTCCAAAACCGATGTAAAGAAATTTAGCACTCGATGCCAAACTCTGAATGGATCAAAACTGGCCTAATTCTTTCTATGCCTGCCATCTCAAAATCAAGTGATTCTGAAAATCTGTTGTCATAATTTTATGTTAAGGTCTAAATTACACTGACACCTCTCTACCAGCTGTCAATCTTTCAAAAAGAAGTTGCTCAGTGCTTTCTTCGATTTTGTGCCTTGGACCCTTTTTGGGTAGATTATCTGTTCTTAGATTTGATGCTGCAGATGAAAAAACTGGCTCCTGAGTTCATTTGCCTTACAGTCATTATACCAGTTCTGAAGATTTGTGTGGATGAGAACAAAACAGTGAGTGAATTTGCACCCCCCTGCTGAGATATTGCTTTTCCACAGTAGACTTGGCTCTTACAAAAATTTTATCCTGGAAGATGATGAATCTGTTGGTTTTGGGAGCTTTGATGTCCTCCTTTTTTCTTTCTTCAGTGACTTCACAAGGGACTATCGAAGAAATGAACCAAGTGTTTGTTGAGAAAAGACATTATTCTTAAAGCAATTACGTATCCAGATGAAATGCTCTGAATACAATTAGTAGATCTCCTAAAAATATTTCAGTAAAAATATTTTTCTTTGAAAATAGCTGCTTCAAGAAGATATGTCTGTGGACCTATGCTTTACAATTTTTTTTTTTTTTTTGGTGGGTGGGTATTTTGTTTCCTATTGAAAGACAACAAAGCAAAGTGACAGAAAAGCTGAAACCAGATAAATCAATAGGAAAGGAATAGGAAAATCTTTGCACATCTGGCTAAAATGTGTTAGCACAGAATTTCAGAGCTTTTCTGTCTCTTTCTTGTCCCAGAGACAATTCTCTTTGTGCCAGCTCCACTTTTGGAAGAAAAGTAAAGGAGCTGAGATTCCTAAACTCAAGCAGATACTGATAGGGCTGATAGCTTGAGGATTGTGACAGGCTAGAGAATATTTCAATCTGCTGAGGGCATCAGCTCATTGTTACTGGATACCTCACTTCAAACCCTAAATCCAGACTCACCATCCGCTGAAGATTACTTTGATTAATTCTGGAGGAGCTGAAACTCTTGAGGTGGCTGACAACCCAGCTTAATTCCAAAGGATCCTGAACACCTTGCACGACCTCCTTACTGTGTTCAATGCCTGAACTGCTCTGTGACAGACAAACACAGGGACTGCACTTACACCATCACATGCATAGGCAGAAGGCAGTTCAAAATACATTACAAATCCAGGCTTTATACATAAGAGAAGCCACTTGAGAATAAAACTGACTGTGAAAGGTACTGCAGAAGTGTAATGTAGGGATTTTTTGCCTGAATCTTGTCCTTGGTCCACAACCAGGTGTGGACTTTCCTTAACTGTGTAACCACAAGGTCTCCCTCACATAGAACAGAGGGATCTATAGACTATGAGGTGTGTATCAGCAGCTCCATTAGTGGAATTCATACAAAACAGTAAGGGGAAAGTTCAGTGTTGTTTTGTTTTGTTTTGTTTTGTTTTGTTTGTTTGGAAGTTTTTGGTTGCTTTTGGAAACTCTACATCTGGTCTTCACAATCTCCTACTGAAGTTGCTATGGAAGTCTTAAAGTTAAAAAAAGTATTAGAAAGCTGTAAGCTTGGAGTGCCATTTGGACCTTACTTCAGTAGAAATGCTATCTTATTTATATGGAGAAGAAATTAATAATGACAACACATAATATATATTAACCCTTGGAAAATCCCTTTTCAGTGTATATGGAACTGACATTGATTAAAGGAGAAATCCCACATGTGTTTTTGTCCTGTTCTAAATTATGCAGGTCCTGGCAAGACAGTGTTTCGTGCACATCCAAAAATAAATAAATCTTTGAAAAACCAACTGATTTTTGAATGCTGGATTTTGAAGGAGGAAAAGAGAAATTGTATGTCTATCCACAAAAATTAGGAAAATTAATTTATTGTTGGTTGGGAGAAGATTTGTTCCTTTCTGGAAAACAGAAGGATTTGCCTTGTTATCTTAATAAATTCCAAACCTTGGGAAATGTCAGAATCACAGAGGGCTCCACTTTTCTGTTTAAATCAGTTTTAACCCTCCTGCCTAGACTACCTTTACAGAATTCAATAATTCATATTTTAAGAACCCAGTCATTTCCACTGAGGAAGCATAAAGATTCTTAGGAGTCAGCCACTAGGTAGACCAAGAGCTATTTACCATAAAAATAGACTAAAGGTTACACTTTTTTGATTACAGAACTCCACAAGCCCTGACCTACACTTCCCCAGGAGAGTTCTCTCACTGTCTTCAGTTCAACTCATAGCTTTGCTTTTTCTCATTATTTTAGCTTTACATCATTCTCAGTACTTCACCTCTTCAAGGTGTTTTAAAGATATTAATGAAGAAATAGCATGGCATTACAAATTACAGCAATCAGTGTAACATTTTATAGCTCCAAATAGGATTGTGATTCCTCTTAATAGATGATCACCTGCCCTGGCTCACCCCCAATCTAACAGGGCATCAGGCAGAGGGTAGCACTACTATTGTGTGATCAGTGGAAGGTTTATATATGGGCAATGGACATGAAATTGTGAGATGTTTTGCCAAAGATCCTACAGAATATCTGTTGCAGAACCAGGTGTACTGCACAGGATTAATCTGAGTACACAGGATGGCCTGTGCTAGTGTAAAATTGTACAGGTGTCTCTTACACTTAGAAGCAGGCATTTTTGGGGTGAATGTCCTCTCATCCTAAAAGGAGACATTAAACATAAGGTAGAAAATGTCTAAACCCACCACTTTGATCCAGGCAGAAAGCCAAGTATTGAGCTCAACAGCAAACATCTAAAATACAGACAAAAAATTAGGGAAAATGGATCCCACCTCCTGCTTTTATATTACAGAACTGCTCAGCTTTTCTTTGGCACTCCTTTAAAATTCCCATTTTAAAGATGAGAAATTGGAGCGGCAAAAAAAGGGGGAAAAAAAAGCCAAGAAAAGAAATAAAACGGATGCTATTACAACTTCTGTAGACAAGAAATTATTTGAATGAGATCCAGAATCCTGCTTAAGCAGTGAAAAGGCAGAACTAGATATCTCAGAAAGTAATCAAGTCAGCTATATGGCATTGGGACCTTTTGCATGGCATGTGTTTTCCTTTTCTAGAAAGAGACCCCTATGTTCTCAGTGGCTCAGTCCTCTACACAAGGCTTTGGCTTTCTCAAATACCATCTCCTTGCCCTTTCCTTGGACAACCAGTGTTATATTTGTAATGGCATCAGTGTTCAACCTTGGTCCAAATATTTTTTCAGGCATTCAGAGATCTCTGCAGTGGTAAAATGCGGGCCTTTAAATAACAAGCCCCTTCAAGGAAAAAAAAAGACAATTCCTAGAAAATACCTGTCACCTCCAACACCCTGAACCCTCCCTGGCTCCACAGTTCCCTGCTAAAACCACAATCTCATTCTGCCTCATAAAGCTGCAGTTTCTCTTGCTATTTCCCATCTCCTTCTTTTCATGTTTCAAAAGCTTTAGGTAAAGTTGATGTCTGTGGACTGCAGGCTGTTGAGGACGTGGCATCCAATTAAAGCATCACACGACACAAGCTGTGACATTCCAGAATACCCCTTTATGACTGATTTCACAGAGCAGAAGTGTTATTACCTGGAACATCTTCATTTGCTTTTTTCGTACATGAAGGAATAGATTGTGATAGCAGCTGATGGCATGGAAAAAGGAGGTAAATTCCCAAGTGCTTCACACAAACTGAATGCACAGTTTGTACGTTCCACAAGCACACTGTGCATTGTTCCCAAGCACAATTCTTGCAGTGTAGAATTGTTCTGACATAGGTGTTGTCAGGCTGCTGGCAGGAAGGCTCTGCAAAACATCTCCCAGGACTTCTTCTCTGACAACCTGACACTGTGTAGGGCTTTTCTCTACTCAGATCAGCTTTGGACTGTGTATATGACTATGAAATATGGCCCTTTGAGTAAAAAAGAAGCCGTAGGCAACTTCCAGGCATGTGGGAACTGTAGCTACATGGGGAGTCCTAATGACCAAATATTCAGGATTCTCAAGGTTTTCCTTTGCTTAATTTTCAATTAAGTAATTAATTTTAAGAATAAACATGAAAAAGCATTGATTTCAATGGTTGTTAAATTTTGGAAGACTCTAGAAGAAATGCTTTTCTTAAAAAAAAAAAGCCAACTTAGGAATTCAATAGAAACCTGCATGGTTCCTGGCAGAGAAACAAGCTTCAGAACTAAGCTTTACTCACAATTCAAATCAAACCAAATGCTCAGCCTTTCTAACTCTGAGAAAACTTTGGCTAAGTTTCTATTATGTACCTCAATTTTGCCAAAGATGTAGAATACCTGATTTTTTTTTTTTAACTTAAGATGTTTTTCCAAGACAACAGAAGCCAAAATTCTGTCCATATGTCATGGCTGAACATCACCCAATTTTCCTTTCTCGTCTTCATGCTATTTACAGCATAAACGATTAACATTAGAAGCAGCTGCAAACTAAAGTGTGTGTATCTAAGCACTGGTTTATTGAATTTGCATTTTAAAAGCCCACAGTCAATTTGAATTCAAAATATGCAGTAAAGCAATCAAATTATCCTTTTAGCTTTCTTCTCCTCAGTCAAAAAACTGCACACATAGAAAACCAATGGCCTAGTGTTAAAAATGATTTTTTTTTCTTTTTTCCCAGAGCTTATGGGAAGTTTCAATGCCTTTGCAGCCTGGTAGTCTAAAATGAGAAAGCCAAAGGACTGCTGAGCTGTTATTTCAAAATCAAAATCATGAGTAAGAGTCATGAGTGCTGGTGCAGCCAAGCATAGACTTCAACAAAGTTGTAAAGATCTGTACCGAGAGGAGCTGTCTTCCTGTTTAACTGGATCATTGTCAGATAAACTATCAGGCCATATTTTTCTTCCCTTATCCATCTTCCCTTTTATACCCTCTGGCATAAACTCCAAGTTCTCAGAGTCGCCAGGGCACTGTTTTGGATGAGGGATGTTTCCACTTTTGATGACTGACTCCTCTTCTCTTGACACCAGTACCGTGCTGACATTGCTGGAGGATTAGGGCAGAAACTGTTAGTGTGGGTTTCACTTATTAATGGCTTTTTGGCTTTTATATCAAGACTGAAGTACTTGAAGCAAATGAGTTGCCACTCACAATTTTGTGACTTGCATTTTCTTCCAGGAGTGCTGCCTCCAGAAGCTGAGTTGCTGAGATGCTGCTTTCCAAATCCTGCCTTGTGGCAGTGATTTGCAGCAAGAAAATCTTGCTTGTGAGCTGGCACCCACTCTGGGATGTGTCTGGTCTGCTCATGCAGAGTCCCAGCCTGTACCAGGCTCAGAGCAGCTCACAGCTCTCATAAACACGCCCTGCATTTTGCTTGAAGCCAGCAGCCCATCAGGGTGAGTGTCACACTGCAAGTATTTATTCCTGCCTTACACATCTGAAGTGACTTAGCTGAGCTGCCTGCTTAACCTTTTCTGTTCATAATACCTGAGGGAGGTGAATGGGCTTAGTGTGTGCCAGAATGGTTTAATATCATCTCTCAGTTCTTTTTGTCTTTTTAGGCAGACTCTGACTTCAGCCTCAGGCCCAAACAGTGCCGTGAGGGAGAGTCCTGCAAGTGTAGCTCACAATTGCTGTACATATTTCCAGCACAAAGATAAAGTAGCCCTGAGTGTCCCGCCTGTAGATGAAAGTAGGCAAGGCCTGTGGGCAGGGAATTCATTGTCTCAGTACTGAGTGTGACATGGGAAACTACACTCCTATAAAAAAATATGAGAAAATAAAAAAAAACAAAAAACAAAAAAACAGTAATTAACTGTGTAGAAATGCCAACAAATTCTCAGAGAGATACATTTTATCCCAGATGAGTTAAGAATATGAACCAGGAGTGTGACCCATAAATTTGAAAGCCAGAGAGCTTATTATAAACTTCTGGGTCAGTCACCTGCATTACTTAGGTTGCACTTGTGCAACATGGTCATGCATATTCACATGGTTGGGTTTGGGTACATTTTTTCATAAGGCTTCTCTTGTTCTTCCCTTAGGCTGATTGTAATTAGAAATGGGACCAAGGCTCTGAAGTACAGAGTTGAAGTACATCCAATGTACCCCTCATCCACAGGCTTTGCAATTAGCATTTGCAGCTGGATCCATCCACCAGCCTCATTTTTAAATTCAGTCTAACTTCACTGAGTAACTAGAGAATTGTCCCATGTTAGGAATTTGGCTGGAGCTACATGCCTGGTGAAACAGCTTTATCCCTGCAGTCCCACTGAGGAGGTGTACCTTCAGCCAAGGCTGCAGCCTGTGGTGAGCCATACACAATGGCTTAGGGAAATTTGCCTCTAATCTAAGAATTTTTAATTATTTGTTTTACCTTTTTTTTTTTTTTTTTTACTGCAAGCTTTTGCCTGAACTAGTCTCACCAGTGAATTCTTACTTCCCATTCACCACAATTAAAAGAGCAAAATGTTTGTGGTCTTGAGGCCCAGACTGACTGCTTCTGGCCCACAGGAGCCCTGCAGTGCCTCGGATTATGTCAGGAGGATGCTGAAGGGACTGGGACCTCCTCTGCTGCTCTACACAGATGGCATTTTGGCTACAGACAGGATGTGACCTTCATGTTGGAGAATTTTCCTCCTTCCTAATCTGCATGAAGCAGTTGTCTTCTGATAGATCCCACAGCAACCACTCCAACCCAAACTGCAATGATAAAAGCTGGTTTTATGAAAGGGCAGAAGTTACTGATGTTATGGACAAAGCAGCATCCCATAAACACTGACTTTTTGTTGGTAATGGCTCTTGATAGCTTAGCCATTCCCAAATCTCACACGTGTCATTTCTAAGTCCTACACAGGTGCTTTTTCACTGCTAGGAACAGTTGTCTACAGTGTTATTGTTGAAAAAAAACCATAGTAGCAATATCATAAACCTGTCAACATAGATGTAAACCAGCAAGGAGATAAAAATCTCATCCAAAAGAGAAGAGAAAAATAAAATTTCAAATCTGCACAGTTTAGATTAAACAATATTACTTTGAAAAAGAATTCAAAAGCACTAAGCTAGTGCAAGGATAATAAACATGTATTTATTGCATACATACATGTGCCTTTTTTTTTTTTCTCTCTCTGTCAACAGGAGAAATTATCAGGATAGGACTGGAAAGGAGACTGAAGGTTGAGCCTACAGGAGAAACTATCAGGATAGGACTGGAAAGGAGACTGAAGGGTTGACCCTACACAACAGTTCCCTAAGTAATCTAACAGGAATAAGGTCTTAAGACAGGCAGAATTTACAGCCCGACCTAGGAAGACAGCGAAGGTATCAACACATCCCACTAGAGGTGGGTTGCTGCTATCGGGACGATCATCTAACAAATTAGCAGTGACTGTCCTTCTGAAAGGATGTCCAGGGAAGTTGGACAACTCATAACTCTGTTGCCACAGTCCTTTCTGGCTTTAATGCAATATCATGTTGGAGTTTTGGTTTGATTTTTGAGGTCTTTGAAGGTTTTCTTTTGTTCTTAACAAAGAGTGGTCCTTCTCTCGTGTGTGTGTTGGAAACAGTGAGCAGCAAAGCTCATCCTGATCTTTGATAAGTTCTGCAAGGAGAGAGGAGACCCACTGAAGTTCCCATGTTGACTGTGAACCCTTTTCCTTGTTATTTTACCATAAGCAGAATATCAGCAAACTGATGTTTAGTACACTGCATGGCCAAACAGATGAGATACTTGATGCCACACTTGATGAAGTTCTGGCATTTTCAGTGGAATGCAAAGGAATAACAGGCAAAGGAATGATAAAATGCTGAACTTGGAGCAATGATCTCAAAAGTGTATAAAAGAATGAGAGTTTAATTTCTTTAAATTATTATTATTATCTCAGAGCATAAACTTTTAAGAAGGGGGAGTGCTCTGACCTCGAAGTCTCTTATGCAAGAACATGCAGTCCTCAAAGAGAAAGAAGCAAATTATGTACTTTAAAGCTATTCCTGTGTCTAATGCAAGAATTTTTGTTTAGATAATTCAACAAATCACCCAAGCTTTCCACTGAAGTCAGCAGGACAGCTCACATGAGATGCTCACGTGCCCTAAGTTTGCAAGATACTGATCTCATGTATTCATTATTTGTTTATATACTGTTACGATGTTCTTGTTTCCATCTCATACTTATGTCTTCCTTGAACTTTAAACATAGCCTCTCTCCACTTTAGGTGCTTCTGCATGGAGAGCAAGATGAGTATTGGGGCATGGATATGAGTAAGAAATATGTATCATTAATCCATTTTCACAGATCTCAGTTAAATAAAAGGGTCACCTATAAAAAAGAGAAATCACATATGTCTTACATTACTCCACATTCGTCTTCCTAGCACAGATTGTAAATGCTGCCCTGTGGTTATGAATTATATTAATCTATTTGCTAAGAAAGTGTTCTGAGAAGCTTCATGAGTCACCATAAAGTTTCTGGTGATTGCTGGGGTATATGTTTTTGTGACAGGAAACACTTAAAATACCAAACACAGCTGTTTAAAAAACAGTGTAAAACATGCAGGTGCATGAAGGGAAGAAAGAAAAAAAAGAAGCCCCCTCCCCACCCCCAAAATTTTTATTTTTATAGAAAAATAATAAGAAAATGCACTTACAAAGCTGAGAAAGCAAGTTACTGAACAACAGAGAATCGCAAATATAGCTGATAATTTTTTTATAAATAAACCCCACTGTTTTTATTGGACTAAAATACTGAACTAGCACTTAATGTGAGAATGAATTTAGCCTCGGTAACAGGACCTACTAATCTTCATAGACAATCAAGGTCCAAATAAAGGTCCCTGTTTTCAAGTTTATTATATGGGGGTTATTATCAGCTGATTAACTGTGATTAAAACAGTTGTGTCTGGTATTAGTCTGTAGCGATTCTCTTCAGCAGAGGTTTAACACTATAAATTTCTTATTTATCAATGTGATAGTTTACATTTCCAAACCGAATCTGTCTTCTGGGGTCAGGGGGTGGGGGTCAGACAGACACCTTGGGGCACGACAGGGAGGAGCTCTCTGATACCACGACCAGTTAGCAACTCCAGGAAGGTCCAGGAAGGTGCACTGATGCTCTTAAAAAGCACCCCCATATCCATCCTTTCCCCTTCCACGGGATCAGGTGCTCAGAGCCCCACCCAGCCTGGCTTTGAACACTTCCAGGGATGGGGCATGCACACCCTCTCTGGAAAACCTCTGCCAGTGTCTCCCCAGCCTCAGAGCACGGAATTTTACTGTACAGTGTTGTAAGTCCCTTTTCTAAAAACAAACTAACAAGCAAGAAAACTGGAAGAGTTATTTCACAGCCTTTACCTAGCAAGTCACAAACGTGACAGCAGAGTTGGATATGTGGTCAGCTTTCCATACACAGCACTCTAATTTCACTTATTATTTACCATCTTGCGTTTGTGGATTACATCAGACCTCTGTACTTCCTGCAAACTAAAATACATTTATTTCCTCAGATGCTTTAGAGAAAAACAGTTTGCTTTGGAAAGTGAAGGGAATGTGACTGAAGTATTTTCTTTACAATCTTTGCAATAGGAATATGGACTTTTTACAAAGAACAAAGCTCACAGTATTTCATCACAATTTTAGTAGTTATTTCATTTCCCTATGAAGGTTTGATGTGTCACCAAATGTCATGTAATTCCTGAGATGTGGCATGATAATGATTCAAATAGGTTTTTATTGATAATGCTGCCATTTGTTGAAATTATTTTAAAAATTCTTGTAGATAATGCACTTTGTCTTTTTTTTTTGGGTTTTTTTTCTTTTTTTTTAATCAGGAAAATTGCAATTGAGAGCTTAAGGTATCACACTTAAAATCAGTAGCTTTTAACTTTTAAATTTTTTTCAAGAATAAATGTATGTAAAACTAAAAAAAGCTGTAAAGACAAAATTAGCAGACATATTTCAAGCATTAAGTAACTTCCAAAAGGAGCATAACAGAATTCCCACTGCAGACAGCAATGTATTATTTGTTAAATACTGTTATTCAGTGAAAGTATGTAAACACATACTTGGCTTCATGCATGTGCAGTGTTGCCCCCAGCAATACAGTGAAACAAGTGCTAAATTTAATTCAGAAGCTTCAGTTCTATGGTTTTCAGATAATTGGCTGCAAATATTTTTTTCTGGATCAACCACGCGGCCTTACCAGAAACCTCAGAAAGCTTTTCCATAAAGACCATTTTTCTTTCAGGACAAATGTTTCCCCAATTTCTGCCACCAGAAATAAAGTGACAATATTGTTCTTTAATTTTTATAACATATTGTTAGTAATATAAAAAGGGGAAAGAGACAGCCTGCTATGTATGTTCTACCTCTAGCAATCACGGTTGAGTCAAAAGTTGTTAATCTATTTGGCATAGTTTTATCATCCATAGCAGTATATTCTTCAGCTTTACTCTGCTTTTGAGAGAAATATAAGAAAAAAAGAACACATCCTTTTTATTTTACTATCCAAAATTTATAACTGTACAGACTTTAATTCATGTTTTACTAATTGAAATATATTTTAAAAATACGTTCACCAAGTGATCTTCCTTTTCAAGCTCTATCACGCTTTCTTAAGGTTAAGTCAACAATAGTGGAACCCAAGATGAAAGATAAATCACCTTAAAAAATATTAATCATGAATTGTAAGAAAATATGAGACAAAATATCAGTGAAGTCATTTAAAAAATATTCAGATCATTTTATAGTCTGCATCTGGTTCTATTTCATATAAATGAAAGTTGGACATCTATAACCTTTGGTTTAATAACAGATGCTGTCATGAAGTTGATCATTTTTGCATCAGCAAAAGCTAAAGAGAATAATTTCAGCCCACCCAATGCTTCCAAAAGGCAATCCCCTGGCACAGCCAAAGCCTGCACTGGTCCATGCAAAACTACATCCAGACACTCTAGAAATACTTTTCAAATTTTATCATCTGTAGCTTTAATTACGAATTTAATCCGTCAGGTTTTCTTCTGACCAGTGGTGAGCAATGCCTTCGGAGGCAGAGGATGAGGGGAGCTCTGCGTGCAGAAATGTTTGAAAGTGCAAGCAGGGCTGCAGGAGCTGCACTGCTGAGCTCAGGGGTGAAGTCTGTGAGCAGCCCACATGGGCCAGGGAGGAGCAGACACAGGCAGGTGACAGGTGACAGAGAACAGGGGACAGAGAACAGAGAACACTGTCCCAAGTAATGGAATGCAGCACATGGATGGAACCTCACTGGAGATCAGCAGGAACTCAGAGAGCCTCTGCCTGTGCACTGGACACTGTGCATCACCCACACGGGGTCTGGCATCCCAGGGCTTTTACTCATAAGTGACTCTTGCTGCCCTTAGCCCAGAGAAAGAGCAGCTGTATTTTCTAGTCTGGATAAGATTCTCCCCAAAGATGGCTACTATCCTCAATTATGTATGTCTGCTTTTTAGAAGTGGGTAATCCTTCAATCTGCTCGTTCAGTTTCTGCTCTTGAGAGGGAAATATTGAGCAGTCTTGAAAATACAAACTCTTCCTTAGTGCATTATGATGCACAACAGCGTCAGAAAAATAACCAAAACCCAAACCCACCAACAAAAAACCCCAAACAAACAAACAAAAAACCCAGTACAGGGCAACTTTTAGTATTTAACTTTGGACAAACAGACCTTTGAGTTTTAAGTAGACAGTTCATCTATCACAAGCAACATTGTAAGAAGGAATTGAATCTCTACCTGCAATTCAAATACAACCACCCTGGCACAGAATCATAGAATTTTTTAGGTTGGGAAAGAGCTCTAGGCTCATCAAGTCCAACTGTTAATCCAGCATCTCCATGTTCACCACTAAGCCATGGCCACTCCCACATGTCTTTCAAGTACCTCCAGGTATTTGAAAAAAAAATTTAAAAAAAAATCAAGATATTTCCCAATAACAATCTAAACCTCTTCTGGTGCAACTTGAGGCCATTCCCCCCCATTTTGTCTATTGTTACTAAATAGAAAATACTGATCCCCACCATGCTATAACTTCCTTTCAGGTAGCTGTAGAGTCTGAAATATATAGAGAGGAATATACTACTGATTAATCGTTTTGTTTTTCTGATTTGATCAGATTTTAAAGTAGATATTTGGTTTGGCAAATCTGACTTTAATTTCACCAAGAATTAAAGCTGTGTCTGATAACTGATAAAGCTATAGCTATTAAATTCCCTATAAAAAGAATTTTAATAAAAGCTTCTGTAACTGTTAGAGAAAGATTATATCCAATATAGCACTCATTTCAAGCTGCACTTCAAAATGGAAGAGCTGGGCTTTGTTTTGATACAGGTTCATTATACACACATCATAAACTTTGGGAAAAAATCACCAAAACATAGTGCAGAAAGATGCTAATATGAAACAAGGACAAATATTGTGTTTCCTAATGGCAATCAAGTCAATCATACATAACTTTTGCTACCTTTTAAAGGTTTATTATCTGGATGTTCTGGGTGGGTGGGTACGTTTAACACAGAAAAAAAAATTCCAAACAAACAAACAAAACTGTTGCACTGTTAACTGCTGTCATATTCATCTGCACTGTTTTGGACCTTGTTTCTGGGATCCATTGGATTGTGTAAATCAACTGAATTGCAGGCAAAAGCCTCAGATATGGTGAAGGCAGTCCAGGGTTAGCTACAGCAGGGTGAATACATCTAAGCTATAAAATAGAGCATTCCACACTATTCTGTTATTTTTAAATGGCTATTAAAGCTATTAAAAAAAGAGCTCTTTAGTAACAGAATATCCATTTACACGAGAAAACTTCTTCTGGAAGCAATAAAGGTGCCTATCTGCGCAGTGCCCAGGATAGGTTTTCATTCAGAACAGGCCCATTTTCTATTTAAGGCATTTCACTCAACTAGAGATTCTAAAAGATCAAATATCCCACTCCAGGTTCTCCTTCACGCTTTGCAAAGGAGGCCTTACATGCAAGCTGCTTTAAAGCACAGTTTTGCTCACGTCATCTGCCAGAATAAAGCACAGTGGGCTCTTTGACCTTGGAAAGCAAAGCACACTGGCAGGTTGCAAGAAGCCCATGGGTAGCATCTAAAAGGCATAAAAATATTTATGTCTGTGTGCATACTTTCCTCTGAAATCTTAATACTTCAAAATCTTAGTTTAACACCTATATCCCCCAAGAGGTGTGGAAGCATTTGAAAGCTTTTGTCACTGACTTAGCTTTCTCAGTGAAATTCTAGGCAGCTGACAGCTCAAATATGATGTAGTTTGTTGAATTTCTTGCTGCTAATAAATGGAGACAGGGAAACAGATACACCTGTTTGCTCCACTTAGGGGCACAGCTCTTCCCAACACCCCCAGATTTATCAGGCAGTGCTGGCATTGCTCAGGAGTCACCTCAGCCTGGTGGGTGCACCTTGGGGAGAGCAGGAGGCGCTGCTCTGGTGCCAGACGTGCCTTCTCTGCAGGGTGTTCTACTTACAATTCACCTTCCTCTTGGCCGTGTCACCCTCACAATTTTGGTTGCACAGGTTTGAGAAAAGGAAACTTTATGAACTGTACCAGGATCTGAGAGTTGAAGCAATGTGCAGCTGAAATACAAGCAGTCTGTCACCACTGTTCTTTCATGCTACTGCCTCAGCTACAGGGTTATGCAAGGCTGGATACCATCACAAGTGGTTATGGAATTTTTGGATGATCAATGAGCAACACATATTCCAAGCCATAAAATAGTCTATTAAAACCAAATCTGGGGTCAATAATACTTCCTATTCCTAATCCTAAATGCTTAGATTTCAACACAATTGCTTTCCTTGTGGATGGTGAGACTTTCCATTCACTGAAAATTAAGGCTTTCTTTTAAAGCTTGACACTGTATGACTTGCTAGATTAGAACTGGACGTAAATATAAAAAATCAGAAAACAAAAATTCAAGTGATTAAAGACACAAATACCCTTCTCAGATAGTCCTAGAAACATTGCCTAATTTCAGAAGCCCAAATCATAGCATTTACGAACTAAAATGTGACTTAGGCTTTGGGGCCCCAAACACACAAAACTGTGGTATCTTGCACATAGTTACGTGCTTAACTTTCCAGAACTCTCTGGATCTTCAAGTTCTACCTATTTCTTCATTTCCTCTCATTCCATAATGGAATAATAACAATTTCTTAAAAATAAAATACAGTTGCATTAATGAACGGAAAACAAAAGCTTAAAGCTGCTTACTCTTCTTCTTACTGCAGATGTCTTCAACAGCCTGATGGCAAGAGCATTCAAGGAAGCCATCCAACCTGTGGGCTAGATTTCACTGCTGCCTCTTAGTGTAAATGCTCAGATTCCCTCTCCCATAGATACTCTCAGACTAAAGAAAGACTAAAACTCAGACTTTACGCTTTTGAGGCAAGTACTATATGTGGACGTACATGATGCAAAAGATGAGTAACATCCCCTTCACCATGAGCACGATCTCCTCTGTCCTTTGGAAGGCATTCAGTGTTGGCCCAGGCTGTGCTCCAACCACAGCCACCAACCAGCTCCTCTCAGAGCCTGGGGTTTGGCATCTCTTCCACTTTTCCTGCATAGCAATGGCCTTTAAAGCAGATGCAGGCCTGTGTCATTCCCTGGTAGCCGTGAGCCTACATCTCACAGCTGCCTGGCCTTTGGGGAATTTCCTGAGCCCAGACATTGATCCTAGGAACGAGGCTGATCCAGCAAAGCACAAGAGTCAAGTTTTGAATGCTCATGTCTCAGCTCTTGCTTTTTCTCTGGATCTAACATCCTCATTCCTCAATTTCCATAGGAAGCTCTGCATGCAAACCCAACTGCAGTAAGACCCTGGTCACTGGGATAATTCTCCCTCCTCCATGTCTATATGGCATGGATCTCCCCTGTTCAGCCCAGGGACACAGTGCTCACCTAGTGAATCCCTCTGCAAATGACTTAGCCCCAGGTTCTCAAAGATTCCCTGCCTGTTATTTCCCACACTGGTATTCCCAAAAGATGTCAAAAGCAAAACCTATCATTGTATGGGGTGTTTTCTTTTTCATGCAGACTAAGCCAAGCAGGAGAGAAGAATGCTCCTAATTTCTAACCCACTTGAAATTAGGTATTACGGTATCTTTTTAGGTAGAGCAGACCCTCAGTGTCTGCAACTTTCTCTTAGAGCTAATTAATTCCTGTAGATTAATTAATTCCTGAAGATCCCAGAGGTTATATGGCAAACTGACTAACTCGTCCCATAATGAGCACTACTTGGACTCTCAAAATAGCTTACAGGAATAATACATGCTAACCACACATACCAAAGCATTGTGCTGTTAGTCAGTGTTCCAAGCATGTTAATTAACCTTTCCATAGTGTCTGTATTACAGTGTTCAAAAAATTTATTTTTTAATAATCAAGCCACAGAACGGAGGCTGAGATCACAAGAGTCTGGGTCACAAGAAGAGTCTGGGTTAAAGCCACAAAAGTTAAAATGGAAATTCTGAGCGAGATTCCATTTTCAACTCCACATGTTTTATTTTGTTTATGAAATAACTAATTCAGTGGCTGAAAAAAATAATTGAAAGATACCCTTGAAAAGGAAGAATGAATACCACTAAAGCCCTATATTTCATATTTCCTTCTCAAAACATCTCTCAGAATTTTAGCAGAGCTAAAAAAACCCAAACAAAAAAGTAATGGATGAAGTAGAAGATGCAGATTTTACTAAATGTGTTAACTCCTCTCTTTGAAAAGGCATACAATTAAAAGAACAGTAGAAAAGTATTTTTAAAGAATTCACCTTCCAGTCATTCAGGCAGATGGTTAAAGCCTGGCTGGGCCTTGCAGCACATGTACCTAGCTCCTAAACTCAGTTGACTGTAGAGTAACTCATGAGGAATTGATAACTACAGCTAGGTGAGACAAATCACAAACACGTTTATCATTTCCCCAAAGGAAACACTTATTACCAAGTTCAAATACCTGTTCTATGCAATATGGGATGTACACATCTAGTCAAGGAAGTAATTGTAACATCCAGAGGAAAAAATGAGATTCAAAACCCCAAAAGAAAGAGAAGGGTGGGTGTTCTATTAAAAGGGGCCACTTTGCCAAATAGTGTCTGGGTTTCTGAACAAGGTTTGAAAAGAAAAGGCCAGCTCCTGAAAATGTGATATTCTCAATATGAAAAAGAGATGAATTATTATATTTTTAAAATAATTAGGAGAAATACAGTTAGAATTTGGATTAAATCATTCTCCTCAAAAAGTCTCATTTTTCTTTCCTCCTCCCCCATATACACTTGGTGAACAAAAGCTCCTAAGAGATTATGGGAAAGAGAGACATTGTTTCCAATGTCTTTTGCAACAGACAGAGAAAATGTTGTACCATTTAGGGAGGGCATATTTTTCAGTCAAGCATTACAAGGAGTACTGGACTAATAGATGTGACAATGAAGGCATTTTGTAACATCCGTGTTATATAATGTCTTGATTTCTGTAGATGGTTAGCAGCAACAGAGCTGCATTGGACACTGTGAAGTCATCTCTCAAAATAATACAATATGACAGGCCAAGTGCATTCTGGTTTGATTTGCACAAGGGATGAATATAGAATATCTCACTGCAGTGCAGCCATTCCCATATCAAACTGATGAAGTCAAAGATGCTTATAAGTTCCAGAAGTGCAGGGGAAAAACCCTTGTGTTGTCCAACAGTGTCTTCTCCTTTACTTAATAACTGGTGTATTGTAATACAGCAATTAAACTAAACATGTACAAGAAAGGGATTTTTGCGGTTTATTTGTTTCTACATCTCAATGGCAGTCGGCCTACAGAAAACATGAGAGTGAGTTCAGCATGTGGGGATAATCATGTAGTTAGGAAGCAATGTTAAATCTAGTTGAGGCTGGTAATCTCTGGACGTTGATGCACAGTGTCATGCACTGACTTGTAGCATTTCCACATGGGTGATCTATTACTTAGCAGCACTAGAATCTGCATTTGATTTCTTATTCTCTTATCTACTCCTCAGGGATTCAGTAAATCCATCAGAATTTTACGACTGCCATTTTCTCTGGGCTGTGACACATTCAGCCAAGGATTAAAATCAGGCTTCTAAAGCAGCTGCCACTTGCAGCCCTCTGCCCTGCACTTCTGGCAGAGATTGCCAGTGCCACTGCCCAAAGTCAGAAACCCAGCAAAGCAGCTCCAGAGCACCCCGAGCCTGTTTATTGAGGTGCATCCATCCACTTTGAATACAGTGCTTAGCTCAGAACAGCAGCAGTACAGAAGCTGACTGAATCATGACTCGGTCTTGGTCAGAGGTGGGGGCAGAAACTTGGGCAGGACCCGTCTGAGCCATCTGATTTTCCTCTGCCTCTCCATGTGAATGAACTCTTGGACTTCAGCAGTGTTTACAAGTTAGCAAAAGGCAACCCTTCCAAAAGCAATTGTTTCAGGACATCAGGGATACTTCAGCTGCCTCAGACTCTTATTTTACTGAGAGCTTTACAGACCCTCAGTTTTCATTGGTTAGATTTTTTTCCACTTTCTTTTTTTAATTTTCACAGTCACAAATGAAACAGAAATGAAGGTTTGCTATGCATCCTTCTCTGAAACCCATGAAGACCTGCATTAAGTCACTGTTTTAACTCTCTTCAGACACTAGGGTACAATCATAGGAAACTCAAAAGCATTATATAGCAAATAATGTAGGCTCTTATTTACATGTTTTTATTATACAGAGTGAACAATAAAATAGCTGATGATTTTAAATGATAAACTTTTATTCTGAATATACTGTTTTTGCACAATAGTTAACACAACAGTTCTAGGATTATAAACTTTTTATAACATTATTGTACAAATTTTTACAAAAAATTATTTTTTTCCAGGCTTGTCAAGTTCCACAAAAGTGTCAAGAGAACACAAGAAAAGGGAGAAAGACCTGCTTGCCTTGTAAGAGCAACCAAGTTTTTTTTTTTTTGCAGAAACGCACACTGAGCATTTCAATAAAAATATCCCAGAAAGCATGATCCAGACATTCCATACAACACAAGAAGAGAAGACAGCTTTGTCAGATCACAATCGCAATTTCATGGCATCTGAACAAGACAGTATCCCTTTAGCCTCAGTGAAATATTTCTTCAAGATGATGTTTTTGTTTTAAACCATAAACAGGACGGATGCAAGTAGCTGGGAAGAGGGTGAGGCTAACTTTTCAAAACTCTTGAATTGTTTTCAGACACTTTGTTTTAATCTTTTTACAATAGTGTACAATGAGTATTAACAATATTAACATTGCGGTATGAACAAAATAATAATAAATCTGGCCTTTGTTAAAGGCTTGGATGTCTGATGAAGTTAGGGTAAAATTTATCCTAAGAAAGGAGTTATTAAGATTTCACCTTAGACAGACATTCCAAAAACACCCGAGTGCTTTGCAGTGCCTTGTAGGCATTCATATATTTCTTAATAACCTGTGTGCTAGCATCTGAATTTTTGGATCAGTGGTACTGAGGTTGTGTTTTGGAATTAAGTCATATCAAACATGTTTTTTATGTGTTAATGGGAAAAAAAGGTCTTAATGTCTCTTCAGTGACACCAAAAAGCTCTCAACCACAGCAAGTAACACTTGGGTTGCAAAGGTCACTTAAAAGGGATACTGCCTATTTGAAACCAGTAAGGCCAGGTTTTAAGTTAATAAAAGGAATATTGTAGGAAAACTTACAAATGGCAGCAACACTGTTGTTTTTGTCAAGTTAAGCAGTAAAGCCTCAAGCATTAGAAACATGAAAAAAGTCATACTAAAGTCTTAAAGGTACAGGACCTAAAAATCTTGTCAATCAGACCTGCTATGTCATGTTAAAAACCTGTTACAAATATGGACCACGGTAAGTGTTTTGGCAGTAATGCTGGTTGTTTAAATGAAAAAAAAGAGAAAGAAACCTTTCATGTTAAGTCCTCAGATCATGGTTTTGCACTGTACCATGCTGCAACAACTTTAATGGTGGTTATTTGTCAGATGTACAATACCCTGCATGACTTCTGTGAAAACTGAACCAGTCCCATCAGTTCCCTTAGTGCTATTTAAAGGATTTGAGCAACCACCAACAGAACCTTTTATCTGACTTTAAAAACCAAAACTTTTTACAATATACTTTACTTACAAATGTCTTAATTTAAATCTTAGGATCAAGGTTATTCTTTCAAAGACAAGAGAAGCTGACTGTGATGCACTGTGAGAATAAGGATACTCTTCTGCATGAGAATTTGTATTTACCCATGCGAGATATTTCTATTAGACTAGTATTCACATTTTGAGATAGCTAAAGTTCAGATTGCATTTTTAATCTATTTTTTGCATTCTTCAGATATCAGGGTATTTAAAATAAGTCTTGACCATCACTTGGATATATTATAATATATAATTTCAAAGTATTTAAGATACTTAATACTTTTTGAATTATTAATCAGATGGGTATAATGTTGGCTAAATGTTTATATAGAATGTTATAGTGTTAGCTGGAAGGCTAAATGTTTATATATAAACATATTTCTTCAGGTCATATAGAGGGGCAAAGGAGAGGAACAAAGGGCATTTCCCTCTTTGGATCACCCAGGAGGGCTCTGTGTCTGCATGGCATGGCTTCTCCCTAAATTGCATTTGAGCACTCTAAGGGAAGTGGGATGAGAGCAAAGGCCACAGATGTTTTCTGTGGCAGCATGACTTTGTGCCATCTTTCTTTCTCCCTAAAAACACTAATCAAATGCTTACTAAGCAACTCCAAGTATGGCCTACCAGCACAATGAAAGTGTTTTAAAATGTTAAACAGTGTAACTTGTCCATGAAGGGTTTCTTTTGGGAAGCTAAATGAAAACTATAGAGAACTTAATATAGTAACAATCTTTCAAGAAATTAAAAGAGCAAAACACAAACTAATGTGTATTTAAAGTAACCTCAGAGTAAAAGCAGTGAGTGCAGTAAGTATTGGCCTAATCCTACATCTCTTGCTCCTCCCATAAAATGTCAATTGACCACATGAAGGAAAAATACTGGATGCAGTCTTGGCATTAGAGACACTCAAACCAATTTTGTATCAGGTGGTAACTGGCGCTAGGGTGAACAGAACTGTCGCACTATGACTGGAAGGAAGAGCTCCAAGTTTATATTCACCCATATTATCAACATTTGCTCACCTTCCCTGAGGAGGACCTGAAGTCATCCAACACAGGTAATTTTACTTTTAACGCCACGACATTGCTAGATACATATTTTTTTTAAATCTAGATTTCATCACTGAACAAAAGGTCAGGATTTATTTTTTCACTCACTGTATTCTCAAACATGAGAAAATACATAGCTGGAGCCAAGGTACATGAGAAACAATGAACCAGCCATGAGTACAACTACAGTAGACACCTGATCGTTCAAGCCATGCCATGGCTTTGAGTAGCTTTTTCAGTTTTCATAGGATATTAATGCATGCCCAATCGTTTTTTTAAGCTTTTGGCATGATCAAAATTATATCAATCAATTGCCAGCATATACATACCGATGATTTGCATTTTTTACTTTTTTAAAGAGCTAGTGTATTGTGCCATATTAATATTTGCATATTGCAGTTGTTAGCAGAACTGTACAATACCAGCAGAGTTGCACATTCATTGGTTTAGCTGTCTTAGCTGTTTAGTTCTGAAAACTAGGAAAAAAAGCGCAAATCATATTTTGCATCAACACTATGCTACACTGTAATATTGTAATTTACTGCACCAATCTGTATCACCAATGAGGTTGTATAAAAACAACTTCTAGAGTTATTATTCACAATCAAGTATCAATGTGCATACATATAGATTCAAGGCTCCCCATTTGTTTATATTTTTTCTAATCGCAGCAACCAGGTCATTTTGCTGTTATATATGCTATTTTCAATAATAAATAGCAACAGCATAAGTTTTAATATTATGGGTGGGTTTATATGAAGGAAACAAAGGGGGAACCTGATATGAACCTTAGAGAACATATACTTCCAAAAATAAATGTGTTAAATCTGATTTTTATATTCTTAAAATATCTGTACACAGATTTTCATGAGATCGCTATTTCGTAAAAAATCCACCTCAACCTTTTGTTACAATAGCTATATTTACCCTATTTTCTCAGCTTTTTCATTGCACAGTATATTCAGAGCTCTGTTTCATAATATAATTTAATATGATTTGATTGCAGCACATTGCAATGTTCAATTTCTCACACAATACAAGAATCACTCAGTTATCTTTTCAATGAACTATACTCTACCATCAAAGAAAACAAACTGAAAAACAATAACATAGCATCATCATCATGCAAAATACCCCTGGAAACCAACGTTCAAATATCACAAAGACATTTTTTATTCACAAGCATTTTTGTTTCAGCCTTTGAAGAATTTCTACTTGCTTTATATGTAACTGCATTGTGAAAAGGAGGTGAATATTACATTGAAATTAACTTTTTTTCTGACAACAGATGACACCAAGTTTAAGATGAAAATAACTTTTTTAGTTATACTTTCTGGTACCTTTGTATTTTGAAATACAGTAGTTTTCTCCCTTCCTTCCTTTCTACATACAATATCAACCTACCACAACTTAGCTGGCCGCATGATTCATTTTGGAAGAATTAACCATTCATTATAAAGCATTCTAATCATGCTGAGTTTCTGGTGAAGACTGGCCAATATTTTCACTTTACTCAACTAGTTTGGACAAAACCGATGCTAAAAGCAGCCATCATGGTGCTAGTAATGTGTATTGGGGAGAACGTTTTCCTTTTTCTTTTTTTTTTTTGGTTTTTAGACAACTGCTCATGTAAAAGAATATAAATCTCCAAGATATCCAAAGCTTAAAAGAAACAAAAATCATATACAATAAGCTATTGTTAGGGGAGCCCTTTTACATGAAGTCATCAAGGTTACAACAACAAACGAACAAACGAACAGAAGGTTTTGGGTTTTCCCAGCGGAGCAGGTACAGAGATCTGTTTGGATGGCGTGGATGATGCAGCATTCACACACGGGAAAGGGTCCCACACCCCGCATGCAGGCGCCGCGGAGCCCTGGCGAGTCTCTCAGGGCGGGAGAGCCGGGCGCGCGCGTCTCTCCCGCCGCGCCTCGCAACCGCTGACCCTCTCGGAAACGGAACCCAGGCTGTCGTTTCGGCCAGGTCTTGGTTAAGTTATGCAGGTTTTGGTTTAGCAAGGTCATAACTGGCAGTGTCTGCTGCCAGATAGCAGCCAAAGCAGGACCAGCTGAATTGCTACCGTGGACCACAGTGATGGACTCAGAGCAGAGGCCCCACCGCAGTCAGCCGAATCCTCCTGTCGACAAGAAAAGAAGGAATCATTTAATATTAACTACAGTGAGGTTGCTTGAGAAGTAATCTACAGCTTAGTTTTCAACATTTTGAACTATCCTTGAGGCACCCTTTTTGGTCTTACATATTTTATTTTGCTAAAATAACAGTAAAATAATTCCTGGAAGTTCCTCTGGTTTTTGATACAAAGAGTGGCGTTATTACTTAACTATAAACATGGGAGGATTAAATACTTTCAGGGTTTTCAGCAGACACTTATTAACTAGATGGGATACTTACACCACCAATCAAGAAATGCTGTGGAATATACCTGGGGGCCCCAATAAACACCATCTATATTCCTTAAAATTACATAAATTTTACAATTCTGAGTATGACTTTATTGTGAGAAAAGATAGAACAACAGATAACTTTTCAAGATCAGAAAACAAATACCAAAATACGTTTATGTCCATTTCATCAAATGATCAAACATTAAAATGAAAATGGTCTGCAGGTGAAGATATGATCAAAGAGAATGAAAATCCTTTCTCTGCCTCTGATGCTCTATTCAAATACGAGAAAGAAATTTTCTATTGCACTAGCTGTACCTGCTTGATTCAGTTTGAGGGCTGTCTCTGAGCTGCACCTGCAAGGTCTGTCATGCATCAGTAACTATTCCTTACACCACACAGCAATGACACCACTTTTCCTCATTTCTCCCTGCCATTAATTGCTGTTCTTTGGTACCACTTTGCCTGTAATGCTTAATACCTTTCACATGAGGGACCTATTCATTAGTCTCCCTGAAATACATTTCATTATTCTCAATTCTTATTGGAACAATCAATCTTTGAATCGCCTGTAACACCTTAGGCCTTGTTTCTAAGGACTGATACAAACTCTGATTACTACCTAAAACACCAGGACAATTTCCCAGCCATCCCTTCACCGCTTTGTCTGATGAGTCTGAGATTCGTGAGTAGCTCTGAAGGCTGAAAATATTCAGTCTTTCCCTTGTTTTCACTGTATTCTGTACCCATAGCATAAAAAGACACTTTCCATTTTCCAAGAGATCCCAAGCCTCCAAGGGCAAGAAAACAGTGTAGGTGGATAGGAATTTAGGTATATTAGGAACTGGGGAAACTTCTTGAACAGACACAATATGTGCAGGGAAGGGCAGACGACTGAATCTGAACAGTAACAGAGACTGGCTGCTGGCACAGAAATCAAAAAGATTTTAGAACAGAAAGCAGAGGAAAGCCAAGGCAGGGAACAGCTCCTGGTTCACTGAAGCATATACAATTAATACTTAATGTGCCCCAGAAAAGGCTGGAGAGTGTGTCTGTGTGTGTGAGAGTGTGTGTTTGTGTATCTATAAAAAGTACAATCAGGATAAATAAGAAAGAGTCATTAAACAACCTTTAATTTATTAGCACATCCTTACGCAAAACTTCCCAGTGCTTCTACACCAATGCTAGGAACACAAAATTAAGACAGAGGGATGAAGACCAATCACCAGTGAACCATCCCAAAATAATACACATGTCAGAAATCTGGTTGAAGGAGAATAATCAGTAGGACAGAGCATTTGTCTTACAGCTTTGTAAGAATGGCAGTCCAGCACATACAGCAGAAGGGTACAATGTAAGGGATGGCACAAAATGCAACAGCATAAAAGTATTACAGGAGAAGGGAAGTGTGATGGAATCTCTGTGGTTAGGAAATTTCAGAGTCTCATAATAAAAAATGTAATACCAGGATTGCACTGCTGACTGCCTGATCAAAGGGACAGTAACAATGTCCAGTGAGATTAGAGAAGCCACATAAAGACTGGATCAAAGTCTTATCAAAGATAGATGAAGAGAGCACATTTTCGGTTATGATAAATGACTTGGAACAATCAATCTTTGAATCTTTAGTGATGCACAGGGTTAGTTATAAATTATTAGCAGAGCTGCTCTGTATAGCTCTAGGAGCTCTGTAGACCACAATGCAATAGCATTTAGCCTTATTGTGTGAGATCAGGCCAAACAAATCCAAACCAAAAGATTTCAATTTAAAGAGAATTAACTACCTGAAGGTTACCAAAAGCACTTAGCCACCCCCAACCATACCACCTCAAAACCAAGAAGAAAGGAAGAACCCTTAAGAGAAAAATTAAACAACACAGAAAACAGAAAACACCCACTCCTTGAAGTAGTATCTCAAAAAGCAAGTTCCTCAAAAGGACTCAGAAGAATATTTAGAATATTTAATATTGCATTAGCTAATTAGGTAAAAGTAATGTCACAATTCGAAAAATCAACGATATGCCACCCACACCCAAAACCCAATCCCCAAAAAATGAAAATACACCATCACCACCCTCCACCAAAAAACCACACAATATTTAAGAAAACCCAAAAGACCACTGCATGAATCTGTAGGGAACTTAAATACACTGTCATAGAGAAAAGGTTAGTATTTAAGAAATTAAGTTTATTAAAATGGGCAAGAACAAGAAACTACATCAAAATGGCAGATCAGATATAAACAGGAAATAAGGGGGCTGATAAGGTGTTTTTTATGACTTCCCTGCAGAATACACTGAAAATAATAGAAATTTTTGACTAAATCAAAAGCCCAAAGCCAAATATGATGTTAGGGCAACTGCTTCCTAATAGTGGTGTAAAGATGGAATTTGGGAATTACTGGGAATAGCAAAGGACTCAATGAGTTCTTTATATCAGGTTTAATGGGTGAAAATTAATAGTATTTATTCCACACACAATGCATTCTTTAAAGCTGGTTCCAAAAGAGTTTGGAAAAAATATGGAAAATCAGATAAGGCAGACAAAGTAGACTCAGTAAATTAACAGGAATTATAGCATTCACCAAGAGTCTCCTTTAGAAACTTGGATATGAAAAAATAAAACAAACCCAAGCCCAAACAAAACCCAAAAATCAGCATTCAATTTCCTTAGAAAGAAACAGAAATAAATTTTGTCCTAAAGCAAATACCTCATGTTGGCTACCATTCTTTATTAACAGTAGCTTTTTCCAGACATGTCTCTGTCATGTGTTAGCTTTGTAATTTAGTTGAATAGTTTTGGCTCACACTTTTTTTGTTTGTTTTTCGTTGTTGTTTTGGGTTTTTGGGGAGGATTTAGCTTTTTCTGTTTGGTTGGTTTTTTGGCGGGGTGTTGTTTTTTTTTTGTTTGTTTGTTTTTGGTTGTTGTTTTGGGTTTTTGGGGCGGATTTAGCTTTTTCTGTTTGGTTGGTTTTTTGGCGGGGTGTTGTTTTTTTTTTTGTTTTGTTTTGCTTTGTTTTTTGTTGGGTTTTTTTTGGTATCTGGTTTTGCTTTTTTTGGTTAATTGCACTCAACAAGTTCAAAATTCCTAAGGTTTCTGGTCAACAAGGGAAGTCCTAAGTGAACTCTACTGCAACAGATTTGGAGTAGGATGCTAAGATTTCAAGATACACTGAACTTCTTGGTTTATTTAGTTTGGCTCTGTCACTTTTTGCATCTGCATTGTGTCTAGTCATGCAGCTTTATTTCTATTTAAAGCACTTAAAAATAACCCTGTTGCTTCTTCCTCGCAGTGACTACCATTAAAAACAGAATTATCAGTAAAGGTTTCCTCTCACATGAATTCAGTGAACGGCACTCAGTGTTACCTCTTGGTATTTATTATTCTTATCACTGAAATTACTTAGAACAGTCATCTTTGAAGAAAGAGTTGAAAGCAAAGCAGGAGATTTAAAATTTCCAACAGACGGGAGATGTCTGGAGAGTATAAGAAGTAAACTGAAGGTCTTGAACAAAACTGTGCATAACACGAAGGGAAAATATTTTTATACTGAAAACAGCATCCAGCATAGATACCAAGCAAGTAGGCCTCCATATACAGAACTATGCAGTACTCAGCTTCTGTCACCTTGCATTAAAACAAATACTGGAAATTACGTTGATAAATTAATCCTACCTCCATGTGTACTTGAAAACACCCTCCACTTGTTGTCCAATTCTATTTGCTCTATGAGATTTCTTTTAACTACACCACACTTTATCAACTACTCTCACATTCAACAGTCATACAATGTAATATTGCTATTGGGTTGAAAAGAAGTATTTTAATGTGTTTTTCTCTCTCCCTAAGACTACAGAGAGAAGTTTTTCACGGAGTCCCAATTCACAGCAGTAGGGCATATCTTGGAAGCCGTATGCAGGAGAGGCACTGTCTTATTATGAACAACAGCATTAAACTGCACTACACAAAAGTATACAATGTTTATACACATATTTCAAGGTTAGTGAGCTTTTAACCTCATATTGATCAAAGCCACATTAAATTTCTGAGGTTTTTAGACCAATTTGCAGTGGTAAACCAGCAGTTTTGCCAAGAACAATTTCTAAATATTGTCTCTGGAATCAGTTAATTCTTTCGTGTCCTAAGCCAAGACAAAAATATTAGTGGCAAAGAAGGTATAGTAAATCCTATCTGAAATAATTTTTTCTCCACAGAATTTCAAATTGTAATTTTCTTTTGTGTTTTAACTGTGTTGAAAATTACAGGAAATGTGAAAATATAAAATCAAAAAAAAAGAGGAGAAAATCTGGTTATGTGTTTATTTACAGGAATCAAAACAACCAACAGTCCCCTGAAAATAAGTGGGACTCCATCCTCTATTTAAAACTAGATTGAGAAAAATGTCAGTTTTTAATGTCTTCAAAATGCCTTTTTTGAAAACACTTCCCCTCTTATTAAGCTTTAAGAAAACTTCTCAACTGTTTTGGGTTAATGTTATTATTGAGATTTCTTCTAAAGTATCTCATAACAAAGATATACAGCATCCTTTTATCTTATATTTGCATTATCTTATCTTTAACTCTGCTAGTGCAATCAGACACTGAACTATTTTTAAGCAGTTTCACTGAAATCTTCCAGCCCATTACATTAATCACACAAATCCTGAATAACTGATCAGCTGGGGATGTCCTCTCTTTGTTGTCTTCAAAATTATGTTTGTATATTAATTCTCTTTGAAGAGAGAGAGAATTGTACAAGAAACTGGGAAGAATTGTTGTAAGCCACTTTCATTTCACCAGAAGTGTATGAGGAATTTCTTGCATTAATAAATCAAGTCAAATTTCCTTGCATGCTTGAGGTAGAGAAGTGTCAAATCCAAATGTCATCTCCTTCATGTCATGCCTTACTTTGACAACTCTAGATAAAGGCTATTTTACAGCATCACACGCTATGAAAATTATCCAATACTTTCAGAATGGAAATGAATGCTTTTATAAAACCATAATTCATTGTTAAGTAAGAAACCCACATTTTCATTGCTATTTATCAATATTTCCTTGAAGACACTGCCAGTCCAAAATTTTAAAAATTCACATGGAACTATAAATACATATACATATACTTAAGGCAATGCATATACTATATATATGTACACTACGTATACACTAAGGCTATAAACGTACTTGTTACTCCTTTAGAAGTGTACTATAACTATTTTATATACAAAAATTCTGGTTTTAAATCGTAATAATTCTTCAGAAGCCATTGTGCTACTCTCATCCTTATAAAAGGATGAAACAACATCTGCCCAAAGAGCTTCTGATCTGGCCTTTGATATCAATTGATTACCTCAAAGTTACACCTTTCACAAGCATATATTTTAAAAGTTCCATATTACATGGAGAACACCTTTGTGTTTACTGAAGAGTCATTTCCAGTTCCAATGCATGGTCATTCACAGGTTTTGTGTTACCCTACTTTGTCTGGACGACCACAGGAAGCTGCCAAAGGTGTGCAACTACCCACGCACAGATCAGAGTCACAGACAATTCCAAAAGGATGTATCCAGCTGCTGGGACTGCAAATCACTCCCAAAGCTCCCACTGACTCCCCTGGAAGCTGATGGAAATAAGACATTCCCAGTAGGGGCTAAAAACTTGTACAGTTCTTTATTTTCAGGCGTGGCAAACAAAACCAGTGTGCATGTGCAAAGTAAGAGCGAGCCATTCGAGGCAGTGATAATGACTGTTTTGTTATTCTTGATGAAAAGTAAAAAAACCTGTCAGGTTACTGAACCTGATCAGCTGGATTGTATCTGTGTTGGCTTCAGTGATTTTAATATAACTACACAGATTAATGTCCAGAGACAACCCATTTCCAAAATCACGAAGTTATTAAAAAGAAGATGGATGAACAAAATTACCTTTATAACTTTCTGCTGCCAAAAGCTTATCAGCTAAAATTATATTCTGTGGGTTTCCCATCTTGAGCAGAAAGCACATTTTGGGCATAAAGAATTCAGCTCAAGGTGAGTCTCTGCTGCTTTATGTACATTGGACAGTAGTTTTTTAATTAAAAGAAAGTTATGTGCAGAGCAAATTCCATGAGCAAGAACATGAGATGTTAATCTAGATTTTAATGTGAAATACCATTGGCTTAAAGAAAGGCCTTTCACCTTTCCCTACAACATTCTGCCATGGCTGTGCAAGTTCCTAGGTTTGCAAGAAACTACATCATTAAGATACAGAATAATAAACTTCAAAATTACTCAAATAATAAACTGCTAAACAGAATTTAAAGATTTTTTTTACATTATGTTCAAGAGATATTAATTGAACCTTACCTTAAGTATAGAGAGAATATGAATTACTGAGAAAATGACCATTCTAAATTGCTACAATTTTCAGTATTTCACTGCACTAACTCTGAAAAATGCCCCGTAAGCTTCCAGTTCTGCCTCAGTTTGCTTTACTTTGATAGACATGTGAGTATCTCCCTCTAGTGGTTTTCAGAACAATACTGTTGATCAGAACCCCCTTCAGTCACACATTTTATGCTCCTTAGCTCAGCAGTTCTCTTGCAGACATGTCACTAGCACAGTAACTCGTGACACAGCCCCACACCACCAAATGCAGCACGGTCCAATGGCCAAGGCTTTCGTTAGAAACCCCAGAGCCTGCACTTGGTCAATGTACAGGAACTTACGTGGTTAATCAGAAGAAAAACCCCACCCTCCACTGTAATCAGGCAATAAGTATGTTTATGTTGCCAAAAAAAAGAAGAAAAAGATATTATTTTCCTGAATTCCTAGTTTAATCAAATTGATACAAACTATTATCTTCCATAATGAAGTGTTGTGTTCATTAGATTGCAGTGAAAACTCCTTACTCTCCTCAGCAGCAACACTCACACACAGCACTCATCCTTGCTACCCATAAGTAAAGCTTTATTTTCACAGGTATACTGTCTCTTCTGTTTGCTTTGTATCTTTATTTGTCTCTGCGAAAAAAAAATCTCTTCTGTTCATTTTAACAAGGACAAGGGAAAAATGCTTAGAAGTGAAGGATTTGGACTCATCTGGTACATGTGCAATCTCAAAGAGGCAACCATATAAACCCAACAGGTTCTCTTGTCTTTGTATGTTCTATGGGAGAGGCCCTCGTATTTAGTAATTGTGATTTATAAGGCTCCAGACAGGTTTTTTCATATTTAATTTCCCTTAATATTGCAATAGTAATTTGCTCCAGATTGTTGCTTTTGGGACTCGCTTCATTCTGTTTTCTTTTGTATGCTCAGTAAGTAAAAGAGTCTGCTAATTTTTTAAGCCAAGAACAAAACAAAAAATTAGAGAAAGTAACTGACCATCCACACCACATGAAAACTTGCAGAAAAATGAAGATAGGAGCGGACGTCATGGCAGAGGCACGACTCGTTGTGCATATAGGCTGATCCTATTAATAACGGGCAAAGTAGCAAGTAGAGGAAAGGAAAGAAAACACAGAAAAAAAGACATACAAGATGAGATATCATGCAGATTGCTGGCAGTTAGCAGAGTTAATGTGAAAGCATCCACCCAAGAGCAAGAGATTCACAGCAAATTTTGCAAATAAACTTAACCAAAACAATCCACTGTTACAAAACACATGACTTACACACTGATCAGCACATCAAGCTAGTGAGCAAGAGTTGTACTTTCACACACAATCATATCAGGATGCTTTGGATTATTCACAATGGCTGGATAGCTTTTGGATGGTATTTCAACTTTATTTAATCTTTGTTGGCCAGTAAGAAGACATCCTTTTTAAAAGAAAATTTGGTTACTAGAAAAACGCATTGAATACCAATTCTCTGGACTTTTTAAACACTACTGACATCTCAGTAATTGTGCCTCCTTAGAAGACAAGCAAGAACATACTGGAACAAATTTTGGTATACAGCAGTTATAGCCAACTAAGTGCAGTTTACAACAATCTTTCCACTGCAGAAATTGCATGAGGCATTAAAAATGCATTTTTAAAGTACTTATTGTATCTAATACCAGGCACTTCCTTTTGCAGAACTTTTTGTCTCGAAATTTATTCTGAACAACTTGAATTCAGCATAATCTGTTTCATACCTTTGAAAGGTAATATAGAAAAAATATTAAAAAACATTACATATGTGGCACAGTTGTAATTTTTCTCTTTCAAAACTTATGCATTCAATATGGAAGTTTTGTATTGAAACTAAACAGCACAGTTTTGGTGATTTCAGTAAAGCAATGCACTTTTATATCTGCTAAGAACATGACCTAAGGGCAGTACAAATTGCCAAATTAGAAACAACATCCTAAACCACATACACAATTTTTAATAATTTAGCAATACTTTAAATTAATATTTAGTAACATTATTATAAAAATACTACTTCCAAGCCAAGATTATTATCTACTTGTGCAAGCCATTGAAGAACTGAATTTCACAGCACCATACAGAGACCAACAGTTTTATGCTCACTTATGATTTTTTAGAGGGAATCATGTGTGAAAGTGCAATGGTTATAGGAAAGGCAGATAAGAAAGCAGCTGTTAATTTTATGTTAATTGAGATAGAGTGGCTATGGTCTAGAGTGGACAGTATGTTTAGTGATATAAAGGTTACCAGGCACCAAGGTACATTTAAACACAGTTTTCACTGGTCGTCTAAAGCTGCTCTACAGTTGTTTTTAAAGATAGTCCTAAAGTCTTACAATGTCAGTTTTACCTGTTTGGCTTCATCAAAACAGATTTCAGGACCCTTTCTGTATCTAGGTTGTTTGACCATTTCACATGGATTTGGCCCTTCATCTGTTTCTCTGGTTAAGGAGTGTGACTATTTTTCATGCATTGTACATGAGCAGGATCAACAACATCCTGTTTTTATTTTCATCAAAGAGAAGATTTATGCTAATTCAGATAGTACTGAAATAAACATCCATATTCACAGTTCCTTGTTTAAATTCAAGAAAACCAACCCAGACATTTAGACAAATCAAAACAAAATACCCTTTTTTTTTACACTGCTATAATCAAGACAATAAACTTCCAGCATGACTTTTTAGAATACTTTCAGAACCATAAACAGAAATAAAATAAAAGCTGAGTTTTTTTAACATTTTCTGTATTGCTTTTATTATCATTACATAAATATTGCAGAAAATATTTCATAAAGCAGCAAACTTTCAATGGTGCTGATTAGTTATAGTTTATGTTACCACTGAGTTACTCTGCTATAATGAAGATACACAGTAAAAGCAAGGAAACTTATTTGGAAAAGTAATGCCATATACAGGTTGAACACAGCAGTGGAAGCCTATATAAACTAGTGGTTCTATTATGTGTACACTTATATTACCCCAAATATCATAGAAAAGATCATGCCACTGTAGGCTTTGTAGTAAATGACAGGAGAACTAATGAGATCCCATTAGCATTTCAGTGATGAAGGCTGACAGAGAAAATGCTGTCCATACTAACAGCAGAACAGCAGGAGAGAAGGGGGAGCAGTGACAAGCTATTAATTAGCTAACTGCAAATGTGAGGCAGTGCTTTAGCTCACTTCTCTGAAATCTGTAATTGCTGGTGTTTAGGTGTAAAGTTTTTTTTATTCCACTGCAGGTAGTACTCATATTAAAGCTAAGAAAAGAATTGCGTGCCAGAACTTATCTTGGTAGCTCTAATTTACACTTGAAGCAATCCTGTTCATGTACTTCAGTGCAACAAGTGCAGAGGCCAAAGGGAAGAGAAGGCAAGATGACAGGGAATTTAATTCTACAGGTCTGCATCTGGCTTCATTCAGATGTTATCAGAGTCATCTCCCCTTTTCTCTGCCGTAGCTCATTTGAAAGGGAAGTTGAAACACAAAAATATTAAGAGACTGTGTATAAGCAAAGCTGTACCAGCCAAAAGGAAGCAAAGTGTAATAATAATCATCCATATAGCACCCAAAGGTCATTTTGTCTGCTTGGGTGATGATATGCTACATCTGCATTTCACTGTGTGCCTTAGTTACAGAAAAGAGAGAATAGCTCAGTACTGCATAGTTGAATAAAAATAAAATAGTTCCTTTAGTCAATATAAGCCCACCCAGCTGCTCTGGGTGCCATTTGAGGTCATTTACTGCTTTCTAGTAGTTCTGGACTCCACAGGGAAATGCAAGTCATGTGCCCTTTTCCCATCCATCATGCTTCATTCTTTATAGTGAGTGCTGTCTATAAATTCAGACAGTGGAAACAGTTAATCAAAGTGTCATGGACCGATGCCAATTAGAATATTAGGCTGTGTTTACACAGTTCTGTCATGACACCCCAATGTAACTTCCTTTTCAGCCCAAGCGTAGATGGAATTCCAGTTTTATTAACGTGGCAATGAATGCATTGCTTGTGCCAAAGAAACACAGTCATCTGTACTACCATCTGCTTTTCTTTCAGAAGTGGGAGAGGCTGTCTCAGCTAACTTCCTGACATGGAGAGAGGAAATACTGATTGTTTTCCCTGTTCTGTCACAGTAATCCAAATTATGGTTTGATTTACCACCTCTGGCATGCTGTCCTCAAGCCTATGTAGAAGAAAATGGCTGAGGTGAAGTTCTCTTGACCTAGAAACTGTATGCTGGTTTTATGTGCTTCCATCACCATCACCTGCTAAAGCAGAGAGATTGGCATGAAGGTGGTTTTAAATTAAAAGAGTCCTTCACATGTTTTTAACTTCAATGCTTGTGTTGCAAGAGCTCTGCCTATCATGTACGCCAGCTACGTCTCCAGCTAGCTCTGAAGAAATTCTGTGCAGCTGGATGAACTCTAGCCTTTGATGGCCAATGCAGTTTCCACAAGAAGTAAGCTCTTGTCTTTGAGCACACACTGAAATGCCTTCATCAACTTCAATCAGTGTAGCATCTCAACTTTTCATGGCCAAACACTCCTATCCTGGCCTTTTTTTGTTATTTCTCTAGACAGACATACCCTTGTCTTTTCTAAAGGATGAACAAACCCAGGACACTCAGACTCTCCTTGCCTGTGCTCTCAGATGCCAACCTCCTCGGTGGCCCTTCACTAAACCTCCTCCTGTATGCCAGTGTGGTCCTGGGAAGCACACAGCACTCCAGATGTTGTCTCAGCAGTGCTGAAGAGATGGGATGGATCAGTTTTCCCCATCTGCTGATAACCCTCTTGCTATCATAGCCCGGGATGTGACCAGCCCACTTCACTGCAAGGCAGTGCTAACTCATGGTCAGCTTCTCGCCCACCACGAACCTCCAGCTCCTTTCTGCAAATCTCTTTCTGTGGCTCTGTCCCCAGCCTGTCCAGCTGTGTCCAATATTCTGTCCCAGGCCCAAGACCTTGCATTTGCTTTTTTGAAACTTGATTAAGTTCCTGCGAGCCCATTTCTGTCTAAAGTCTCACAAATAACAGCTTTGCTCTCTACCTCAGTGACTGCTGCTTCACATGATTTGTGATATCATCCAAAAATACCTGACACTTCAAGTAGTCCAGTGGCAACCATGCTAATAACATGTAGATAAGTGGGTCATTTCTCCCCAAATATATTCCAGTATCCTATAGCCAAAAATCCATCCACACTACTAAATAACATGATTTTTAAAGGATACCCGGCTTCTCCGCTTGCATCAGTGGCTTTGGGTCACAGGAACGGCACAGCAGTTGGCTGTCGCTAATAATGAACACTAGATTGGTGTTTGAAATCTTCTCTGCATGATAAAGTCTGGAAAAAAGCCAACAAAACCTATGTTTAAATGAAGCAAGGAAAATCATATTTGAGAAGGACACACAGTATCAGAATAAAATAACCCAGCTTCACAGATTTAGTCTGCCTGCTACTGTTTATCTTTTTCATTAACAAACAGTAATAAACATTTATAACAACTTTCGTAATCTTTTTGACATTTCCATCGTACCCTCTTTCAACTAGACTTGTTAGTGGAAAAATGGAAAAGAGCATAAAATTACTTTAATTGAGTTAATAGCTAGCTCTGTACTGCTACCGCAGTAGCTGCACTGAGAAATAACATCAGTTCAGCATCAATTAGCACTGAAAAAACCCCAGCCACAAAAACAAACAAACAAAACTCCAGCAAATAAACCTGTCTGTGAGAAGGGCAAGAGAGAAGCATAGGGTATGCATGTCGTGTATTGGATGTGAATTTGTTGTATTTTTATGTCCATATAATTCTGCAAAAGGTCTTGAAGTTAGTAAGGTTGTTTTCAGTTTGTAAATAAACCCAACACATACTAGTAATAGAGAGCATGAAGTATGAAAGCAAAAAAAATGTCTGTATCTTCTAAAGCTCTCTCTCTTTCTTTCCTGGCTTGAAATGTTGTCTTTTTTTGTTTGAAATCTGGCTGTTAATTCTAATTTCTAAGATATTTTTAGAAGCTCAAAACATATGCAAAACCCCAGCAGGCTCTTGTATGAAACAGAGATCTAGGTCCAAGATGCTATGTTTCTGAAGAATACAATTTCTTCACATATTATTAAATATCATCTTCAATAGGCCTTCTTATGCTGTCTGGAGGGTAATTCTTTTAATAAAAAAATAGAATAGCTTCATTTGCCTTATAAGACTCATGGCTCTTAAATCATGAGCACTATCAACTAGAAGGTAAATTAGAAGATAAATTGCATAATCTTCTTGACTGTCAAAAATTCTGATACATACCCAGATTAAAGAAAAACATATCCCTTGCAGAATGCTTTTTAAGTTGACATAATAAATGAACAGAAAACAAATTGTGACAGAGATAAAAACACGATTTTCATGGAGCAGAGACTATAAAACAAAAAACTGACTAAAGCATTTCTACAATTCTTTAAGGATTAAAATTAAAGTTAATTCTAAACAAATAAAAAGATAATGCAATTTGCCTGCCTATATTCTTCTCTGTCCTGCTTATGTAAGTTTGGTGAAATTATTCCAGAATATATTTTTTTCTTCTTATAACAGTGTCCTTCTCTTTTGTAAAATAAATAAATAAATAAATAAAAATCCCAAGGTTGCTACTTATATTGAAGAAATTTTACCTGGAACAGTTTATACAGTCTACAATCCCACCAAAGGATTTATCATTGTTTTCAAAGAAATACTGAGTTTGCTCAGTGATACAGCTTGTTTTAGGCAGGGCAGCACCGAAATCATCCTCTTCCATATCAGCTGATATAAAATAAATAAATAAATAAATAAATAAACAAACAAACCAACGACATTTTAAAGTCACAGACATAATGGGGGGACTCAAATATGTCCCCTGGCCTAGATTCTTACCTTCTACTTCACTCAAAGTTGACTCTTTAACATTCTCCTGACTTACCTGCTTCAAGGAACCGTGGAAAAGTCAAGCTCAAAAACAGCTGCTGTAAGATAGACCTGAACACAGAAAGACAAGATATATATATTTAAAGGCCCTTTTTCCTCTTTGTATTTTAGTGGATACTTAAAAAGTATTCAAATATAGGTTATTAACAAAAAAAAAATTTAATGCAATTTTTATGCTATTATTCCTATTTGGAACTGCAACAGGTATATTCTTTGACTCCCTGCTTCTCCTTAACCTTCCTAAGTTGTATTTTCCAGTTGTCAAGTTTTAGCCTTGCTTCTACCCACAAATATGACCCAATATCTTCTCATCTCATTCTGTTCTAACACTTGTTTTGCAGAGAGAAGGGGCTGTATAATTTCATTCAACCTCAAAGATTTTTTCTCCTTTTCTAGTGAGATTCCTGTGTAAAGAAACTGAGCATGCCTATCACCTTCCCCACGGAGGCACTCCCTGAAGGATTTCTGGATTCACACCCACAACTTTGTGCTGTGAATCTTCAGAAGGACAGCACACAGCAGTTAAGGATCAGAAGAGACCTGATGCTGTTCAATAGTGATGCAATTTGCTGACAGAAAACAGTAATCCTTTGTAATGGCTTACCACAGAATTTACAGGAAACTGAACAAAAAAGACAGCCTGGGAAAACTAAATCTAAAACTAAATCTCCTGACTTAAAGGAGCATGAAGGAGAAATGATACACACTCTCTTAACTAAATGCTGATGTATCCCATATAAATTTTGAAAATGATCACTCACACCTTTATCCCATATTTTTTGCCTGAAACACTATAGCTTTCTTTAATAACCTGGGTTTTTTTGTATTTCCTTGTACTTGCTTTTGCCAGGTGCCTCACTGAATCCATTTTTGGTCATCCCTTTTCACTTTGCTTGCTTAATGGCCTTCTCTGCCTGCTTCTGACCTAGATTCCATTAAAAACATGGCCACAGTAAAGTACTTTAATGTTGTGCTTTCAAGTTAAACATCACACAGAATAAACCTCAGGTCTAAATTGAGACCAGACCACCGAGTCTGATTTGAACACTGATAAACTGAAGTTTCTCTGTTGGAAAAGAACTCAAGTTTCTCTTCTGGATTATTTCCCATCTTCAATTTTTGAGGTTTGCTGTTGTCCAAGAAAACCAAGATTATTGCTCTTCCTGTTAACTAAATGTAACCAACAATAAAAACCAACATACAGTCTTCGTAGTGCTTCTGTGAGAAAATTACTGTATGTTATTTCAGCTGCTACATATTTTAACTCTTAGCTTTGTAAAGCAGGTAACTTATTCCAGCTTGGTAATTCTTACTAGAAAAAAAGTCAGCTTTAGAAAAAGGACCAGTCTCCAAGGGTGCAATTCCCACCATTGCAAATGTACCACATCAATCCCAATTACTTATCCCAGTGTGGTGTTAAGGGAAGGAGCTGATATGGGTGTCAATCTAAATGGCTCTGGAACAGGTAAAATACCCCACTGAGTACTGTGCCAGCTCTGGAGTCCTCAGCACAGAAAAACATGGACCTGTAAGGGGGTCCAGACAAAAGCCACAAAAATGATCAGAGCAACAGAACACTTCTGCCATAAGGAAAGGCTGAGGGAGTTGAGGTTCAGTCTGGATAAAAGGAGACTCCCAGGAGACCTTTCAGTACTTAAAGGGGGCTCTTAAGAAAGATGAGGACAAACTTTATAACAGGGCCTGTTCCGATAGGACGAGGGGTGGTAGTTTTTAACTAAAAGAGGGCAGATTCAGCCTAGATACAAGGAAGATATTTTTTACAATGAGGATGGTGAAACACTGGCACAGGTTGCCCAGAGAGATGGAGATGCCTCATCCCTGGGGACATTCAAGGTCAGGTGGGATGGGGCTCTGAGCAGCCTGATCTAGTTGAAGATGTGCCTGCTCATTGTAGAGGAAGTTGGACTGGATGATCTTTAAAGGTCCCTTCCGACCCAAATGATTCTATGATTCATGTGTTTTGTAAAATGATTCACTGAAAAGCAAATACTAATTTTCTTAAGACTTCTTGCTAGAAAAAGGCAAAGACGATATTCTGAAATAGGGAACCAAGCGATCAATAATTTGAAATGTGGTAGTTTAGACTTCACAACTGCCCATCATACTCAGACTATTAATCCATACTCTGCTTCCTGAAGCTCACTTTGTAGTCAGAATACACAATCATAAAACTTGGCAAGAGCAGCTTTGAACTGAACTTTTGACAAAACAGTCATATTTGGAGACATACCTAAGAATTTTCATTATGAGAAACTGCAGAAACAAAGGGTCCAGAGCACTTTTATGGAGGAAAAAGCCCCAGGCAAAACAGAGTTTCAACCCACTTGATAATTATAACTTGGACATAGAGATTTCCTACCCACTTGTACTTACCAGGCTGCTGCTGAAGCCCACCATCCAAGCTGCAAAATATCTGTTATTGTAGGCTGGGAAAAAAACCAAAAGAGATTATTTTATTTGTACAAACACCTGCAGACTTTTAATGGAATGTCAGCCACTGCACATGGGACTACTGACCACATAAGCAGAACGAAGTCCAGCTCCTTGCTTTGGTTCTTCCTCGGGGTCACAGACTGACTGATAGTCATAGGACTTGTTAAAGGCATACAGGGACATGTTAATCAGGTTTCGCATCAGGCCAGGATCAATTTCACCAAAGAATCTTCCAATCTGATAGGGGACAACACAGAGAGGTAAGGTAAAACATTTCCAAGTATTTTCACATAACAAAGTGCACAATTCTAAATTCCCCAGTTGGACAGTAACTGTTAAATGCAGTATCAGTGAGACCCTGCCTGGGGGAGAGCAAGAAGAATATGAGAAAGAAGGTGTGTGGGTAACATTCTACTTGTCCTCACTATCTGAAGTCCATTGGCAGCCTACCAGCCCAACTGCAAAGCACAAAGAATGCAACTTGGTAGAAGTTTGGAATCTTCATCCAAAAAGAAAACTGTAAAAAAGACTAAAAGCCCCCTAGAATTTCTGATCCAGCAATATTTCTGTGATTCTGTGATTTCTGTGATTCAGAAATGCTATCTTTAGGGTAAATTGAGTGTGAAATGAGGTTTTTTTTCTCTTAAAACTTCTTCTTATTGGTTTACATGTTCTGTTAATAAAGAATATACATACCTGTTGTGTATATTCATCTCGATTGGACATCAGAAGAAATCCACCATCATCAAGGATAACACAGTCCACATGCTATTTTAAGAAAGTGAAATATGTTTTACAGGAAAGATTTGTCAATAGAACACTCTGTAAGAAACTACTTATTTTTCAAGACATCAGAAGTATCTTCAAATCACAAACCCATAGCCAAGGGCCAATTTAAAGTTATAATAATTAGCATTATCAGTATAATAAAAGTTGGAACAGATCAAAGGCTTATTTGTGGCTTAATTTCATAAAAGTTGTTTTGCAAATTCTTATTTGCTCAATACTTTGTTAGTTCCAAGAGTGCTATATCCTTATTAAATCTGATTATAATTGGAACTCAGTTCATAATAAGGAGCTACAACTTCTCATGTGCTTCAGCCATGCTTAAAGTCCTTTTCCATTTGCAGCTTTCAATGGTAAGAATCTTAAGGGCAGGCTCCTTGCTCACTAGGCATGATTATTTTCACTTGCCAAGGACTGTGTGGGATTATTCCAGGTGTCGGGTGCAGAATTGGGAAACCCACTAGTTCCATATGCTTCACACTTTGTAAAAGATCCTTGCAGCCAGAGACTAAGAGACAGCAGTGAGGTCAAATAGATAACCTGCCACAGTACCCTTTCTGCTTTAATGCTTGCATTTAATGATCTTCACATTCCTCAAAAGAACTCAGAAGACCTGAGCAGAGGAAAGTTTCCAAGCACATGGCAGAACCTGATATGGTGACAGTCCCTGGATCTGTGTTCTCCTGAGTGCCAGCAGAGCTATGGGGTCCCCTAATCCTGAATGTGCTGGGAACCAATGACTGCAAAAACACATCATGGACTCGGGTGCTTCTAGGTTTGCATTTACCCTTCTCTGAGATACTATTTTTTTTTTTAAATTTTAAAAATTATTCATTTTTCTCAGGATTTGTCTCTTGTTTTGCAAATTATTGTTATATTTTTATCACATTTTTCTTCATTCTCTATTGCTTTTCTTGTATTTTTTTCTTTACACTTGTTCTCATAACTTCATCACCATAACCACTTCACCTGATTTTTATGCTCTCTTTCCCCCCTTCCCCTCCTAACCTTCATCTTTCTCAAGACACAAACAACTAAGCCCTGTTTTCTTTAACATTAGCACTCAAATAATAGTGATAGAATCTGATAAGATGGATCTAGAGAGAATGAATGAATTTTCATACTGTCAGATACTCAAAAACTTAACATATTCTTACCATGCTATTTCTTTCACAGCCACAGATTTCACTGTTGCACTAAAAAACAGAAGTATGGTAATATTCACAAAAATGTTACAAAATAAACTGTATTTTGCTACATAGATAAACAGTTTGGAGGGTTATATTCATCATTCAAGACAAGAACAAGTGATTATATTTTCAGTATCTGTATATAAATTTAAAATAATTTTAAGTGTGTGTCGTTTACCACAAATATCTCTCTGAACAACCTGTATTCAGTAATTATCAATAGCACCATCTTTACTGACTTTCCCAAAGACTCTGAGACAGCTCCCTTTACAAGTATGCTCAATATAGATAAACAGTTTGGAGGACTTGTCAGGATGTCAGTGTTGTGAACATGTAGTAAAACAGAAAGAATAGCAGCGTTTCCACGTGTTTGGGGTTTAGAAGGAAAGCCTTCAAAAGTATCTTTTTTGACCAAGGAAAGCTCCACCAGTCTCAAAGCATGGGAATCCTGTGTGATAAAGGAAGCCCATCAATCCAGCTGGCTTTTATGGCTTTGATCCCTAACACATTTTTCTCATGTTCTTGCAATATATATACACATACACATATATGTAATATATATATATGTAATATATATATATATATAATATATGTACACATACACACCTAACTCTGTCCTTGCATTACGTCCTGAGCAAAACAACCACCAGGTAACGCTGGAGTCATCAGCTTTCTTTCTGAAATATTCATCTTACTTTCCATTTTTCACTTATGTGTTTTTGCCCTTTAACTGTTCTGACACTTAGGGAATGCACTTGCCTACCCATTGAACTACAGCTCCAATACCTAAATCAGCCAGACTCTGTTATTGATTCCTTAAACTTACAACCAACCAAGCAACCACTGCCTCATCCAGTAAGAAGCTTATGTTCTATAAGTTTCTTAATGTTGTGCCTTTCCTTCCCCAGTTCACTATCAATTCCAGATTTCCCTTTCATTTAACCTTCCCTCCTTCCCGTTTGCACCTCAGAGGTATTACACATTAGATGTATGGAATGAAATGGTTAAGCACCTATTTCATGGAGTTCTGCTAAAATGCAGTGATGTGGGTGGCAATATAAATCCTTACTGGTCACTGCTTACCCATCCTCAATATCAAATAAAAAAAGATTCACCTATTTTTTGCAGATTTTATTCATTGCTACAGCACAGTCTTACTACTAGCTAGAATATGTCATTTTTCTTTGTCTTTATCCATGTTTTACAATTATGAAAGCAAGACACGTACAAAATACGGCCTGTTTCAACATAGATTTATTTTGTGCATTTGGATGATTTAAATACCACAACTACTTGGCAACTATGCATCAGTGTGACTCTGGCACAAAGAGGCAGTAAACCTATTTGCATCTGAAGCATTGAGAAATGCAAATAAAGTTCAAAAAAGACTTGGTCAATTGCTTACCAGGCTCTTGATTGTGGTTTTTGTGAAATTTTGCATCCAGCTGTTTGCATCAATTTTTATTCCAACAACTAACAAGAAATACATGAAAATCTTTTTAGTAAAATGCAGGAAAAAAAAATAGGTAACTGTATAATCCTGAAAAAGGCGGGAAAATTATAATAACATCTAAATCATTGAACTGGAGAAGAATAAAATAAGATTTTTGTTCATTTGCTTGATCACCAGCATCGTTCATGAGACTAATAAATTAAACACTCTTACTCAAACGCAAACAGATTTCCACTAGCAAGATTAAAACTGTCTCAGAGAAAATAATGTTATTATAAAGTGAAGTTCCTTTGAAATCTCAATTAAATTTCCAATTCACTGTTGAGCAACAACCAAATAACTAAAGTATTTCGAGTTTCAGCACCACTCTGTCTTACCTGCTGGCTTCAGAAGCTTCCCATCAATTGTTATTTCCACAGCCTTGCTTACCATAATACCTGATTCATAGCTATTGGCACCACTTTCTGACAGTATAGAAGAGAAAAAAAGCAAACAAAAAAAGAAGTTAGGGTGACATAAAAGCATCTTCCTCTGAAACATAAATTAATTATTATTCAAATACCAGAATAATTTAAACAAATCCTTGTCCAAAAGCACTGACCCAGCTGTAGTACACATTTATCACCTGGGATAGCTCAGATCACTAACACCGGCATGACTAAGGAACATTTGTGTTTATTTTCTTTTTTTTGTTCCCTGTTTGACTACTTCCTAAAGTTACTGTAGCCTTTTCTTCTGCAAACAGAGCCATGAATACCTTTACACAAGCGAGCAGCTCTGCTAAAACCGGGATCAGAGCCAAAGATTTTACCCTGATGTTGTCTGTGTATTTTTCAATGCAGGGTATGAGACACCACTCACTAACGCACAATTTCTGTCCTGACAGACTTCAAACTGTTTTCAACACTGCTTCGTATGAAAAGGCAAGTTAAAAGCACATTCCCTGGAGCTGTTTGAGGAGCAAAAAAAGGCTTCAGGCAATTTTATTAATCACCGTCTTTGTATTTTTCTGAGGAAAAAATGCAATAAATAATTATGAAATAACAGCAAGAGAAGATCCTCTATGTTTAAGAGAGGAGTCTGTCATTTGTGGTAGCATCTGCTTTTAGACAAACTAGAGAAGGTTAATGTTGCTCCCATCAGTAACGTTCACTTGCTATTGTGCGTGTATAGGCTTTAAACGTCACAGTATCTCAGACCAACTGGTGAGTAAGTGCAATTGTAAATAGAACTCAAAAGCAAAGTTTAAACTAAGTATTGGTGCAGTGGATGGAGTTATGGACTCTGGACCATTATTCCTGGTCCCCCGAGTCAGTGCTGGGGGTGCTGAGACAGTATACAGAACTCAGCTCTGCGGGATCTTCACATAGTGTTGTTGGCTGTGAGTGCAGTGTTATTTCACTTCCTTTTAAAACAATTCTGCCAAGTATCTCTGTCAAACAGTGTTTTAATATACTGAATGAACAACATACTCTGTTTTCACTTAGGTTAACTCTGAACACACGGGGCCACCAGAGTAGTCGACAAATCATGATGACCTTGTTTAGTGCCTCCTAGCTTTTCCTTAAAAATGGGTATTTTTCCAAGATTTCTTTTCTTACCAAGTGGCATGTTTGCATCTTTTGTCAGTGACCTCATCTGGTATGGGAAACTTCCACTTACATTGGACTATCTAGCTCTGACATTTCTAAACTCTGATGACTTACTGTTGTAGTATGGAGCTGTGAAAATATAATTGTCATTATCTAAACTCCTCTTATAGAAGCTGACTTCATAAGTTTCAGCATTTTCCAACCAATCTTCTCCTGCCCTAAAAAAAAAAAAAAATAAAGGGATCAAAAAAAGACAGTTTAGAGTCTCATTAAAAGCTGTGCTGCAGGTTGTTTACTTTCAATGTTTCACAGTTGGAAAAAAGTGAGATTCATTCTTGTAGTCCTCAGGCTCTGTCACCTTTCACTCATTCAAAGACAGGTGTAATCATTAGAAAAACCCAAAACAAACAAACTTTGGGGAAAAAAAAGAAAATAGTATTTTTGGAACAATAGGAATTTAGTCTTATCACTTTTAGATACGTTGAGACAAATACAACTGCAACACTACTTAAAATCTAATTGAACTTTTACAGCACATGCTATGCTTTGAGCTTAATTCTAAAAGATTCAATATCATTAATAATCCCAAAATAGGAAATAAACTGACTTGAGGAGTAAAATTCATTGCCATTTTCACGTTTTAGGGAAACAGAATAACCTAAGGAAATAGATAAATTTGCTATTTACCAGTAGATCTGTACTGGTGCCCTCACTATTCCCAGGCACTTGTGGGGGTGTCTAGTTTATTGTATGTCCAATATCACATTCCCTTTTTGTCCTCTGATAATGATAACATTTTTTCTCTCTTGAAGTCCCTGGACCATTTGGTCTGAGCTTAGTCTAAAAAAAAAAATAAATCACCTACTACTTTCCAACATTTGCAGCCTGCCAAACAACTGAGTGCTGGGGAGTAACTAGGAATTAGCATGGTCCCACTGCTACTGAAAAGGCATTGCTTTTACTGCTACTCTACACTGATTAGAAACTTGGATTACAACGGCCTGTCATGAAAATAATGTGACAGACCAGTTTCAAGCAGTGACACAGGTAAAGACAAAGAAAAACAAGACATTCCAATAATTTCATAGCTATTAGTGCAGATTAGACTCTAGGAGACTGTATTTTCTCATTCAATAAAGGCACTATTTAACATTCCACCCTTTCAGACTTCAATATTACCGTATTATGCTATTTTGTAGTAATTCTTACCTTTTGGGGAACACTCTAGTAATTCCACCATCTGTAACAACAAATCGTGCAACAACTCCATCACTGTAAACAAAAATAAGATTTAAAATGAAAACTGACTGAAATTCTCATGAATTTCTGTCAAGGGTTGCCAATAAAATGCATAACTGTGAATAAAATACCTATTCTGAGTAACATTACCTGCATATCTGTATATACACACAGGTGTATAAGATTTTGCTTTCAAACTCTGAAATACATAAAAAAAATCACAGTCAATAAAAAGAATACTTACAGAGACAGTTTACTCCAATAATTTTGGGCAAGTTCATTTGTAATTCCTGCATCCAGCAAAAGTCTAATGATCATCTCAGAATTACCTATCAAAAGAGGTAAAATGTAAGTCATCTGAAACCATATGAGATGGAGTTTAAATAAAAGCCTAAAATGAAATTCTGAGCATTGCCAAAGTGCTTTAGCCACAAAAACTGGGCTGTTTACATTAGACATTGTGCCTAACTTCAGACTAGGTCACGTACTTAAAGTTCAATAGATAATCTCACACTTTTGAGTTCACTTAAACATTTTCTTCATTGTGTCCTACAAACCTATCTTTCTGTCACAGGAATAAGGAAGGTGATAAGGGTATAGGCCCCAGCTTTGCAAAACCCCTAAATCTGAAAATCAACCAATTTTTAAAGCATGTCTTTATTAAAACACTTTTTATCTCAGTGGATGCAAGGAAACAACACAATTCCTAATGATACTTACTCTTATATGCTACAAAATGGAGATAATTCAACTACATTATAAACATATTTAGATCAATTAAGTCCCAGCCTCTCAAATAAAACATATTTGTCACCTGGAAATGCATAGAGGTAAATAAATTAATTTTGAATCAGTAGCTTAAACAGAGAGATCATGCTTAAATTTCTTTGAAAAGATGGTTTGAAGTCATTGCTTCTCAACCACCTTCTTCAGTAACACTTTAGAAGAGTTATTCAAGATTATTTCAGGGTGGGGATTTTATCTGGTATCCCTTTTGAAAAGCATTTTTAACTGAGATAATTTCTACAGCCACTCAGTCCTTTAGTTAACACTGTTTAATTATTAAGGAGATTATTTTTACAGTAACCTAATTATTAGAAAACAAAGAAAGAAAAAAAATTGCTGTGTATTCCATAATGAAATACAGCAGTAGGTAGATAACATTTTGTAATAATTACTTACTAAGCACTAGCCTATACTACAATATCACTGAATGTGCCCTCAGTATTTGCTTATAATGAATATTACACAAGAATTTTCGGTTTTTATTAAATATGATTAAATTAACATGAATTGCTTTAATCACTGTAGGTGAATGCTTTCATTTCCTCGACTGTGTCAAGGGAATCTAATAAAATTTCTGGCAGTCAGCAATGTGCTAGTGAACAAGATCACTGTATTAAAAGAACACCAAACACCCACACATGATAACAAAAACAGCCCTTTGTGAGAAGACATTGTATCTAAGTGGACACTCCTTCAGTTACATGGTCTAGCAGAGATATTCTTTCTGAATTGATCAGTTATCCCTGACAGCAACATGTCAAAAAGACTCCAGGAAAGCAAGACAGAAAAAAGAAAAAATGTTGTTCCAAGTAATTATAAATCAATAATAATGCTAAAAAGATGTGTATGTACAAAACCAAATCCAAACATTGGATTTTCCATGAGAACAAGGCTTTAACACCTTACTGATGGTAATAAATCTTCATTTATTCTAAAGAGCGGTTAAGGCCTAATCTCAAAACATGAATTAATCCCTTCCCAAAGCCCAGTGCTCACCACTGCTGCAGTTACATGGATCTGTGGTCTTAAGCTATTCAAGCCCAGATCTTTAACCAATTTGTGAACCAGCAAAAGAACTTCCTTGTATTTTATTCTGGTTATTGGTTACTTCAGTCTTGGACTTCTTTTCTTTATTTTGGAATAAAATAACAAGAAACCAGGTTGAAGATTTCATTGCAAGATTCTGAGCCTGTTTGACACTTACTTTGGCTGATATGCTCAAGCAAAACAATATAAATTCAAAATATTTGGAATGTATTAAAATGAACCAGTAGTTATTTGGTGTTTGAGCAAAAAGCTGAGAGAAATTATGGAAAGCACTGGATGCATAAAATAAAGCCAGAAACTTGCAAACTAATTTTGCACTCCCTACCTTGGATAGAAAATCTTGACACGAGTTATATTTCTACTAAAAATAACAAACCCACAAAATTTGAGCATGAACTCTCATTCATGAGCAAGTATTTTCCTAAAGAAAAATTTCAGTGAGCTGAGAAGTGTACTTACATGATGAACTGCTTGGACCATTTCTGTCAATAAATTCATTGAAATTTAATAGAAATTCAGTGTTGTTCTCTGATTTTTTTACATCGTTACAGTAGTCTCTGAAAAACAACGAAACATCAATCTTCTCATACTTTTTCTTGTGCTACTAAAGCAGACAATTTTAAAGTCCAAGTGGGCTTGCTTGTACAACTATTTTTAAGTAGCTGGTCTTACTGTGTCAATTGACTGCCATCACCAATACTGAACGACGACCAGATCAATTATTTCAGACATCTGCAGGAAATAAGGTGCTCAAGTGCCTGCCTAAACATTTGCCAAGATTTGGATTATAAGAAAACTGCACGTATGAAATAGGGCATAGATAAGCAGAAAAAAGCTGAGGACTAGTGTAGACCATAGTATTGGAGATCACAGTCTGCACACAAAAAATATACCCCGTGCATTAAATTGCTCCTGGGTTAAACTGCACTGGAAAGTACCTGGAAACACTGTCACTCCATGCTCAGCTAAGATTCTCCACCAAGGGGTGGAATGTCTTGGGGTGACTTTATGATGTGCATCCCCTATCACCACTCTATGCCCAGGGGATGAATTCTGTGCCTTTAAGCCTGGGTGCGAGAGAAAAACTGAGCGAACTTTTCAAAACAATTGCTCAAGGACACACACAGCTCTCTGCTCGGGGCTCGGCAGCAGGGAGAGGGGAGAGGCGGCCTTGCTTTCCAGCCAGCTTTCGGCTCTTTCTCTCAGGAGAGAGTTTTCTTGGGACTTTTGGTTTGGTTTTTCCTCTTCTTTTCTTCAGGACTGTTTTACAACACCAGAGCGTATCGGGGGAGACCTTTCCTTCAGAGGCCCCTGGAAGGGCCCCACCGACCCAGCTCTGAGGGGGAGAGAGGCCACACCCAGAGAAGGACTCTGAAATCTTCCCAGGTTTCCCTCCACGGCGAGGGATTTTATTATTTAGCATTATTATCCTTTTCTCTTTGTGTTTGTTAAATAAATAGTTTCTATCTCTTTCACTTTCCTTCGAGGAAATTTTTTTTTCCCCCGAACCTGGTGGTGGGGGGAAGGGGTGGTGGTACCCTGCCTCTCCCTCGGAAGATATTCTCCTTTAAATTTTGGCCAAACTGGCACAATAGGTTAAGGTCCTCCCCTCTGAGAAGTGTTAAATGCAATTTTAATAGGGTGCAACCACATGAATGTTTAAATGCTCTTTGGTTTCACATATGCAATAGAGATAACCAGTGAACTCCTGTCCCTTATCTAATGTAATAAAGCAATATATCATTGGCCAATCCACTGAATGCAAACAAGCAAAATAAAAGTCACTGGATATTTTGGAGGCAAATATTTTATGATGAGTGGCATTAAACAACTTTAATTAAAATGTAGAGGGTGTTTAGCAGTAAAGCATGGGGCTCTCTTTTTTAAATGAGCTTTTATATGAAATTAATTTTACAAACAAAAGAAGTCTGTTCAAGTATTGCATAGGAATAGGATAACTTATTACCCTTTATTTACCTTGTCATAATCCAGAAAGACAGGCAGAATTTACCTTACTATACCAATATTCACATTTAAACAGAGCTACATATCAAACAAACTTTGTTAATGTAGGAGAGTAGGGACTTGCTAGAAGCTGCTAACTGGTAAAATTGATTCTCAGTAACTTAAGTCTTTCAGAAAAAATACATTAAACAGTTAAGCTGGGATACATTTTAAGATAAAAGACTTTACATAAAACAATCTAGTCATTGAAATCAACCTATTAATTGAAATTTAAAAGTATACCGAAATTTAGCAGATAAAAAAAGAATGGAACAATTCTTAACTGATCTTTACTGTACAGCATTTCCTTTATTTCCTTTATTTATCATAACTTTATTTTAGAGAAACTTAATTTTTAGGAACTGTTTTCTGTTTTTCATACCAGGTTTACCTTGCAAACATAATTTTAAAAAAGAAACAAGAACTGCAAAATTTCCCATAAAAAACTTCAGAGAACTAATGAAATTAATTAATTTTCAATGACTTAATAATTTTTATGCTCAATTAATTGAAAATTAACTCATAGTTAAGTGATAGAGTGCTTTGAAATCCTTTGTCTTGAAGTTGGGAAACATGTTGTGGTAAGTATTATGAAACCTATTTGAAAAATAGTTGTAAAATCTTAAAAGTCAGAACCACAAGAATTGCACAGATGTAAGTTTTTCATTAAAATATCAATATCAGTTTTTACATCTCTCTTTGATTAATATGACCAGAAATCAGAGCCTGAAGATGCTATTTACATTCCAGCATGAAAAAAGATTGATAATTTTTTTACCAAATGGAGCTTTATTGGTCAAGTCTGTATGTTCCATGTGCCATTAATCAGATTAGATACCTATTTAGTGCTGAAATAACACTTATTACTGGGAAATCAACCAACCTTGGTGCTAAAAACGTATAGCCAGCTTCATCAAAATGATCAAACTTCAGTGTTTCTGAAACTACAAAGACGAAGAGTAAACACCAAGTAAGTAAACTGGAATTTTTGCCGTTGTTTCTCTTCTCAAACTATTTGGCTAACTTTTGCATGCATCCATGAATTTAGAAAGAAATATTTCTTTTGAGACACTTTCCCACTAATAAATTCTATGCTTCTCAGTATTTCACAACACAGGAAGAAATTACTTGATTATTATATGCAACATACAGCTGGCAACAGTAAGATAATATCTAACAATTTATTTAAGGAAGACATTTAATTAGCATAAAAACACGAAAGCGTATGACATGTTTTCACTAGAATTAAACTCTGATACAAATAAATATTTGGGACACTGAGTTGTTAGAACATGAAGAAAAATAGTCCTAATATCTTCTGCAATAAAGTTTAAAAAACTCAATCATGTCAGCATCACTGTAAATCCTACTGAAAAAATGGCTTAAATAGCTGATATCACTGAACATTGATAGGACCAGACAAAAGAAGCATTAGATATTAGAAACATTGAAATGTGCATGAAAACAGAAAAATACTTCACTTTTGTTTTTCCCTTTCTATTGCTATGGTACCCAATGATCATGAAGAAAATCCTGAGATGAGGAATACAGAGGAGAATATCCAGTAGGAATAGAAATATAAGTGAAAAATATCAACTGCAGTAAACAGAAGGAAATTGAGCAACAAGAATATACTTGCCCTCTTTGGATGTCACTATCCATCAGAAAGAGAAAGCAGGGAAACAGAAAAAAACAGGGTAAAGCACAAGGGGTCACAAACCAATATTTTATTCAAACAGCCCCTTGAATAAAAATATTGTACATAGATAGATCAAAGGTTCAATTTACATACAGCTGTAGTCTGAAAAAAAAAAAGACAAACATCTCTGAAGACTGAAGCATAGGTCCTTCTCAGTTATTTCTCAGTACCTTCTATATACTGTGGGTATTTCAAGGGTCTGTTTTGCAGGTTATATTGCTATAAGTGCAAAACCAGAGGATCTAATCCATCAAGAGAATCATACTCCCTGCTTTAAAAATTAATATTTAAGTACTTGGTATTGGAAAAAGTTACAAAATCATTAATTACTAAAAGTTGCTATGTTCTACTTTGTATGTGGGAACAATGGCAGAAGAAAATGATGTAGTGCTAACCAAGATTTCTCTAACAGTATCTATGCCTGAGGGTTTTTTGTGGTTTTCTAACTTTCTATTTAACTACACACTTGTTCTAAATTTATCTTAACACCTGGATACAGTTAGAAGTCTGTGATTTGTTCTATTTCGTGTACTACCTAGACCACAGTTAAGCTACACCTCATTAACAAGAAACCTTTGAATACTGACAAGTATCATTTACAGTTATCACTTTAGAATCTGTAAATGGCTTGAAATTAGTCTGATCTAAAAATACAATGCAAACATCCACTAAAACTATTTGTAAAACACAAAATAAAAACCTAACAGCAACCCAAACCAAACAGGGCTTTCACGTTGTTCTATTCCTACAGGCAGCAGAGATCATTTGCTAAATATTATACTGTAACTAAAATACAAAAAAAAAATGCTTTACTCTTATAATCTATATCACTACATTTTGGTAATAGAACAGAAAAAATAGTATCCAGACCCTTAAAATGACAGCAACAGAGGATACACAAAGCAATGATTCTATAGGCACAGAGCAAGGGGTAGGGATTGTCAGTGGGACTGGGGTACCTGCACATATTCTATTTTTATAGAATATTTCTTGCACCTCGGATGTTACAACGGGTTAGAATCATTGCTGAAGATTTTGGGTACATCATGATAACATCAGTGAATTCCACAAAATTTATGGATTTCAAACATTGCTTTTTAAGTGAATCTGAGACTTGGCAATACCAGACAAAACCAGGGAACCTTTTCAGTACTTACATTTGGCTTGAACTATAGGTTCATCTATTCTGGCTCTAATATAATAAAAGCTGTATGATGGTAACACCAATGCCAAACTGCAACAGAAATCAGACAAGTAAAGCAATTATGTTATTTGCAGCAGTTTTCCAGTTTCAGCTTCTTTGTGTTTTGAAAGTAATTAACAAGTTTGGAATCTGGATTGTCACGAGATGAGAGAGCCACACAGTGCTATCCCAACCTCACACTTTGTAATTGGACACAACTATCTTTATGCCAATCCTGAGGGTCCTCGTGTTTATTTTGATTCTTTTTTACACTTTTAAGCATAAATACACTTTTCAGAAGATAAGCAAGGAAATTACCAAATAATTGCAAATAAAAAACCCCATGATTTTTGTATCTTCTTCTGATGCATTTATCATCCTAATGTAACTTCTCATGGTGATCAGTGACTGTCAAAATATTGCTTAGTACTGTGCTAATCATGCACCACTAACAACTATTGAACATAATTGTGTAAAAATATTTTAAGATTTCCAACATGTTTTCTTTTACATTATACTTTTTTTGGTTCAAAATATGTAGGAATTATTTTTGCAGCTGAATTCTACACATATGTAGAAGAGTTCAGTTCTAAAAATGTGTGTAAAGGACAGGAGGTGTAATTAATCATTAAAAAGGTATCATCATCTTCCAAGTCTCATCTTAATTTTTGCACTTGGATTTCATCTATGTAGAACTGCAACAGTTTCTAATGAAGAGCTGCAGAAATTAACATTAAAAATGTTGTACAGTTGAGACATAAATGAGCTGACCTTTAATGACACATTTGCCATTTATAAAGACTATAACTGAGATTGCTGAATATTTAGTGATAGCCTTCTACCAATTCTCCTCCAGGGAAATCAGTGCCAGTTTACCTGTCATTAACAGTTACTGCTAGCAGAAATCGCTAATTAAAATCTATAATTTTATGTTTAATAGGTTTTCTGCTAGGAGACTCTGAGGATTTATTGCTGTATCTCATGCCAGGAAGCTCAGGAAGAATTAAGAAGTCATGTAAATGAAATGTATTTCTCTAGTGATTGCTAGATGGCAGTCTGAGAAAAACTTCCTTTTTTTACAGAGTATAGAGGCAGTACAACAGAAAAATGGGATGGTGAACGGAGTATTCTAGGGCTACGTTCTGTTGTTAAAACCAATTTGTTTGGTTTTACACTCAAATTAATGTTTGCATCCTCAGTGACTGCACACCTGTCCAGAAGACAACAGAAAATGGGATCCAGCTTGGCTGAGGACCACTGACATTCACCACAACAGAAACAGCATTTTGGTCAGAAGTTGGTATTTGCACCATGCAGTTTTGAACTAGAGTAGTTTAACTTTCCTGAGACTTGGAAAACCTTGTTTTGGGTAATGTTAAGGAATGTTTCTACATTCCTTCTAATGCTACAAAGCTGTGTGCTTAAATGAATTTGATATAATACACACACCAGTGTCTCCTTAGGTAGTATAGAAAGTGTAATGCTAAAACTATTAACAAAAATTAACCAACAGCACATTTAAATAAACAAATGAAGCAAGTGAACAGAAACAAGTTACCTGTAATCAGTGCCATTCACAGCAGTCCATGTATACGTTCTGTTTCCTTTATCAATATACCTCTACAAAGAGATATTGGTGAAAAATTCAATTATTAAGCTCTGGAGCTTCAATAGTTGTGACCTTTCTTTGAGAAATACAGTGTGAAATCAAGTACAAATCTGTTGGATTTCTATTTATTATTCTGCTAAAATCATGGGTTGACCTGCAACTCCTTTCCTAAATATTTTTCCAACTTACATTTTGCAAAAGAATCAACCACATATTTTTTATTGAACATCAGCAAAATGCAAATTTAAATGAAACCAGACAAAGCTGACCTATAATTTTCACTTTAAAATTCATTAGCCAGACCTATGCAAACCTTTGTCTATGTGATTTAAATTTGATAAAAAATGCTTTCTCTTTTATGGATCATTTTGCAGTTTAAGCTATGAAAAGATAAAAAAAAAACCACCTCAGTTACAAAAAGGCTTTGTAGGTAAGTCTTTAAAAACAAAAACACCCAGAGCCTTTCCTTTCAGGTCACAGCACCACTGGCTTAATGCATTTAAATTCGCATCATAACTGCACGCACAGCCTGGTAATCCTGATTGTACAGACACCCCCTGCTAAACTTAGCAAGTATTTCTCATCTCATTAAGAGGGTCGTGAATTTGGGAAAAAATGACATTTAAATAAATGTTTATTTTTAAATAACTTAATACATTAGGATAATCTGTACCATTTGTTTTCTTGTGGTAGGAAAAATAGTGTGATAGGCACAGTCCCACAGTTCCCCATAGATTTAACCATGAACCCACCTGGCTGACATAGTTTTACTCAGTTTTCCTCTTTGAAAACTATCCGACTATGCCAGCTGCAACATATTATTATTTTACAATCAAATTTCTGCAAGCATGCCAGCAATGAAGACTGTACAGCTGTTGCACTGTAACACTGCAAACATTGGTGAAAGGTACCACAGGTATAACTAGGTTCTTTCTTTCCCTGTGGTAAAAGGATAGTGGGAAAATGACCATGGCTGTGGAAAAGAGGTGACTTATATGACATTCATAAATTGAAACCTTCTCATTACCTGGCTGCTGCTTTTAAGTACAGCATGACAGTATAAATAATTTATAGTCATTTTTGAAAGAAAATGAAAAAATAGATAAAAGAAAACCAGAAAGAAGATGCATATAACAGTGTCTAGTTCCCTGATATATTCCATATTTAAGGTAAAAAGATGCTTTTAGAGATTCCTATCCGAGCCTGTATCTATTTAATGTGTACTTCAGGTTAAAATCAGCCACTTGAACAGTCCCTCCAAATGAGGCACATGGGTCACACGCCCTGTACCTCCACAAGAGAAAAACAGTGCCCAAGGGGAGAGGGGAAGGAAGAGAAGAACTGGGCTGTAATTAAATCCTGTTGCCACCAGCACTGTGAGAGTGCTCGAAAGCAAATCGGCCGAGGGCTCCCTTCGAAGATAACCCAGCAGATAACACATCCTCACACCTCTGCCTGCTTCTTCAGCAGGTCTGAGAGCATCCCATCCCCAGCTGATCCCTGCCAAAGAGCTCACACATCTCACTGCAGCTTTTGTGACCCTCCAGTTTTCACTGCTGCCCACCCCGGGTGCCAAATGTGGCAATGCCTTTGTTCCTATGGCATCTTCTCTGTTCCTTGGAAAGCCCCTGAGGCTTTGGGAGACTCAGAGCACCCCACCCACATTTGCTACAAGTCCAGTCTCCATGCTGTAGCATGAAGTCATCTCCCAAGACACTGCTGGGGCCAGCTGCAACACAAAAGCAAAGCAATGCAAACTTAAACCAAAAAGCAAAACAAAAAGAACATAAATTTTAAGCCCGAAGACTGCAACTGTCAGTTCAGAGCAACCGACCACATCAGCCCTTTTTATAAGAAAATATATGAAGCTATCAAGTGCTAAGTGATGCATGGCTCATGCGTGGCCCGTGGTTTAAAGCAGTTTTATTCTGGTTCTAGCAGCCTGGAGCTGGGAGGGTGCAATAGCTTGAAGCAGTCATCATAGCCAGCCAGCTCTGGCTGCTCCTTTCTTCTCTCAGAGAGGTCTGGGTAGAGGAAGAAATCTTGGGCCGTGGTGCAAGGGAAGGTGAGGATAATTAATTTCATTGGAATGGAAACATCTGGGATCAAAGGTTTGGGATATTTTATTCCAACACAGCCTGTGGTCGGGGCCGTGTGGAAGTGGCACATTCTCATGCAGCCGGGATGTTACATCCCTCCCTCCTGCCCGGACACTGTAACTGGCTTCAGCACTTGCAATACTTCCCTCCCTCCCTCTCTGGGCAAAGAGCTGCAGGACCGACTGTTCCAGGTCTTTTGTAGCACAGAGCTTGAGAAATGTATGAACAGCCTGAAATCTCTTCAATACGATTGCCATTAATGCAGTTTCTTGTACAACCCTAATCGTGTTATTATATTTTTGCGACCTTCTAACCCTCCCTCTTCTGACCACCTACACAGAGCCTTTTTCACCCAGAGACCCGGAAAGGCACTCCTAAAACAAAACAACGTAAATATGAACATGTCCCAGCATGGAGTCTCTCCCTTCAGCAGCACTTCATCCCCAACACAGATGCCAGCAGGGCTTTGGTCCCTCTGACACTGGGTCAGGAATGACCCAGATTCCCTTAAGGGAAGAGACTGCTGGCATCCTGAACAGAATGGGCTCCTGACACAGGTGAGGCAGCAGAACATCCCCTGGGGCTTATCTTCTCTGCCCCAGCAAACACCTCTTCCTGCACCATTCTCCAACAGTGGAACCATTCAGGAAAAGACACCATTTTTTCACGCAGCAGGGTTTACCCAGAGATTGTAAAGCAGTATTGTAAAGTTTGGTTTCAGCATTTTAGTGTGAGAAAGGCCAAAACAGAGTCCTGGCAGGAGGCAAGGGCACTGCTGATACAGGCCTCTTTAGAAGAAGATGGGAAGAAGGGAAAGCCAATATGAATTAACTGCACAGTCCCAAGCAATTCTAAGTATTGTGATAGTGAGCTTATATGCAATGGTTGTGCAGCGTCCACTAAGTCATCAAATTAGATATCTTCAAACTGACTTATGTTCAGAGCAAAAGAGTTTCCAAAAGTTGTTGTGGAACTGCAACTGGGGCATACTCTGGCCAGAACTGCTCCTTCAGCACACCAGTCATGATTTCTTCTCACCGAGGTCTCCAAGAAGTAGAGCACCCAAGTAATGATCCATATCAACTTAGAGTATTTCCTATTGCTAGAAAACATGACTGCTTATTATAGAAAACAGTAGCAATGTTTATCAGGAATAAGTATTTTGGACAAGAAAATAAAGAACTCAACAAGCTGTTCAGAAAGTACATGATACAACCGTAAGATGAATTTGCTTATTCCAAACAGTCTTCATTTATGGCATAAAAATGTTACTTTATTATTTTTTCTCACAACTTTCTTCCCATTCAACCACAATATAAACTACCAAACCCATCCTCACACATCTCCACAAGCAAATTAAGGACTTTGTTTTGGAATTCATGCACAGAAGTAGGCTGGGTCCATTTCCTGTTGAACAGAGGGTAAGACCTCATCAACAACTGCCTGATTAATGAGGCACCAAAGAAACCAAGAAACAAAACAATTCTTTTTTTCCCTAAGTACATAACATTTTTTTACTATAAGCCAGTAAAATTAGAAAATCTAGAGGGAAGAAATGGTACAAACTGTCATTACAAAATGAACAACCCAGCATTTCACCTTTTCATGTTATTATTATTTTATTGCTGTAAATGTAACTCTTTGGGTTCCTATCTTACCTCATCTTGGGACTTGACCAGTGTTTCAAATGTTTTTTCTCCACTTTCTCCATCTATCATTTTTTTCCGAATCTATTGGCAAGGAAGAAAAGGAAAAAGTGAAGAAAAAAAGAAAAAGGAAAGTGTAGGTGTTGCATGTAACATGAATAATCTTTTCAGTGATCAAAATATTTCTTAAAACACAGAAAATGCTAATGCATATGGAAATCACAACTCTTAAAAAAAGTTTTGTTTACAATTTTCAGATTTTTCCAATTACAAGTTGTTTTATCCAAATACATACTGAATCAGTAGAGTTATGAAGCAGCAGTTCTGGTATACTTTGCATTTCAAAAATGTGCCATAAAACTCCTTGATGCTGGGACTGACAGAGAGAGAATGAATTCTGTGTGCATGACAAGGAGTTTTGTCTAGAATTTCTTGTGCCTCCCAGCACATCTGTGAGATTCAGGTAGTAGCACTGATTCACAGAAACATTTTTGTACCAGTCTGAGAGTAACTCCCCCTTGAAGCAGCCCTTTCAAAGGAACTTAAGGCAGATTTTAACAGATACCCAGGAATGCTGATTGTTGTCAGTATGAAAGAACAATTTCAAACTAAGTGAAAAAATATGTTAAAATTGTAAAATGTTTAAAAAACTTATTTTTTTTTTTTTTAGTAAACTAACAAATTATTTTAAAAAGTTATTTCATAATGTATTACAAAATCAGGAACTGTAAAATATACAGAGAAATTAATTTTTTGTCTACACTTTGTTTCTCAGTTCTCTTTCTTGCCACAGGAACAATCTTGCATTAATAAGAGATTAGGAAATACTTTTAAAATATTTCAGGTAATATTTTAATATTCTCTTAGAAAGTGTTCTGCTTCAAAAAAAAAAGTCTATCTTCCCTTCCAAGGAATTGTTACCTTATGAAGAAGAATTTAATTAGCAATCATGGTGTTTTTCAAAATGGGACATCCATAATGCATTGCCCTTGCCTATGAATGATACTGGGATTTAATTTGTCCAATTATAACTTCATCTCTATTAAAGTCATCATCTTAACAAATTTAAAATTCAGATTTATATTGAAATAGATTCCCATTCAAAATCTAGAAAATTTATTGCTTTTCAGTTATTATATGGTGAAATACAAGCAGCAACCGGTACTAAGAAAACAGGTAGTCTCACCTCAACTTTAATATCATTTTCCAATTCAGCATCTAGAAAATCCAGTGTAACAGGCTCCTGGGATTTAGGATTCTGAAGCAGAAGATATTGAATTATCAAATAATAAAGACAGAGTACTGTAATATTACAAACCATTCTAATCCCTTCATTTCAAAGTAACTTACTTAACTGGGTTTACTTACCCATCTATTTTAATCTCTTGTAGCATTACTAGTGGGCCTTTCTCATTTATTTTATTTTGTTGGCTAGAGAGGTTAATTGGGTAAGTGAAAATCCAATTAACAATAATGGCCAGAGTCTGTCCACAGCCTGTCATGTATGGGGCTCGTGCTGAGGTGCTGCTTCCCCTTCTCCCAGCATGTCAAGGACATGGATGGGAGAGGAATCAGGGTAAGCAGAGGAAGCACAGGATAGGAATCTCTCACTGCATGTTCTGCCTCCAAGAACGGGGAGATAAATTTGGGAGAGTTTTCCACCCAACCAATAAACTGGACAACCCCACTCTTTGCAATTTAGCCAAGAGCAGACTTGCTGTTATGAGGTGGGAATGGATTATGGTTCAAGATTCAAAAAGGCAGCAATTACAGCAAATTATTTAGGGTTTACAAAAAATAAACCCCACTTTTATTGTCAGCATGACAGGACTTCCCTGAACACCTTGAAGTTTCAAAACCATTTCTCTTGACATCAGTAGTGTTATATCAGTTTAGAAGATGGAAACCTGTAGCACAGAAATACTGAAATCCAAGCTTCCAGACCTAAGGAATGTTGATGATGTCAACCCTCAAGAATGGAGCACAGAGAACTTTGGTGGGCTCCATCTGTAGTAGCCCCACAGGAGTGCTGGAAATCACTGTAGCTCTGCTGAACTAGATCAGACCTTCCAGCCTCTGCTCCTTCCTCAGTTGCAGTCTACATTTATTTGGCCAGAGCCATCTTCTGTATGACTTGTTGGAAATGCAACTTTTTTTTCCTGGCAATTTTGCCTAAGCCCCGTTGACCTTCTATTGCGTGTGGTGTAAAAATCGTCAATCATCATCATCCAGTAGTTATTTAATGCACTCCCTAAAAGTGAGTGAATTTATTTGGAAAAAGGAGTATGGGGATATATTACTTAACTATTTAAATCTGACATTTCAGAGTAGAAAATGAAAAAAAAATCGTTTTTAAGGGATTTCAGCAATGCTCCTATACTAACATTTACAGGGTAGAATAAAGTCCCTTCCTTCAATTATAATCATATTCCTCCTACCCTAACATTCTCTGGCAAAGTTACATGACAACTGTACATGTGACTATTCTATCAAGGGATACAAGCTTGTTTCGTCACAATTTATGTATGTACTTAAAGAAAGTAATATCTTGAAAAACAGGTAAAAGATGCCTCCATATAACAGTCTGGAGCACCAAAAGCTTAACAGTAGCCTTAATTTTCAAGACTGTAGTATAGAACAGTTCCAGAAGACAAAATACTAGTTCTTCATTTTCTTGAGGAAAAACTGTATGTGTTTCTGGATATATGGAATCGTTCCTGTTCTTATCAAGAACTGTCTGCTAAGAGAAAAACCAATAAATTTATTCTCAGGAAGAGAATATGCACTGAAAAGTTTCCAAATATTCTGGGTATTTCTTTAAAATATTTACCAAAAACTTCAAGAACATTTTTCCGTTTCTCTTTATATATGATAGATAAAACTAGCAACTTTAATATAATGACATTAACATATCCTATCTCTTAATCAAAAATTCAATTCTTGCTATGCAGTTGCTTTCCCCTCCCAACAAATCCACACTCTCAAAATAAATAACAAAAGGCTAAAATGTAAAAATAAATAAAATTTTACATATCTTACATGCAATGGATAATGAATAGCATGGTCAAACCCAAACAGCATGCATGAAGGCATTGGCATGGCAGAGGAGGCATTTATGAAGTTCACATTCCATTCCACCACACAAAGGAACAGAGAAGAAAATAAATGGTAAAAAAAAAGAAAGAAAAAGCCATCACATCAAATCAAGGCCAATATTCATTTCAAATGATAACCTGGGCTAGTCATACTCAAGGAGTCCCAAAGACAAAATAGAAAACTTTAACTCTGTGAAAATTCAAGTATGCATTAACTTTTTGTTCTTCTTTTAAGACTTACTTTATATCACTTCACATTTCTTATATGCTATTTATTAATGACTTTTAATAGGCAAAAAACCTTAAGCATTTATAAATACATTCTGAGATGTGCCTGGGGCACAAAGACAACCACTAAAAATCAGAACAGAAAATTCCTTCACCCGTACTTTAAATGGAAACTATTTCCCCCTTATGTCTCTTCCCCTAGGAATTTTTTTACCAGTATTTGGGCTCCGTAATTTTTATTTCCAAGGTTGCCATTTAGTGGGGTTTATTCCAAGCCACGAAGAAACAAACTTACAGTTCAGTTTGCTCTTCTCTTTATCCAGTCATGCATGTAGCATGACTGGAATAAGCACACCGCCACCACATTCACCAGCACGACTTAACAAAACAGACCAGAGGTAAATCACTAGCAATGAAGCATGCAAACAAAAGGACTGCAATACATTTTCAGCATGACAAATAAAGGCAAGGATCTATCATTTCAATGACAACTCAAGAAGGAAACAAAGAAAGAAAGAACTGGTGCAGCAACATAAAAAAAAAAAGTTAAATAAAATGTTGTCGTGTGTTTTGGGAGGTCGGTATTCTCACAAATTCTATGGATTGCCTTCTTTGCTGTGTTGCAGGAGCCTGGTTCCTACTCATACCTGCAGTACTAACGAGGACAAAGGCTATTAGGCTTTTAAAAGAAGTGATGGTAGGAAGTCAGCGAAATCCTGGGCCACAGAGGTAACCTCAGGAGCATCTGGAGGGGATGGGAGCCCAGGGCCAGTGCTGCACCTCGCGGGGCATGGAGCACTGCCCGGAAAACCCAGCAGCAGCCAGAGCACACCATGGCGAGCTGAGCAGCCAGGCGTGCTCAGAAAACTGAGATTTTATCTTTCAGTGCTGCTTTCTCCAGCGCACAAAGAAAAAATACAGCCCCGAGGTGGCCTTCTACCCGTGTTATAAACACAGCCACCCAACACTGGGTGAAATCACTGACTTGGATCAGGATTTTACACCGTGTTTTGGTGATATTGCTCTGCAGGCAACAAGTTTATTATTATAGATTTCCATAGGTGTAAGAAATCAACATGATATACGGCGTTTAAGTTTACTATTTTGCTAGATATATAGTTATTCTATTCCTTTAATGATTCTTAAGTTTTCATTACGTGTTTTCTGCTCAGGGATTGCATTACATAAACATGACTAGTTACCCTGTTCAGGTTAATGGCATGCAATTCTGTGGAGCTGGGTCTGCTAAACTGAGAAACCCCATGTAAATAGCAGAGAGAACACATTCCTACTCTGACTTTCCTGGGGAAAAAAACTGAACAGCTCAAATTCTGTAATTTTATGCAGCATACACTGTACAATAAAACTTGGCAATAAAGTCATAAGAATGATCTTCTGAGCTTCTCTTGATTTTGGGTTTATGCAAGCAAAGCCAGCACAAGTAGTCTCTTTTTATTTCCAGTCTTCAAATTAATTTCAACATCTGAAGAATTTTTGCAGCATGACTCTAATTAGCACCTATTAGTAAAGCACCATAATTTAATGGAATGCCCTTCACTACAGCCAATAGCATGTTTTCTATTATTTAAACAGGAAAGGATGCAAGCTTCATGCTTTGGAAGCTGTTTGTCACAATAAACATTTCTCTAGTTAGATTTTTCCTAGTAAGCAGGGCAGAAGCTTTCTAATTGTATTTCCAGGTCTATGCATTCTAATGCACTAATCACCTCCATCCAAAGTTACCTGCACATTGGGTCTCCTTTTTCTCAATTTAACTTTTGGTATGCCCACACCAATTTGCTGAAGTAACAAAAAAGCAGTAATTTATATTTTTGCACTATTAGTAAACAGCCTCTTTATAGAATGTGTTTTCTCAACATCTGTGCTGTCCAGTGTCTGTTCACTGCAAGCAGAGACCACCCCTCCTCCTGATCATGAGTTCTGATCTCTCTGCCAGAATTACACACAGGTTTTGTACAGGGAAAAAAAAATCCGACATATGTTCATGTGAATTAAATTAACAGAGAGCTCTCCCTCCCACATACCCTGACAGAATATAATATAGAATGAGAATAGCTTCCTTTTTGTTTACTTTTATATTTGATCTTAAAACCTATCTCCTCTTAAGTTTCTTAAATAACCCTAAACAGTAAAACAGAATACTGGACCTCACTTAAGGCATTTGGAGTTCTAGGACTATCATTAAATGGATTGTGATCAGAACCATAGTAAAAAGAAAAAAAGGATTCTAATCTTTAGAACAGACTGAGAAATAGAATTATTTACTGTTTTCCAAATCTAATTAAGATTAAGCTCGTTAACACATGCTTAGTGGACTCACTTCAGTGATTATGTTTATTTGGTGGCACATCCACCTGTTCTCTCCCTAACAGTGGGAAAAATACATCCTCATATGCAGACATACACAAAAAAAATTTGCAATAAAACATAAAATTAATCACTTTAAAAATAAAATGTGATGTAACTAATTACACAAACATAAAAATAATTTAAGCTGTTTAAAACTATGTTAAGCTGAAAATAAAAAAGATTTCTTGCTATGCGTTGGCATAGTTTTCATATAGTTCAGCAAATAAGAATATGATGGGAAAGTTTTTAATTATTTTATTATGCTTTTGAACTTGTTGAACTTATTCTCAGTTGTGCCAACAACTTTACATACTTGAAGACAATTTCTCAAAATACTAATTGTGTTGAACCAGTTGTGATTTGAGGAAGTAGATTTTCAGAAAGAAAGCAGAAGACATTCAGAAGAAGGAAGCACTGGAAGTCTAAGAAACCCTCACCTCTTCAAAGGTAAAGATGTAATTATGTTTTAGTTTACATCTACAGAAAAATTGCTGGCAAAGAGGGTAAAGACGTTGTTTGTTAATAAGTTAATGGCTACCAGGAGGTTCAACTAAAATTAATATGACTTGTTAAAGAAAGTCCATGAATTCTGAATATATCTGTCTTTGTAGTGTACCTTAGTTTTAAACTGCAGTTCTTGTATCAGTCTGAATAGCATGCACCACCCCACACAAACTGGGAGTGAAAAAGTCTAGTCTGTGTAACTGTTAATAACAACAATAACAACAATAATGCAAATGCTTAATATTACATTTCGACATTTTCCTGTAACATAAGAATTATCACTTATAAAACATCCTGTTTTAAACATACTCTAAATAAATATTTTGAGCAGTATGGGAAAGCATCTCTGGACTTCCATATCCTTTTAAGAAGAAAACTACACAGACAAACAGTGACAATGAGTATCCTAATAACCCATCTCAGTTTGCCTAGATTTAGTTGGGATGAGCCAAATTTCTAACACAGGTTTTTATTCTCTAATGTTGCGAGGCAACACTGCAGGATAACAGCACACATGAGTGTAAAATAATTAAATAATACGTAAAATCATCAAATCAAAACTTTGATTTTTTTAAGACATAAAAATCCAATGCAGATATCCAGAAACTGAAGTCCTTCTCAGTTATGAAGACTGTATAAAAAGCTTCTTTTCCACAGTTTTCTTTCTATTTTTTAAGAGTCTTTCAAAATAAATCAAAAGGGATAGCTCATTATTAGTTACAGTCAAGTTATTCTTTCTCTTCTTCAGAAACAATTTTTTCTTTCTTGTTGTGTTACAAACTTGGCAAAAGATTTCAAATGTATTCCTTACTTCACCAGGAAATTAATTCAAATATTCACAAAGCTGACTTCTTCCAGCTTAAGAATTAGATTAATCACTAAAATATGTAGATGAATTCTTAATTTGTCCTTCTTTCTTTGACAGTTAAAGAAGTTATTTTGTCTTTTATTTAATATAAAGTTATGAATTCAAGAGACAAAGTTTATTGAAACTATGTTTCTAATGGAATTAAAACATGAGAATTTTCAAAAAGTCAAAACAGGAAATTGTTTCATATTTTCAAACCTTTCATTAAAATCTTTCAAAAAAAAGATCAAAATTCTGATTTCAGGAAAAAAAAATCATCCATTCATGTTGAAATTTCTCATCAGTCAGGGAGGCAAGTTGTTTAAGAAGATACATATAATGTGGGAGTCTTCAGAAGGTAAGGACTACAGTTAATGGATAAAGAACTAAACTGAAATATTTGGTTTCTATTTTCCTGAAATTTGAGGAAAGTTGTGTCCTAATCATATTTAGATAAAAAATTTATCTTTAAACATGAAAGACCTTTCTCAAGGTAAACTACTAAAAATCTAAGTTCTGGGAAATTGTGCTCAGCTAAATCCATCCCAACTCTGCAGATCAGGTTTCAGCTCTGGTAAACAGAAAACAAGCAAATAAATAAATACAAAAATTCAAGTAAAATACATTATGCTTGCCCCTGATTTCTTTGGTTTTGCAAATACAAAAATTTCAATTTCTTAAATGAGAAAACATCACATAAATGGTGCACAAAAGTTCTTCAGTTTGCTTCAAGATTTTTCACAATGACATTATAGTTTTTGCAATGATGTTACATCTACTGCTAGTTTCTTTTATATTAATATGTGTATTGAAACCCTTCACATATATAAATGTACATTCAAAATATACATCTTTTTCATTTTATTGATAACCAAATTCAAGACAAGCCAAAGATGGTGGATTTGGATGAAGCCATGTATGCACCACCGATTTTCCTAACACCCACAAAACTGAGAATTTTCACTATTGCTCTCTGGTACCTTCAGCAGATCCTAGTTTCTCATTTTTTCTGACAATATCGCCTTATAGAGAAGTAAATTAGAAGGTGTTTCATACCTTTGGTTGGAGATTTGGATGCAGCAGCACATACCCATTAGGATCGATTGCAAAATAGTATCCATTTGGACAAAGCTGAAAGAAAGAAATTAAGTTCAGCATGATATGGTTTTAAGTAATGAAGAAAGAGTAATTAATGGTTATCACGAAATGCTCACATTGTGGAAAATACACATGAAGTACCAGATTATTAACATAGAGCAAATGATTTCTTCTTATTTACTTTCTTAGGATCATAAACTTGGAGAATAATTTAGGCTGATGGGACCTCTGAAAGTCAGCTGGTACGACCTTTCACTGAAAGCAAAGCTAATTTCAAAATAAAGTCCAACTTTGATGTTGGACTCGGTTTCAGAAGGTCTCTGAATACCTCCAGTGGCAATTCCACAACCTCTCTGGGCAGCCTTCTCTCTTTTTTCTTAAATTCCAGTTGGAATTTCCATTGCCACACCTACGTTGATATCCTCTTGTTGAGGATATCCTCCTCTGAGGCAGGCGGTCCCAGCCTGAGCTGAGGTGTGAGATTATTCCATTCTAGGTGTAGGACTTTGCATCTGCCTTCAGTTGAATTTGTGATGTTCCTTTTCTTCCTCAGCTGTTGTCTTCCCGAGTATTTTCATAGAAATGCCACAGCTAGGTGTCTATTACATAAATAAATGTTGTGCAGAGTAGGGTACAGACAGACACCTATGTTAAAGAAGTTTTATTTAAAGAGCTGTCCTAGATAAATGGCAAATACCATCAGCTGAAATGATTGTGTACCCTACATTAAGAACCAAACACTTAACTAAAGAGCAGTGCCTTAAGATATAGGAAAATAAATTACATGTAATATATCCCCCAAAGTAAAACCTGACTTTCACAGAGTGCATCCTGATGGACAAATCACACATATATGGCTGGTGAGAAAAACACCAGAAAACGTACAGAAATAGAAAAGAATATATGAAAAGAAGCCTGCTGATATTTTGACTCAAATCCAGTCATTTCTGTATGACTTATGAAAGAGCATGCACAGAAATCACACCTAAATCACGCATAATGAGAAACCACCAATGCAAGCACCTTACCGTAAATCGGGGCGTCAGTTTTTTTATGTCCTCCAAAGAGACATCAACCCCCATTACTCCAAGAATCAGCTGATTCTGGTAAAATTCCAAAATGTTAGTATATATTTGACATATTTACAATGCAGAATTACTGCAACAGTCAGTAAATTTGTGCTTTTGCCTTCGTCTTTTGTTTGACAGATATATTTGAGAAGTTGCCTATTTAGTTATGTGTCTATTCTAAATATTTTAAATAATTTAAAAGTAATCCAAAATAAAATTTAATAAATTCAGAATTTGGTGTAGAGTAAGAAGATTGTTTCTGAAGATGGATACTTTCTGGGATGAATAAACATTATATGTAAGAACAAAACAGGTCAAAGCAAAAGTGAGGCAATAATATTGCCAGTTATGTAGATACTAACCTACTAGCACCAACACAGAGCTACTTTGCATGCTTGGGCTGGGCAATTGTTAAGTGAGACCTCAAAACAATTAACTCTTTGGGCTATAGTATAATGATGAATGAAAAATATTCAAAAAAAAAAAAAAAACAAACAAACAAATAATGAGTATAAGAATCATCAGCATTTGAAATCAGGGACTCAGGCACTATATTTATTTCACTTGCAATTTATTTTCCTGCACAGAAAAGGAGGGCAGTCATTTACATAGTGTCACCTGAATCCCTTCTCCATATTAAATAAATGTGTAAAATTTATTGGAAGAGATATCTTAGAGCCTGTAAATAAATTCAGGTAGAGATATAAATTGAGCAGATTCAAGTTCTCTTCTTGCTCCTGTGCACTAGATCACGTCTGTTTTAATTCTCAGAAAGACATCCTTTGATAATCAGTAGTCTGTCACTTTGAACCAGACCTGGTCAATTCCAGGCATTGTCGTGTAGATAAGATTATGCAACTTTTTTGGTTTATTGCTTTGTTTTTAAAAGGAAACTAAGAGAACTGTTCTGAAAGTAAACCAAAGAAATGACAGTGATCAAACCCTCATTTATTCATTCTGAGTCCATGTAATATCTGAGAAACTGAATCAAAGAATATTTTGTCTAAATTTCTGTATATTTTGACCTGAATGAACATAAATACACTGAAAGTACAGTATTTTACCACACATTGTAAAGCATATTCCAGGTCTGTTTTTTGATTTTGTGAAGAGGACACGAACAGAATCCATGTCAGACAGTAACAGGGATAGGCAATTGTACTTATTGAACACTTAGAATTTAATCTAAGTATACAGTGCTCTGTTCTATTATCATTACAACCAACTAATTTATATTCTCTACATCACTGCCTTTTACCCTGAAATGTCATAGCCTCAGAGATTTGTTAGAAATTTATCTGGAAATTATTTCTTGGAAAGGTCTAAATAATATCATCATCTACTTCCCATCTATTGAGCACTTAATGCATTCCCACTGCCACTAAGGCACAGGGATAGACAGTAGAATGTCACACCCTGAAACTTGGAATGACAAAAGGCTAAAAGAATGCACTGCATTTTCTTGTTCCCAGAGGGTTATCAGGTAACTAGATATGACCCCTTTGTTTCTGATATACAAGACAATTATACTGCAAAATACTCTATGGAAATATACATCTTTCTAGGAATTTAACATTAAATTTAACTTATGCAACTGCTGGTTTTTTTTTTATTCCCTTGAAGGAACAGCTTACGATTTTCCCATTTTGTTCCCTTGTTAGATTGAAGACAGGCAGAGTTCCTGTAATCACAAGGCCCAGCTCCTAGAAAATAACCAATAAAGAAGGCAGAAAAAGTCTTTTTAGTTAAAAAGCAAATGTTGAGCCTAATATATTAGAACAATTGAGTAATTAGTGTAGCCAAACACTGTTTTTTGTTTTATAAAAAAAAAAAAAAAGAAAATAATACTACTTCCCTGACTTGATGCATAGAAAAGTTGAAATCATGACTTTCTGTGATCACATTTTAGTGGGAATAATGTATTATTTTTAAAAAAATAGATAATGTGCAACAACTTAAGATATGAAAGTTTCAAAACTCCTAAATATTATGAAAACAAGTTTGCAGCTACAGTATTCACTATGCATAACAGAAAGGAGAGGAATTCACTATGCATAATAGAAAGGAGAGGAAAGGAAAGGAAAGGAAAGGAAAGGAAAGGAAAGGAAAGGAAAGGAAAGGAAAGGAAAGGAAAGGAAAGGAAAGGAAAGGAAAGGAAAGGAAAATAAAACANNNAGGAAAGGAAAGGAAAGGAAAGGAAAGGAAAGGAAAGGAAAGGAAAGGAAAGGAAAGGAAAGGAAAGGAAAGGAATATGCAACAGGTGAAACTACTTCTATCATCACTACTTTTCAATGGTGTGCAATAACATCCATCAGCAGCTTGGCAAAATCACATAGTCTCCTCTGTTACTGAGGCAACTGAGGCAAGAAATTTGCATTTATGTGGGAAGATATAAGAAATCTGTTTTTCCTTTAGTAATATTCTCAAATCATACTGAAAATAGGATCCAGAAAACCATATGTTCAGATAGCCAGGAAAGTTTTGTTTTCCATTCTAAATTGCCCATAGGGAGATTTCTACCTTTTTTATGTGATTGTTTGCATTTTATTTATTATTTTTGTCCTTCATTTATGCTTACTCTCCTTCTATGCAGCTTATTGTGGAATCATATCCCTATTTTTCATGTGAAAAAAAAAAGCTAGAACACTATATGAATCCACTCTGGTGAAATCTGTTCTCCATTTTCCCAGTCTAGTAACACCTTTTTGAATTTTAAACCATCCTTCATGAACTTATATTTGTGTATCAAATGAAAGGTGATGAGGTCAGAGTTAGAAGAGTTACAAGTAAAGTGACGTGGATTTTGTAGGAAAATAAGAGAAATAGGGATGAATCAGTAGAAGAGAGAGAGGACATTATTTAGAAGAAATATTGAAAAGGTACATAATAAAACAGGAGTGGGATGTATGGGGAATAACAAAATCTTCCCCCCCACCCCAAAAAAATGTAAAGTTAGAGAGGATAATAATTATGAATAAATTATGCCTAACCTTTTAGGTAAACCTAAAAGTATCTGAAAATTCTGCAATTATCTTGAAAATGAAGCCAGAGCAACACAGTAATAGAATCTGAAGGAACAGGGCTAGAAAAGAGGTATGGACTGCTACAAATACATCAAATCATTAAAGACAGTCTTGAAAGCCAGCCTGAAATGAAAAAACCTCTTCAGAATTTTATAACCTAAATTTATGTACTATTGTGACATCATGTAACACTTCGCATTACTTTAGTCTTAGCCACAAAACAGCCACTGGACAGTAAGAGCCAAAGGACAGGAATAAGTCCAGGGAGGCACAAGAAGAACTGTCAGCCCTCCATGGGGGAATTGTTTCAGGGAATTTAAGATACCAAACCAGTGTGACAGCTCAGTCCCACTCCCTTATACAACCCAGAATCAGGAAAAGGCTTCAGAGGGGCTTTATGCTCTCGACTGTGACAAGAAAGTCCACAAATTTCAGCCTTTACCTCAATATTTTACCCTCTGTTGTCCTACTTTATCTACATATAACTGTGTATATGTGTGTGTGTGTGTGTGTGCACACACAAATATATTGTGAATATATAATTATAAATTCCCAAACACACATGTATACCACATAAATGGAGAAAAGCTCCGAGGAAAGACTGAATGAACTCACTGAATATATAAAGTAACACAACAGACAGCAGCTTGCAGGTGCCACTTATTTTACTTGACTAAACGGATCTCTATCCCCAGTTACAAATTTATCTTTGGCTTTACAACAGGATATGTACAGAACATAAGAACTTTTGTCATCACATCCTTTATGTTTCCAGTAACTACCTCAACGATAACAAAGAAAACATGGTTAATGAACTTCTGGGCATTGAAATTTCAATGAAAAACTAGTTCCTCTGTGTCATGCTCAGTTATATTGGCAGTAAAAATTTTATGTTGATAAAAATGTGACAGTAATGCTGACTGGAGGGAAGATGTGCATTTTGACATGGCTTTAGGGGACTACGTGAACGTGTATAAATACGTGATTCCAAATGACCGCTTTGCAGTAATTTTTGCCCTCTAGCTCAGAATAAGGTCACCCAGAGCAAGAGATTAGATTGCTGCTAACAATACTTTTCCTCCTGTAGTTTCCTAAATATATTTGTTTTACGATACCAAAGTGATAAATTCAGCAGTAAGAAGGTATTTCATATATCTGTTTATTTCCCCACTGTCCAATTAAAGATTAAAGAAATCATTACCTTGAGCAAGCAATCAATCAATTACAACAAGCATGATAGCTTAAAGATCCAAGTTCAAAATCTGTGCAAATACCCAGTAATACTGATAGATTTCATTCTGCCTGGAATGTTCTTTGGAAGTTAAAAAAAAAAAAAAAAAAGAGGAAAAACAAAGAATTCCTCACCAGAAACATAACAAATGGCCTTTACTGCCGTAGGTACAACACTGGAAAACTATTTGCTTCTTTTATTTTTTTTCTTTCTTAAGTTGAGAACAACACTGACCTACACTTTAAAGTCTGCAGAGCATAAATTGCTTTTCTCTGTTGAATTTCAGGACACTTAGAAGGATACTAGGTGCAAGTAAGACCAGCACATTATAAATAGAGGTTGTTGTATTGATGTGTATAGATGTTAGAAACACAAGAATATCATGTTTGGAAGTGTAAGAAATTGGATTCCTGGGGAAGCAGACCCATATAGTTACTGATTTGCTAAAATTCTTACTTTAGTAGAGATAAATACAGATCATACCAGAGCATCCAGATAGACGTTTGTCCATTGAACTTGTTTGGCTTGCTCTCCAGCTAAAACCATTGGTCTTCCCAAAACATCCAGATATTCCTGCCAAAAAGTGTAATAAACTCATCAGAAGGCAACCATTAGATCAAAGAGCACAAACAATATTAAAATAAACAATAATTAAATTTTAAAAAATTAAAATATTGGGGAAGAAAAGGAAATAAAAATTCACCACTAATACAGGAGAAGCATTTATTTACTTCTTTAAAATTGCACCACAAAATAATTCAGTCTTCAGTTTGCAGTATTTACTGACAAGGTAATTCCTGTATTTCAGTCTCAGTCACACAGATTTTACACACTCATAACCACCACTCTCTTTCCACAAAATGAGAATTACAACTATTTTTATTCCAAAATTAATTGCTAATGACATAATTAAATTATATGCAGATTACAGAACCTTCCACCCAGAGAAACAATGGACAATGGAGGGTGAGTGGTGTAACATCTGGGTATGTTAAGTTCCTACAGCAACAATTTGCATAACTTCTATTGGAATAAAAAAAATCAGAGTTATAAACCCTTTTTTTTCTGCTTCCCTTGGTTTGTGAGTATGGCTAAAGCTGATCTTACAAGATGCCAGATTTCTGGACTGATTTGGGAGTGGATGCCATCAAACTTTTTTCAGTCATCAACTTTTTCTAGTTGTCTGATCTTATTAGGGATACTTCTTGCCAGACGCTGTCTGGAAGAGTTTAACAGAATCAAAGGGCTCTTATTCAAGCCAAAAGAAGGACTCTTATTTTCTGCCAAAAAATGTCATGGCTGGCCTTGGAAGGACAAAGAACTGCTATGATATTTCTCTGCTGTTCTGGACATGTGAATACCTGGACTTTCAGACAACTGAAAAGAATAGTTCTACTACACTGTTCCTCTTCAGTTTGGACCACATAGTGTAATCCCAGAGTCCTGTATCTTTAATTATGCACTTTCAAGTCTGATAAAATGTTCCTGCATCCTTTCTGAAGAGAGAAAGGGCAGTCTCTCTCAGAGGGGTTGGATCCATCCAGGTACCTCTCCTGTCAGCAGGACTGTGGTGTGGCACCCAGATGAGTTCAGATGCCCTAGCAGGGCCATCCCCTCACATACATCCACAGCCTCCTCCACGTAATACAAACCCTTTGGATCATCAGGAAGTATGGCAGAAGCTGGACTATGAATGCCTGGACACATTATTAAAAAATAATGGTTTTATAGAACTTTATAATAAAATTGCTGTCATGTCTCAGCATTAAAGTTTGAGGAACATACAAGGCCCAGAGGAAAACTGAGCCAAAATCAAAGTCCTTGTGCAGAGGCCTGCAGGACACAGAAGACTTCAGACACTCCTGTGCACATGGTCAGCCTGCTCTGGAGGATGCCAACGTGACCAGTGTGCTCACAAGCTGGCCAGGGGAACAGGGATCACGTTTTAAACTGGTTCATTGCAGCCACTTAAAAGGAAAAGAACGTTTTAAGAGAATAATCCCTCATTTGTAGAAGAAAGCCTTAATTTTTTTTCTCTTTTCTTAATGTAGTGTATCTAAGAACTGAATTGATTTTAGCAGAGGTGAAGAACAAACATATCCAAGAACAGGTATTACTGTATATAATAATAATATAATAACAGATATTACCACTTTCTGTGTGTTAAAACTGCATCTGGATTAAGCCAACTCACTTACCTGGGTGTTTATTCTTATGGCTCCAATAGATGGAATTTCATAATAATAACCTAAAATTTGAAACAGAAATAATGCCATTTTACCATACTAGATTGCTAGCCTTTTAATCTTGAGGAAATTAATTTAACTTATAATTTCTGGTTTAAGTTTGATAAGATTTATTGTTTATGAATGAAATACTTTTTAGTAGATGCCACCACAATGCAAGGCCATATGATGGGTCACCACAACATTCAGACCAAGCTAGTTACTCTTAAGCAATTAGAGTTTACAACGTGTTTCTTTTGTCTGCTTTGTTTAAGGCCATATAATATACTGAGTTTTTACTCATGAAATCCCAGTTACTATGATGTGCAGGTATATTTAATGCTTATTTTAATATCCTGTGACAGCAACATAATCATATGCTGAATGCATATAGGAATGCAAGCATAGCTATGGTCTGCTGCAAGAGCACAAAAATAGTACAAAAATACAAGGCACACTGTGGAATGAAAGAAAGCTAATGAGTATTTCTCCTACACAGAGAACATTAATCAGAAATGTCTTTATTTAGCATTGATTTTAGAGCTCATTTGTTTGAACTAAAAATATTTAAAATATCGCCCATATAATAAGAAGCCAGGCACTGAGATCCATCATCAGTCCAAGAAAATTTTAGGTCAAATTGGAAGGAAGGGGCAGAGGATAACAGAGGTAAAGGTATTGAGATTAGTAATTTCCTTTGCTGTAAGCAAAATCTTTTAATTAAGGAAAAATGAAATAAAACTGCTTCTTTGGATGTGCAAGCAAATAATCACAGAAATATTGGACATAAGACTATGATCGTTTTGCCTCAATAATAAGATGATATAGGTGGTTATGCTTTGAAACAGCTGGTCCTCATTTGTTTTAAAACAATGGAGGTCACATGCACAGAGTCTTTTCAGATACAAAGATGTTAGTAAAAAAAAGAAATTCTATTCAAAACACAAAGGTCGTTTTTCTGTTATTATCTGACAATACAATCTACTCTTCGTGAAGTTGTAGTATCTTCTGCATGACTTGTCAGCATGCTGAGAGTTTCATGAGGTTATAATACATATGCTATTCTCCAGGCTATGGATTCTACTACTTTTTTTTTCTGTATCTATGCCTTTCTCTTATCCTTGTTTTATGTTATTCTTCTATGCCTGAGCATATCTTTATCTCCTTCCCCAGAAGTCCTGATTTTTGAGACCTGTTGTAATCTAGCTCACCTCTCATCTCTTGCTTCTCACTGATTTGTAAAATACTTTTACATTTTCAGTCACCCTGGAAATTGCTCTATTTAAAACACGAGTAAATATTTGGTAAATTATGTATTTTCTATTTCTCTCCATTTGTTATCTTATGCCACGTTCTACAGTTATATTGTTAGATATTTGAGACACCACTTTCTCACACTCTTAAAATGTTTCTGAACAGATTTTTCATGTAGAAATTCCATGTAGAAAACATTTTACTTCCCTAATTTCACCTTTTTTACTTTTCTTTTTTTCCTACGTAAAGAATTTGGGATAAAAATAGAAAATTCAAGATGCTGTCTGAAACTAAGAAATCACAGCAAGAATAATTTTTATATTTTCATTTAAGAAGGGAAAAATTCTAAGTATCTGGTTCCCTTGTAAGTTTTAGTGAAAAACAGAAAGAAGTGTAACCAGCCAAGTAACCAAACAAAAATCCCTTTGTCCAGACCTCTTAATTTAAAACAGCTTTGCTTAATTTCTTATCTGTCATCAGTTCCAACTTTACATAGATGGCTATTACAACAAATATTCTCAAAACTGAACCATAATGGCTTATTATTATAAAAAACTACTGTGGTAGTTTTCTTACAATATAAAGTTTTAAGTAAAGTAAAAAAGAAGTAAATATACCAGTTTCTTGTTCATATATGATTTTTTTTTTTCATGTACATAATATGTAATAAAATAACTTCCGGAACTTTTATTAATAAATACAATAAAGCTAAAAATCTAGCCAAAAATTCTGTCATTCTTAGAGAACAACAAAGATATCCAAAGGTCTAGTGAAGATCAGTTTAAAAGAAAGACACAGTACCTTTATTTTCACAGGCCATCCACTGTATGGGTCCTTTGTCATAATTATGTTGACCAACAGAAAAAGTGAACACACGTACCTGTGCAAGTTAAAAACCAATGCATATAAGATCTATAAATCATTTATCAGTGTGACCCTAAAGTCAATGATACCTGGATTTTTCATACATTTGAACAGAAAAAGAACACAATGAATTTTCCAGTTTTTGTCACCATAATAAATAGGAGAGATGTAATAGATAATGTATTATGGTATTTTATGTATTCCTTTTATTTCTTCCATGAAGTAGAATCAAGAAGAATGTTCTTTCACATATCCTTCGTACTTTAAAGGTCTTACATTGGTGATTGTTCATGAATCATTTAAATTTTTAGGTTTTTATTCTAGGGTGGTAATTGTAACTCTTCAGATTTTGTTAAATTAGTTGAAAAATCAATCAAAATTAGATACTTATCAATGAATTGAAAAGAATGCATGCGTGGCAGTAGAATTCAAAGCAAGGCAAAACGACTTTTTAGGATATAAAATACGAAATTTTCAGATACTACACAAAATAAATTCTCATTTTGATCAGACTCAGTCTTCTTTATAGAAAACCACTAAATTAGTTCAACAGACTTCCATGCAAGGGTTGAGCTTCTGATCTTTCACCTTAAACTCTCGATATTCATTTAAACTGTGGGTTTTTTTAGCATAATCCTATTCTTTTTACACAATGCTACTCCAATCTCTCTCAGCAGCTGTAAGGAGTTATGGCTTCAGAATTCACCAAAATCTCTCCAAGTTTTGTACTGAAAACAGACTTTCAAACTGAAATTATTTTCCATGCACATTTTCTGAACTGAATGAGAAAAAAATTAAACACAAAACCTGGTATTGCTTTAAAAATATTAAAAATCCTACCAGACAGAAAAGACAGATAGAAAAATAACAAATACTATGTTTCAGCTTCCAGCTGAATATTTTGCTCTAAATTTGAGTGTTTCCATTAAAAGCTCGGAAAAATACTTTTTGAACAATTTTAATGAGCTGCTCACTATATTCATGTCCTTCTATTCAAGGGTCAGAAAGCTTTTCCTTTTTAGGCATCTCTTTCTTTATGGATCTTTAACTTTACCATGCCAGTGTACAAATCATAGATCACAACATGAAATCAGAATACAAATTCCTTTCTATGGATTTGATGTTTAAAATTAAAATATATTACAATTAATTAGCATGGAGGCTGTGACTGAGAAATAAGGTAATGTTTTCGTTAAATAATACTCACACTCTAAAATTGCAGACACTCCTCCTTGTAAAGTACTGATCATTGCTAAGTTTTTAAGTGACTATACAAATTTTTATCATATTATTTAGCATGTGCAATTAGTACCCAAACATCCACTTCTCAAAAAAGAAAAAAATATTGTGTGACATAATCAGAGCTCAAGTATTAACCACGAGCTGTAGGAATGGCTTCACATCATCCATCAGCAGGTAACAAACGGTGAAACTTTATTAGTCCTGACCCCTACACGCAAGAAGGGCAAACAAAGCTTTGTGCTGGATGCCATTTTTAATTAACAATATGTTTTGATTTGGTTTATCCATACAACCCCTTTGTGTCTGCAGTTAAAAGCAAAATTAAAGCAGCTACTCTGCTGCACTGAGCACTGATTTAAGTGCTCGTTTCGTAGTTTAAGTCTACTCCATATAGGATCCTTCCCTACTAATAGGTCAGGCCAATTAAATTTCTGGTTACACAGACAGATATAGGGATGACTATGCCTGCATGAAGGTAAATTTTTTTCTTATAGTTCATGTAGATAAAGACAGATGAAAAATACCTTCTATCACCCTGAAAATATCAGTATTGACAGGGTAAAAATGACTTCACCTGACATGTTTACATCTCATTTAATACTGTACCACATTTGCCATCCCTTTAATTCTTAACTTCTTTTACAAAATGACAGCTATAATTTTTCTAAAGGATTTCTGCTTCTACTTAATTACCATATATTTTTTTTCTTATCTGAATATCCCCATGTTATTTTATATTGGCACCTCTCAGCTCACAAGGTCCCTTGCCTACTATACTCCTGTCCTTTTTGAACTCACAAAACTCCCAGTCTATTGTCCACTAACCACTTGATTCAGAATATATTCTTCTCAAAAACTGTGGAAAAACCCCACTGAAGGTCACTAATTAGATACTTGAGAGACCTGATGTTTCTTTTGGATTAAAAACTACAAAGTCATGTGGGTTTTCTTGTGTGTGTAGAAAACACATGAGTCAATTAGACCGGACTGTCTAGCATTTGATCTCAAATGTAAAAATGAAACACTGAATTGGATTCAAGTTGCGAAATGCTATGTAATTTAGGGAAAAGCAGCAGTGTGTTAAATCTGCAACAAATCTATAAAGAATTTGGAATTTAAATTATTGACAACAAGCAGGCGACAATATATCTGATTTACTGTTCCTTGGATAATTAGCAGAGATAAAGAACTGCAATGAAAATTGGAGTTTTTAATTGTTACTTGGTTTGGCAAGAGGGTTAGATATTCAAAGGAGTATTCTTTTTCCTATTGCCTCATCTGGAATTGAGTAGAATGACAGACCAGCTGGAAAAATGAGTCAGCAAGTCAAATTAAACAAGCCAATTTTAGCAAAAAAACCCCATCCTCTGTGCTAAAATTTTCTGTGACAGGACCCAGAGTCAGCCAAAGTACTGAGATGCATTTGTCTATATGCTTTCCTTATTGACATCTCTCCAAAGAAGACAATAGGCTATTGAATTAAAAAAAAACAAACAAAAAAACAAAAAAAACCCCAAACATTTAATTACTTTTAATAGGGAATTTATGACTAAGAATACTTGAAGCAACTAGATCAGACACAATGGCTATGAGCACCTCTCCCTTTGCCTGTCCTTTAAGCTTGATTTCACCCAACCAAGTGGATTTCTGAGTTGAAGCAAACTGCCAAGTAGTCTTTGATCCCAAGAAATTGTTTTCCATCACCACTGAGGCCTGGTTAATTCTTCTCTCTGCCTCTCTGCAGCCTCTTGGGTTCTGTGTAAACTTCAGCTCTGGGTGGTTTTGCCATGACAGTTCCTCTCCACCACCCTCACTAGAGGATGGGGATTTGTGTTCCCCAACCCATTTCCCAACCCATTTCCTAGGGAAAGGGCGACCTTGCCTCAAGGCAGATTTATTTATTCTCTTCATAAAGAAACATAACTTCCAAAGCAGTAAAAACCAATGGAAAAATAAGAAAAACAAATAGGAGCTGTCATGCTTTCTGATTTTCAATGGGACGATTCAAAGTAAATACTTCTAGAAAACTTACACCCTTAGAAATGAGAAGAACTAGAGATGGGCACCAGCCTGCTCTGCCAGCCCATTCAGGCACTGTCTTGGAATTGTTCTGAAATATAAAAGTCCTAATTTTTAGCACAGGGGGTTTAAAACTAATTCTCTGCGTTTTCCTCACTGAGGCTAACCTTAGGAAGAAAATAAAAAAAGTATTTTATTTTTTGTATTAATAATTTACACTACATAGTAGAGTAATATAGTAATTACCAACAAAACAGGTGTAGAATTCATGTCAGGACATCTAGACAGTGAGTGGCACAGGCTGCCCAGTGAGGCTGTAGATCTGCCCCCTTGGGGGTGTGAAACACCAGACTGGGAATGGCCCTGAGCAAACTGGCTTGATCTTAGACCTGATATTGGACTGGACACCTCTGCAAGCAGCCTGGCTTATCCTAGGAACCCATGAAGGATGTCAAAGGAATACATGCAAAAACTCTTAATAAGGGAAAGTGACAGACAGAATAGAAGGCTACAAAAAGAGAGGAAGGAGTACTGTACTGAAGAAAATATAGTTGTCTCATTATAGAATTTATTTGCTATTTATTTGTATTTCTTTCTAGTGGAAGAAGACCATAAGCACTAAGGTGAATTTAAAATATTCTGACTACAACAGATTTTAAGGGACAATGGCACTCAGGAGACTTGTGACGAGGACAAAAATATAGAGGTAGCCATGAAAAGGCTGCTTTCCCTACAGATCTCATTTGCTTTTTACCTATTTTATTTCTTCATTTTGCTATTGGAATAAAATTCGGAAAGATTAAATTAGATGCTTCCTTTGGGTATATCAGGTTATGAGTATTACAGAAAATTAAGGCTTGACTGAAGTTAATTCAAAGGGGTAATTAAACACAAAGCACTTGCTGTTTAGGCTACTGCATATGTGTGTGGGCAATGCAGAATCACTGAATCACTGAATATTTTGGCTGGAAAGGAAAATTAAAGATCATCTCATCAACTCTCCTGTCACAGGCTCACAAGCACAGCCACCACTTTGCATGCCACTCAGAGTGGAAGAAATGCACATTTTTTGATGATAAATTATTTGTCTTGAATTCTGTGCTACTGGAATGGGAGAGCTCTCAATAATAATTTGTGTGCATCTCTTCATTTCTCTGTTTAGGAAAAGATTAACTGACCTTTAGAGACGTATATGTCTATTTTATCAGATTCCAAGAGAGCTATACAATTAATTCACTCAATTTGATGCAGGCAAGATGAATCCTGTCATTTTATGCCTAGCATGCAAAATGAGAAAGAGTGCATCTTTCTCAACCACTAAATAAACAAACTGACTCTGTCAAAAAACTGATCTCATCAAATCATTCAAATGTGGTTTTCACAATGACAGTAAGATTTCAGAACATTTTACTCTGGCCTTTATAGCTGCAGGTAAAGATTCACAGAAAGTCTTTTTAACTATACAACAGGAAAAACTGATAAAAGGGAATAAATAATTCAGTAATTCCAGCATGATCCAGGAAATTATCTTTCCCACTAATGGGTTTACAGATTATCAGATATGAAGAAAAATTGTTTGCAGTTTATTGTTTAATAGGTGCACTTCTGAAATAAAAGAACACCAGAAGAAGCCTATAATTCTGAATAAAATCATAAAACTGCTTTTCTATCTTCCATTATGCATTCTGTCTTTTAAATCCCTTGTAAGTATAGCTTGTAAACCACTTAATAATTTTTGTGGTTTGTGCCATAGAACAGGGAGATGCTATGTGGTTTTCACGCTGGCCCAGCTAAAACTGTGAATGCATTTTTTTCCTTAAAGTTTTACATCTGTGGACAGAAATTTGAAGATGATTTTGGATTCTGCTGTGAGTTAACTGAGACCAAAAGACATTTATGGGTGATTTTAACTGAGAACAGAGCTGCAGAGGATGATGTGAAAACAGAATATACTAATTAGGAAACCACCTAGGGTTAGGCAATAGGATACATCAAATCCAGAGTTTCACCTAAATTGTTACTGATAACCCATCATGCTGAACTGCTCAGTTCAGGACTTCCAGCGACACCATCCTGAACCATTTGGGTTAGAGGTGTAAATGCAAAGCAATTTCCTTTTTTTTGTTGGTTTTTTTTTTTCCCCTAGGAAGCACAGAGAGAAAAGAAATAGAAGTTCTGAGTTTAACAGCAGGCGCAAGACTCACAACCATGTGCTAGAGGACAGCTTTAGGATCCCTTAATCCTTTTATGCACTAGGTAAAATGGGACATAACCCATTTTCTCTGTCAGGCCATGAGGCCAAGTGGCACAGCACGGCTCACATCTCTGTGGATACTCCATGGTGCCATCCTCCCTCCCTCCCTGCCCCATATCAGGTCATCTCATTATAGCATTTTTTGGGAATAAGCCCTGGCTCATGCTATCCCTGAACTGAAAACTGACATGGCTGAAAGAATTGACTGCCACGGGCCAGCAACCATTCTGTAGGGTCTGTTAACAATCACAGTTATGGATAACTGTGGACATTTCTCCAGCCTGCACCCCGGCCCTGGATCTCTGGTTAGGATGGACAGAGCTGTCTGGTTCACTCCTACGAGTAAGGCTGGTTTTCTCATCACAGAGCCCTAAGGATCAGCTTTTCAAAATTACTGGGACAGTGGTGCCTCCAAACTTATAAATGAGAGTTCAGTACTCGCACAAAAGAGGGATGAGTTCATGATTCTCAGTTTGAGCACATTCATAGCTTCCCCTGTTTTGAATGCCAGGCTGAAGAAAGTTCAGAAGTTGGAGATTCAGGCTTTTGTATGTAGCTGTCAGGCTGCTGATGCATTTTGCCCTTTACAGCAATGGGGAAAAAGAAACAGAGATGACCTAAGCAGCAGGGTATGACACCTAGTGAGTTGCCAAGGTTGTGAAGTTTGAAAGGTCTAGAACTCAGAAAGTAGAATTCACAATTTTATGTCAAATTAGGAAATAAAAAGAATGGCATGATACACCAGCAGAAATTTATCAAATCATATTTTTGACATTTATGACTACATTAGGATCTGTCCCTTGCTGTGGGTACTCTCCAAAAATATGTGTAGATTTCAGGTAACTGGGAAGAAAAAATTCACATGTGAAATAATGAGAAGAAGAATTTAGCTCTCAAATATTTAAATGTAAAGGTAATTGCAGGCTGGACATCTTTGAATTTACAGACATGAACAAAGTATTAATCCATATGATTTGAAAATCCATTTGACACTACTCAAGTGTTTCCATAAGTGACCCTCTATACTCTGATTCAGCAAGGCATCTAACAATGCAAGTGTCACCTTGAAACCAAAGGAAAAATCTTTTCACTGAGGCACATGTTTAAAGACAAATAGAGCAGGTCCTTGGAAATACTATTTTAGACATTTATCCATAGCAAATTATTTCTTCCAAACTTCCCATGTCTATTTGCAATCTTCCCTATCATTAATCTTTCATTCACTACAATTCAACCTCAAACTTCAAACTGCAATGCTAGCTTATTAATTCATGGCCTAATTATAGTCTGTGTAATTATAGCCTAATAACAAAAAGCAATAATGACACTCTAAAAATTAGCTCACATTACAATCTAATGCTAATCCTTCTTCTATCTTGAAATAAAAATTATGCTTGTTGCATATCAGGAGATTATTGGAGAATCTCACTTTCTTGGGTATTATTCTATACTGATAATATGGGTACCAAATCATTTAATGGTGTTAATATATTGGGAAAATAGGATCCAGGATACTGATGCATGGTGTAGTTACAAGGAAAGGAATTAATAACTGAGAGTTATACCTGAGCATATAACACATGCATGCAATGAAAGATGCATATTCATAGAAGAAGTTATATGTGAATGCCATCAATCCATGAAACATGTTTTGCTAACTGCAAAGCGTTTCAAAAATGACAAAAGGTTTTTTTTTTCCCAGCTTGTTTTGTTCCCTCACAAAAAACCCATATCTGCATGAAAATGGGGATGCCTTCTACTGCAGACAAATGGTCAAAAAGGCCATTTTAGTTATATCAAAAATTTCAGAACTAATGCTCTCACAGAACTAAAAAAAAAATACTAATTCAGTCATGCTGTTCTACAACTTCTTAGTGCCACCTTGTGGAACCACAGCACCTCATCCCTTACTCACAGAAGGGCTGTCCTGTGGTGCTCCTTCCTCTGCTGCCACACAGCTACAAATATGAAAGTTTAAATCCCCTGCTGACACCTGCTAATCTACCCCTGATAAATTGATCATAATTAGATAGAATAGAAAACTGATTATATGATCCTAATTCTTTACCTAGTTTACACACAATCTTTGACAGGCCACAAGGATCATAGGAGTACAAGCACATTTTCATATTCTCACAATAACTTTATGTTGGACTATTCCATCATGATGAGGAGATGTCCCCTGTACTTCACAGTCTCCTCAAGTGAGGTGAAGCTTTTGATCTCAACATTTTTCAGGTGTGGGTATAAATCAGCTCTGTTTTATTGGCTTTGTAGAACATAAGCCCTAAGAACAGCAATAAGAAAGGCTGTACTCTCAAAAACACCAGCAGGACTTCACATTGATGTTGAATTTTACATTTGAGAGTCAATTTGCCTATGTCAACCCTGCCAAAAACTGGGCTTTGGTCCTCTCTCCAGCCTTAAGAACAACTGTGTCAGCAGAGCCCACATCCATGCACAGAAGTCAAACCATTGCTCCTTCCCTCTGCCCCTTCTTTGCTGCCACAGGAGCAGCCCCAGAACTTTGTCGGGACTGTGCCAGCTGGCAGAGGCTGAAAACCTCCCAGGTTTAACTCAGTTAAAACCTATAAATTACTGCAGATTTGTGGCTGTAGATCTAGCTCAAAGGCTGGGGATATGCTGGTTTCTTTTCCCAGGATTCTCACCAGAAGGGCTGTCCTCATCAGCCCACCCCAGCTCAGAAATCACTGCACAGCACTCACTTGCATCAGGTGATTTTCCAGCTCCTCATCCTGTCTCCCAAAGAACATACTGTCATCTTTTTAACAAGTCATCTGTTGAATGTTTTACTTTGACTATCATGTTCTATTTACTCGGTTGATCTGTTTGCTTCTTTAGGAATGTTAATAACAAATTTTCCCTGTTGAAATAAAAACAATTAAATTCCTCCTTTCCCTAAGCTGCTTCTCCCTGACACTCATCATTTAGCATTCTCTGAAGAAAACAGGTTTTTTTTCTGAGAATTCCTTGTAAATTTGGTGGTCCATATCAGGAATCAGACAAGGGAGTTAACAAAGTAATTCCCACTGTACTCTGGATTAAAAGCATTTTAGGCATTTCTTTGATAGTCAAAACAACATTTGGAGGCAGCTGAGCAGCTGGAAAGGACTGGATTAATTAGAGAGATATTTACAGTTCATATTGTGACACTAAGCCCTCTTTTCTTTTTTTTTTTCATTGTCCTTGTAAATCCCAGGGAAGAAGTATTACAAATATCATCCAAGTATTTAAAGGAATATTTAAATGTGCCATTTCAAGCACTAATTTTTATCACGTAGTCTGCCTTTCTTTTGTCCCACACAAATAGCCTTGTATAGTTGCTTCTTTGGGTTTTTGCTCCTATTTCCTCCAATTCTTGTACAGCATGGAAAAGTGACTGAAATTTAACAGTTGCAAATGCCAACTAGTTGTACTGGAAGAGGCAAAGGTGGGAAGAGGAAGGACCTTCAGAAACACTCATTTCCAGCAGAATCCATTTACAGGAAGTCTCACAAATTTCATGTCTCGTTTTATAATTGGCTGATGCACACAGGAACATGAAAATTCTAACCAAAAATTTAGTGATTTAGTGAGCTTTAGGAAGGGTATTCCACCCAAACAGGTGAGGGCACTTTGCCCATGCTCACGTGCTGTTTCTCGAAGACTGACCTGGCAACAAACAGAATGATATCTTCAGATCCCTTGGAAGAAGGGATGAAAAGGCTGCAAGTTTGGTTCCCTTTGCTTTTCTAGGTGGAAAGAAACCCACCAGCTACTGAGTGCTGGTGGGAACTGAGCCGTGGCACACGGGGCTGTGCTGAGGGCAGCCCGACCTTGCCTGTGCCTGCAGGGGGACACTGTGCCACTCCTGGCACAAGAGGTGGTGACGATGGCACCTGTCAGCAGCTGGCCAGTGCCCCAGCAGGCTGAGAGACAGGGGCTGCTGGGCAGTCCTGGAGCAGAGAATGCCCTTCACAGTTAATCATTAATTCAAGCAGTTCCTGCCTAGTCATTGTACTTCTTGTCAAACTGCCCCCGAAATCGCAGGATTGTCTATGAGAAACATCGGATATGTACAGGCAGGTGCCACCTATCCCATGGGCTGTTAATAATAAACATGAAATTAATCATGACACTGTTCACTCATACACTGAATTTTCATTTCATTTTCATTTCTTTTCTAATCAGCTAAAGAAATCAGGTTTTCAGGAAAGAAATACAAGTGATTTTCCCCTGCAATCCACAGGTAAAACAACCCATTGGGGTGATTGTAGCCTTGGTGTATTGAATAGTTTGTACCAGAATGGTCTTAGTAAATTTAGATCTAAATTTTGCATTCCCAATTGGTGAAAGAGAAGAGCAGAGAAAATGTACTCTAATAAATCATACTTTGGGTGACAAGGTATAAGCTGTTTTTCAGTCTATAATGTGATATAAAAGAATTTTAATAATTTTTGACAAACTCTTTTTTTTAAAAAAGAAATAAGAAAAAAAGAGATCTTCAGACCTAATTATTAATATGCTTCTTACAGAGAAATTTATTATAGACAAAACATTGCCTTAGAGGGTTTTGGGTTTGTCTTTGGTTTTTGTTTTCAAATGAAATAGCAGTTACAGACTAACTTTGCAATGAAAAGCACTGAGGTAATTGTTTTTCCTGTCTGCATGTAGGATTGAGAATACAATATTGTCATACAACATTATTCAAGTCAAAGTGGTGGCTTAAAAAAATAATTTGCAAATAAACCAAATTCTTCCCTGAAAAAAAAAAAAAATTCCACTTAAAGAAATTCAGAATTATTAAAAAAATATACATTTGCAGCGGGCACTCAATGTTCTGTGGTCATTATGGATTAGATGTTCTTGTTTTCACGTGATTTAGGATGAGATTATGAAGGACAGAATTCCCATCTAAGCCTCAGCAAACACTGAATACATTACTTTGAATTTGATACAAGGCTAACATGAGTTCAACTGAAATTACTGACTTCAAATATAAGTTGAATATAGAAACAGAAGAATGGAGACACATAATAGGATATGAATTCAAAGGCTGCATATGGGAACTGATTCTCTTCTGAAAAAATAACAGATTTTTTTTTTTTTTTGGGAGGTTTTTTCTTCTCTGTTTTTTAGGACTAAGACCTACAAAATTGTTTGTGAAAACCTTGAAATAATTAGAAGTACCTAGTTCAATGTAATTTTTCTTAACCATGCAAGTACAAGACTGCAAAGTCAGTTTCTTATTCTTCTATTAAAGATAACCTATTCTTATGGCACATTCAATTTTGCATATTAAAATCTATCCTGTACAGTGCAAAATATTTGAGAGTGTAACTGTCACTTTCTGGAGACAGAGCAGATTTTAGCCTTTTATTTGAGACTAATCAGGATTCTGAATCCAAGGCACTTTCTAAGTAGAGACTGGGGCATTTTCTATTTACCAGCATACTCATTCCCTACTTGTAAGATGACTTTTTTCCTTGCCTTTTTTCACAATAAAGGGTGCCTTTGTTTTGCAAAATGCTTTAGCAAAAGACCTTCTAAGTGATATTTATTAGTTCTTACTCTTGATAAGACTTCTCAAACAGAGTTCCTCCATCTCATGGGCTGATGCTGTCTCCTAAAAAAGCAATCCTTCCTTACAACACCTGCATCAACCTTTAATACTCCAGACTGAAGTTGCACAGAGTTTCTACTCGCCTGGGTGGAATGTACAATTTACCTACACTTGCACTCTCACTTCTCATTTCATATCCCTTTCCTCTCTTCTGCTTCTTGCATATATAAGCACATATTTCTCGCTATCCAAATGGACTGTAACTTTGTTTCTTGAAAATTTTATTTCCTTCTTAACCTGTCATCTGTTTAGGCTGCAGAATGCACCTATCTTGTGCCACCATCTGCTTGTTTCAGCTGTTCCCTTACTCTCTTGTCCCCTAAAGACTTTCCTGTTCTGTACTTTCCCCCTTTGAACCCTGGTATAAACTCTTCTGCATCTTTCTGTCCACTTTTTCCACCTGTGCATTGGCAAATCTTTCCATCTACTATAGAAAAATGCTCAACACCTGCCTACGAGGTGGCCTTAACAACATTTAGAAACTAAGATTTCTGTCAAGTTTTAGAGTTACTTAATAATAGTTAATTCTTTTTAAAAATACATTCAGTTGTGCTCCCCTAGTTACATTGTGTATTCTATTAAGTGGACAAATTCTGCAGTTTCTTCCCAGAAAGTTGCATTTTTTAAACCAATGTTGTAAAGTTTAGCTTTGGAAAGCTCTAGACTCAGTGAACATACAAATGTCAGAATTGTGACTATATAATGGGCAATTTTACATAAAAGCATCTTTTAATCTTCATAATAATATTCATTTTTTTTCTTACATCCTTTTTGACTTCTCTATCTGCAGAAAACAATTCTTAACTTTTCAATTTTCTTCACTCTTTGTGTTTTTAAAGGAATAGGAAATGTGAGCCATTCTTATGTGGCCCTTACAGTAAAACAACTTAAATCTTCTCTCT
>VZRO01001824.1:0-111190 GCA_013397915.1 Daphoenositta chrysoptera
AGGATTACAGCGCTGCCTTGTAGAATCCCACAGAAGATGGCTTTAGGCCTGGGCTGCATCCCCACCCTGCCCCCAGAGCACATTAGGAGCTGAGAAATGCTCCTTGGGCCTCAGCATTACAGGCAAACCAAGGCCCATCCTCCTTTCACATGGCAAATAGGNCAGGGTCTTCACCTCCACAAGAACCACCGGGATGCCCACACAGAGAAGTGCACGGTGACGAAGGACCAACAGGAAACCGCTGGATCCCCACCACGATCTTCCCCCTCTTTCCTTATCACCCTCTTCTTTCCTATCCCTATCTCTCTACCCCGCATTTAATGTTAAATAAAATCCCTGTTGCTGAGTTTGTTAGATGGGCTCCTTGGCACCTTAATTGGCACAGAGGCATCTGAACAGGGGCACACATCTGCACTCATCCCTCGAGCTGTGGCCTCCCCAGTGCCCAGCACAGAGGGACAATCACTGCCCTGTTGCTGACACACAGTGCCACAAGGCCACCGGCCCCCTTGCCCAGCTGGGCACACCCCGGCTCACGTTCGGCCACTGTCGCCCAGCACCCCCAGGGCCTTTCCCGCTGGGCAGCTTTCCAGCCCCTCTGCCCCCAGCCTGCAGCACTGCAGGGGCTGGCTGGGACACGGGGGCAGGACCCAGGCCTTGCTCCTCTTGAACCTCATCCTGCTGGCCCCACACCATGCGTCCATCATGTCCGTAGCCCCCTGCAGAGCACATCGACACCCACACCCAACTTGGTGTCAGCTGCAACTTACTGAGGGTGTCCTTGAGAGCCTCATCCAGATGATTGCCAGAAATATTAAACAGAACTTGCCTGCCTGGGATGATATTTGTGAAAACTGTGGGTATTGGTAGCAGCATTTTCGTTGCACTTTGGTCAGACTTGATGTGACAATGATGCCTTTGCTGCTATAACCGGTGTATGGAAGAGGTGCAAAAGCCAACTGTTAGTGTCCTGTAGAGCTCTGCATAAAACCCACTGATGAATAAAGCTCTTTTGTTATTTGTCTGAGGACCGATCTGTGCAGACCTTAAGCACATACTTAGAACTATTTCAAAGAGATATTTTGATGGCCCATCAAGTAATCATTGGAGTGTCTCCCACTGAGGCCTCCATAAAGAGCTTGCAGTTGATGATAAATTTGCTAATAGCAGCTAAGAGAGATACCTCTCCTTTCTTAACCTTTGAGCATAGGGCTGCATAAAGCTGCAATACTAGCCAAACAATCATCCCGGTAGTGCCTGACAGTCCTTTTTTTGTTTTGTTTTTTAAATTTTAATGGATATGACAATATATTCTATTCTTGATGCAGCTGAAAGTATGCAATCAAACCTGAGGGGCAAACAGCAACGAGTGGTGAGGGACTGGGGAAGGCATAGTACCTGACAGTCTGCGGAGAGGAGCCAACAGCACCTGGGGAAGCTCAAAGTGTGTAACAGGATGCTGGGAAATATTGTACACAGTGGTGCTAAATTATTGTCAGCCTGAGAGATGAATTCACAGGAAATTCTACTGATTAAAATTCAGAAATAATGAAAACAAACTTCATGTTGAAGTCCTTTTGAGCCTTTGAGCAGAGTTTTTCATGGCAGCAAAGTCCTGCCTAAAACCTGTCACTGTGAAAAGTTGATGCTGAAATATAAATTCATTGAATGGGAAGCATGTGATGGGCCGTGGGGACAGGCTCCAGTGGCTTTCTCTCTCAGTTATACAGAAAACTGGCGACGATGCTATGGTTGGAGGATCCATGCAGGCTATGGGCTCTGTTCCTGGCTGCTGGTGCTAACTTGAGCTGGTTGGTTTGCTCCAGGTCCTCATGAAGGGCCAGGGCTCACAGCCTTAAGACATAATATTAGCTATGAGATGTTAAATGGGAGCCTGTAATTAACTCAGTCACCTCCAGCTCTCTCTGATCACTGGAGAGAAGTGAAGATTAGATTAATCATCTTAGTGTCTACCACTCCTTACCCTCTGAATGTATGTATAGCAGCTACTCTACTAAAAGTGGAGAAATGTGGATTATATGTTAGCAAGAAATTATTTACTGTGGTGGTGGTGATGAATTGGCACAGGCTGCCCAGAGAAGCCGTGGCTGCCCCATCCCTGGAAGTGTCCAAGGCCAGGTTGGATGGGGCTTGGAGCAACCTGGGATAGTGGAAGCCACCCCTGCCCACGGCAGTGGGCTGGAATGAGATAAGCTTTAAGATCCCTTTAACCCAAACCAATCTATGATTCTGTAAATGACCTCAGTTAGATGCCTAAGTCTGAATGTGAGGAGTCTGAGCTGGAAATCAGTAGGAATTAAACCCTAAAATAACTTTGAAGGTCGCTCACTTTGTCTAATTTTTCATACTTGTGATGAGCCTGAGTTTTCTTATCTCTGAGAAATGAGCACTGTATTATAGATTATAATCAGGCACTGGGATGCCTGCACTTGCAGGATGATAGTACAAAAAGCATCCTTCTTTTCCTTGTTACTGACTTAGTCCATTTAGGTGACAACTCACCCAGATAGACCTCATCCATCCCTTACCAGACCATTTTTTTGCCTGATCTCTCTCCTCAGCTATGGGTAATTGTGACTCTCCAATGATCTTACAGCAGCAGCTATGGAGATTGATGTTTTGGCAGTGTTACTGTCAGATTTATATCATTTGAGAAATATTTCTCTGGAACAAATGAAAATAAACATGACTTGGGAAAAGAAACAAACAACTTAACTTTGACTTTTGTTTTAGAATCACTTCTCAGCTCTCTTCCATTAATAGAGTCTGTCAGGATGCCTGCTTATTTATATTCCTGTCAAGATGAGTATAGCAGGACAGTCGGAAACTGCAAAGTAAATCCCAGGTATGGTGATCATCCTTCATCTCTAATTTTAGACATCTCATTCTGTATAGTAAGAAAAAACTCCTAACATTCAGCAGATGCATTTTAATGTAACTTGATAGTTGAGCTGAGCTAGAATACAGTTAGACAAGTTGTGGGTTGTCATTTCTACCTCTTTTTGCATAGCAGCTTCCTTTATACTATTTATTGTCATCCTTGCTAACAATCATCTTTCCCTGGTTTATCCCATGTTGCAGTCCATCTGTTGCCTTTGATGCCTTTCCTTGGTCTTAAAATTAAGAACCAAACACGGTTAGAGGGGAAAAAAAGGGTTTTTAAACTCCAGTTCAAGCTTTCATAAAGAAAAAAAAAATTTTAAAGTTTCAGTGCTCATTCAGCAAATTTTGCTGGAAGTATTTATTGGTTTTCTTTACTTGGAAAACCCAAACCAGTATGGACCAATTTCTCATTTTGTAGTGATGGATACGTATATATTTCAGTCCTATTGGTGGAGGTGTATGCAGTGCATCTACTGCTCATTCATATCAGCAATATATATACACACACATTGCTATTCCAATAATAAAACATATAAGTCATTCCAGGTTATTATAAGTGGACCCAAAAAACCAATACATCATTTTGGTCTTTTGAGATTTTCAGCTATAAATCTCCGAGTTGTTTGACATGAACTTCTGCTGTTATTTCCCAGGTGAAATTAAAGGGGAATATTTTGGCCCAAGTGAGCCTAAAATGCACTCTGTCCATGTTAAAGATATCTGGAAAAGCTTTGTTGGAAAAGTTCAGATGTTCTTACAGGAAAAGAGATGCATATTCTTATCAGATTTAGTGGAGTTCTAATGATATTCTCTGTGCTTGCATAACAGGAGCAAAAATATACACCCTGGCATTGAAGAAATCCGGGTGCTTCCTCTGTCTAAATTCTCTGATGGAAATCATAGAAGAGTCCTTTACCCATCACTGACTTTCCTTCAGCAGCTGTTGCAGAAAGTGTTGCCACTGGGAAGTTAATTTTTTATATAGTCAACCACCATGTAATAGGAGATGTGTGTCAGCAGGGTCCAGATACACATCACTAGTCTCCTTGTAATCCGGAAATCTTTAAATCATCACTCTCTAATGGAACAAAAAATGTGTATTCTAAAGTCATAAAGATTTATAAACACTCGCTGCTGCCATCTGACAGATTTATGCATCACCTGCAATTCTCTCATTCTTTAGCTCTGTCCTGTGAGCCATGGGAAAATGATGTTCCTGCACCATTATGCAGGGCTGAGAAATCTGAAGAAGGTCAAGTTACAGAGTCTTAGGGAACTGGATGACTAAGAATGAACCACAAAGGAAGAATAAGCCACTTAAATTGATAAATCATGAGACAAAGAAATTGCACAGGAGCTTGCCTCGTGGGTGCCTTTCTTGTCTGGTGTTTGACAGGGTAGTCACTGGATGCCTTTATTCTAGGTCAGAGGTAGTGCTGCGTGGCACTGGAGCAGTGCACAGTGTTCTGGCTTTTGAATAGTCAGTGCAAGACAAAAGGATTGTCAGGAAATCATTTTTCTTCCTCCTGTAAGGAGCTGACGTTTCATTACAGAAAGCAATGCCCTCTGCCCACGCACAATATGTAAACCTCTTAAAACTGTTCTTTGGGCTGTTAGCATTCACTCCAGAAACTGGGAAGCATTTCCATTAAATTTCACTTTTCTAATACATCAAGCTCAGCATAACCCACAAATGAAGAGTCTGTTTTACCATTGGAATTCACCCTGATAGCCCTATATTGACTCCATTTATCTGTGTTGGACTAAAATGACACCTAAGTTTGATGTGACAAATGAAGAATCCATCATTTTCTGCAGGGAATTTGCTACAGTCTAATCATCTTCAGCCTTAAAAAAAGTGATTACTAACTTCTAATAGGAAATGGTGTGGATTTAGCTTCCAGCCATTGGGGTTTGATCTGCATTCCTTCTCCGAACTGAAGAGCCTAATACTAAAGAGCCTAAAGTGCATCTAATACTTTCCTTCCATGAATTTTCTGATTTTCTATAATCTAAACACTTTTGATTCCGGTCTTATGATACAATAAAAGTATTTGCTGTCCAATACATTTCTCAAACCTATCTCCTTCTCTTCACAGAATCTTAAATTATCACCTCCCAGCAGAGCTATGGATTGCAGGGTGTTACTCTCCTGAAAGCCTATGCAGATGTGCTGATGCCACGGGTCCAGGGCTCACAGTTATAGACATCAGCTCCTTTATTTCTTGGCAGATGTGTTTGGCTCTGCTGGAAGATGTGTTGCTTGCACAGTCCTGTGTCAGCCAGGGCTCCTCATGGCTCTGAACCCAGACACGAATCCATCTGTTTGAATCAGGAAAGGGGAAGGGTGATGTGGCCACTTCACAGTTGTGTTCAGGAAATTGCTCTGCAACAACATTAATTAATGGATCATGGAAGAAATAGAATCTCTTTTAGCCTCTCCCTTAATCCCGCTCCTGTCTCTTCATCATGTGCCAAGATTGCTTTTGTCTATAAACAACAGCAGCAATGATGGGGTTTGGGTAATCACACAATCACTTATTTAGGTGTGAAAGCAAGTCTGGCTGAGAGCTGTGCAGGGTTTGCTGTTGGTGTTGAGATCCCTTAATGTAAACTGTCTTCAGTTTATGTGTCTTCAGAGCACAGGGACAGTCTTGCCCAGATATGAGGCTCCGTGGCACTGAGTGGCTCATGCCAACCTGATTCTGCCATGTCTCTTTTCCCAAGGATGTGTAGACCTGGACAAAGACATACTAGCAAGTGTACACAGAGTGTGAGTAACACCCTGTGAAACAGGTGATTGTAGTTACTCCTGTCATACAGCTCAAAAAAACTGGGACGTGAAAACACCTAGGTGGGGCTGAGTTGATAAAGGGCATTGGGTTTCCTAATTTCCACAATGCCCCTGCTCATAGGTCCAGCCACCTTTCTCTGAAAAACAGATTCAGAAATGGAATAAACCAGCATAAACTAGCTCCTCAGGAAAGGAGCACATCAGTGTGTGTCTAACAACGGGAGTTTTCTGACAGGATCTTGGTTTCAGACTAGAATCCTTGGGTTTCACAGAGATGAGACCACGAGTGTCTTTACTTACGGAGAAGTAAGAAATGGGTTTGCAATGCATTTATGGAAGAATTAATTAAGGAACATCATTTATTTACTACTAACAAAAGAAAACAGATGTGCTGAGGTTTTCTCAGTGTGTGTGTGAACATACCATTCCAAAGTTCTTATGCTGTGTGAATCAGAAGAAGAAACAGTGGCAATCCCAGGTGGTCAATAAAAGATTATATTAAGCAAACAGAAAGCGTCTGTGAAATGTATTTCTGCCTGACGATCTGGTGGATAACTGTGGATAGCTCCAGCAATCTGTGCTCAGTTTTAGCCTCCACTATTAAACTGGGTAAGCTACCAGCTCCAAGTAATTTGTAATTTTAAATTAGTACAAGGCTCATGACATTTCTCTTTTGGGACTGTTCCAATGAGTGGTTTGCTGCCATCATGTTCACATTTAAATAGGTAAAGCTGCTTTGGTCAAACTCTATTTATCAGTTCCCTATTCCTACTGTTTCCTTGGAAGCCAAACATGAGATCAAAAAGGAGTGCAAAGACAAACTTTTGCTGGTAAGTCTTCATGTTTTTTGACTTTTTGTTATTTCCGTTTAATTCTGGTTTTCACTGGGGGAGATGTAAGAACTCCAGATATTAGTGTGTTACTTGCCAACTTCTCTGGACTGGAGAAAGTGATTATTAGATGAACAAACAGAGAAAGCTGGGTGGAAGTTTTAAAATGTGTTGCTGTGCTTCTGTCAGCTAGAATTATCTCTGCTACCTGCCAGCTTAAGTCGTTACGTGGAAGGGAAAGCAGAACAAAAACAAACTGAAAGAAAGGAGAAATTCAGGAACATACTTGCCACCTTCATGCAGTGGGGATGACCTGTCCCGTGGTTGTATGACCCCCTTACCTTTCCAATCCTGTTTTTGTTATCAGATTGGAGCAGAACAACTTTTATCTCCTCAGCTTTTGAAATTTGTTTCTTACTGTACTGTGGTAGGTGAAGAGATGAGCAGTGGTGGACTGGGATGAAAGGGAAACGAAGAAAGAGGGGAGCAAGGCTAATGCCTCTAGCTCTCCTCAAAAAGTGGACTCATTATCAGGAGGCAAGGTCCAGGGTGATTTTTCCTCAATCCAAATCACATTTATATATTTTTCTGGACATTTCTAGCACTGCAGTGCCTGGAGGAACCTTAACACAGTTACTTAATTGTCGCCTCATTCCCCTGATCAATGGGAAACCTGGGTGTGAATCCTCGAGGGAAATCACAGCACGTGGATCTGTACACAGCCCTTCTCTGTCTGCCCTTCACCAACACGAAGAGCTCGAGTGGGTCAGAGGAGGCCGTGAAGATGATCAGGGGGTGGAGCACCTCCCATATGAGGACAGGCTGAGAGAGTTGGTTTTGTTTAGCTTGGAGAAGAGAAGGCACCAAGGAGATCTTGGAACACCTTCCAGTGTTTGGTGGGGGCCCACAGGAAAGATGGGCAAGGATTTTTTCTCAGGAAGTGTAGTGACAGGACAAGGGGTAAAATGGCTTCAAACTGAGTAGGTTTATATTAGGAAGAAATTCTTCCCTCTGAGGGTGGTGAGGCCCTGGCACAGGTTGCCCAGAGAAGCTGTGGCTGCCCCATCCCTGGAAGTGTCCAAGGCCAGGTTGGATGGGGCTTGGAGCAGCCTGGTTTAGTGGAAGATGTCCCTGGGTTTGTCCCAAAGGGTTTGGAATGAGATGATTTTTAAAATCCCTTTAACCCAAACCAATCTATGATTCTGTGAATGTGATTATTTTCACTGGAACATCTATGGAAAAGGAAATTACCCAAAAAGAGAAAAATAAAATCAGATTATCTAGTCTGTGATTCCAATATTTATAAGTATATTTTGATTGTGAACAGGAAGGCAGCAGGCAGGTCCTAGGAGACATTATATAATCAGGTAGTGCAAGAAACTGAGCTCTCAGGTAAATACTTCTCTTGGGCATCTCCAGACTCCAAAGAAGGGTCAGATCAGGAAAACTGTTTGAGAATTAATTCTCTGTTTTAGCCAATATAGTGCCCTATATAAAAAAAAAAATATATAACCTGCTTTTGTTTCTTTATTTTTAACTGTTTTCAGTCTTTGCCCAAACTCATTTTTTTCTCTCCTCCCACCAGCCCACGTTGGAGGCAAAGGTTTCTGAGAGAGTCCTGTAGGAGATGATACCACAACACTCCAACAGCAGTGTAGTTTAATGGGATACTTCACACAAAGAAGGATTAATTTGCATAAAACACAACTGATTTCACTCTCTCTCACTCAGGAGCACTAAGAGGCTTTTATTTTAAAGAGCCTGCCCATCATTCAGGCATTAAGGCACCTGTTTCCAGGGAGTCTGTCCAGGGTTGTTTGCAGTGAGTGGAAGACAAAGAAATCAGCTTTTGAGACCCTCTCCACATTTCCCAATTTCTTCTAAGGCGTGTGCTGGTGCTTTGGGATGTGTCTCGTTATGCCAGTGAGGAGCTGACAGTGATTAATCTCTTCACCCTGACCCACCTCTGCGACTCATCAGGATTTAGTGGCTGTCTCTGCCCCAGAGCTGCTTGTCAGGAGAACTTGCAGGAAGGTGTGTGCTGGGATCTCGCTGACCTGCTGCCACAGGCATCAGCAGCAAACGCCATTTGGCACCTCTTCTTCTTCTTCTGGTGGTTTGTTCCTGTGCCTTCACATTCAGCCTTGATTCATAGCGGTATAAACATTTTTTTTTTCTACAATTTGTCACAGCTGTAGAACTTTCCTGGGTCTCTGCTTTCTAATACATCGTAGGCATGTTGGTACATGCTGACAAAAAGAGGTGATGGCTACCTCTTACGATGCATGATTTTTCACCTCACGAATCTCACAAGCTCTTGGTATTGCCCCAGGTATTTCAGCAATATATTGCAGTAAACTTTTCTCCTTCCTGGCCCAGGTTTACAAAGGAATATTACAGTTTACTTCCTTCCACATAATGATTTTGCCTATAAATTTTAATCTGATCCAATCTTCATATTTTCTCTATTTTATTGGATTCTGGTGAGGGTTGTGATGTGTCTTGCTACTTTCCCATCCTCCTTTATTCAATTTATATAATTCCTGTTTATCCAAGACAAACCAAGAAAGGTTTGAAAGGAAAGGAAAAAGGTAGGACAGACAAAAAGAAATCTTTGAATAATGGAAAAAAGAAGTACTGAGGTCACTTTAAGGATTATTATAAGTACTCTATTTGCATATTCCAATGTTTTCATTCCCCCCATTTTGATGCCTGATGGACCTAATTAACTTCCCTATCCCAAACACCTTGGGTTTTTTTGAGAAGCCTTCTGAAGTCAGGGACCCCGAACCTCCATTTGACTGTTATTATTTTTCTTTCCCTTTAACATTCAATTATTCATTTCTGTATTTCTTGTTAAAGACTATTTTAGTCATTACTTACATACACTTAAATGTCTCTATATATGCTCAATTTATATATATTCATAATGCATATTTACACACTGTATATACATATATAAATATATGTATGTACAGTGAATCAATGTGTAATATCACACATATTTGTACTCTCTATATTTATATATAGAAAGAGAAATCTGCATATCTTGAAGTATGTACTTATTTTTATCTACGAACACTCCTGGGCCCAAAGGAAATGGGCAGCCTAACAGCTCTTAGATCATGTGGGCTCCTGACATGTATTTTCTTGGATAAAAGCTGTCCTTAAATGACTAATACTGAAAAAAAGGAGGAAACTTAGAAGGGACTATTGTGACTGTAAGCACAACCCTTGAAAGTAAAGCAGATGATTCTGCCAGAGATCTCAAAGGTATGAATACATATCACAAAAGTTCAATTAAAGGGCACTAAAAAAGTGCAACTGTGACATCTAGATAGAGGAATTTTAGGGTTTACATGATTTTTTACGGAATAACAACCACTCACGATGGATGGCAAGGACATCTGAAAATCGCATATAAGAGCATAAGAACATTAACTCGTTGAACAGGCTCCTCTCTTCAAATATCTGCTGAATTGGTCTCTCTGGTGTCCTTCACTGCTACAAATGCAAGCAGCTCTTTCAGATTATGAAGGGAAAATACACCTGGAGGAAGGAGTGGATGTAAACATGGAATGCCTGAGGGATGAAGGGACATTTCGGGGGCCAGAGCATAATTCATCCCCCTCTCAGCCTACTCACAGTGATTTCATGCAGATGGAAATCAGAACCTGTGTGTGGGTGGGGACACAGAGCAACGTGAGCTCCTACAAATCCCAAAGAGTCACTCTGTCCATGGGGAGTTTTAGTCATTATCACAAATTTCCAGAATATCTTCCAGAAAGTGAGGTAGGACCCGTCATCTGGCCCATAGTAGGTACCACAAATCTCTATACACCTCTTTCTACACAGCTTAAATAGAGCTCAGGATATGTTGGGCATGAGATCGAAATTGTCTACAGGATTTAGCATCTTCCTTTTTTTTTTTCTGTGTGATTTTTGGGGTCTTTTTAGCTGGGTTAGTAGAAAAAAAAAATAGAGGAATGAAGGCAATGGAAAAGAACAATGCAGGAAATTTAGAAGGAGGGTAATGCATCCAATTACAATTTGAATCCTAAACAGTGTGCTGTTAAGTGTAACTGCAGTCTGGCACTACTTTTAATTCATTTTGTTGGGCCTATCAACAAAAGAAGGCTAAGGCACACAATCTATTTTTTCACTTGGCATTTCTGTATCCATCAAACCATTTCAAGTAGCCTGAGAGTAATTTCACATTATGACCATTTCCCTTTAAGTTAGGCCAACTCAAGTGTGGAGAATTAAAATTAATTATTCAATGACAACAAAGGCTGAAATGTGCTCAAATTTGGCTGGTTTGTTGGTTTGTTTGTTTTTCTCCTCTCCAGGCACTTCAATTCCCCAGGCTCTGTCCTCCTCTTGTGTATGGCATTTTGAAAGGCAATGACAGATTGTAAATTCAACCCAAGGTTGCTGAACCGTTCAGCAGAGTCAAGGGAGGCCTGATGAATTCCTTTTATGTGTCCTGCATAAGTGTGTATTATACACTCGTTAACAATGTGATGGTCTGAAGTTTGTTGCAGTTTTGGTACAATAAATCATCGTTCCTCTGTTGATTTGGAAAATCTCTGTTCCTCCTGAGAGCTGCTAAAATGCCACTGTGCATAATCGAGTATCCTTGAGGTGAGACAAATCCTGACTGTATGTTTGTGGTACTGACAACAGACTTCACCTTCAGCAATGTGGGATGTGAATAAGAGTGTCCAGGGCTGCTTGAGATGCTGTGGGGTGACCAGGACAGCCACGAGTGGCACTGAGATGTGCCCTGGGCTTGTAATAAATCAATGCCACTGGTGTGGCCACTGCAGATTGTTTCATTCTGTGATAGATCTTTTATTATCCCTGGAACTCCGGCATTTCCTTAAAACAGTTGGTTTAAAGCACCAGAAATTGGAATAGGAAACCTTCAGGTAATCTCTGCAGTGATGCTGAGGAGTGCAGGTTTTGTGAAAGTTTTTTTTTCTGAATTTGGGTCCTGCAGCTCTGGCAGAAAGGTGAGCTCCTGTCTCTTTTCCTAGGGGGATTATACAGAGTGAGTGTGCACAGAAACCTCTAGACCTCAAGTTGAACACCTGCTTCCTTTCAGAAAGCTCATCCTTGTCCTTTTAGTGTGTTTTCACTGAAAAAGAAAAAAAGGTACCTGGTTAAATCTGTTCTCCATATGTTTGTTTAGAACAAGGAGAGTTTTAGGAAGAAATTTGGCTACTCTGAGCTTTACCAGAAGTTGTGCTTCAATGCTTAAATTTCTTCCTCAGACTGGAAAAATGAGGGCTTCAGGGAGAACATACAGCACCTTCCAGTGCCTAAAGGGGACTTACTGGAAGGCTGGAGAGGGACTTCTCACAAAAATGTGGAGAGATAGGACAATGGGAAAGGATTTGAACAGATAGAGGGCAGGTTTAGATCAGATATTAGGAAGAAATTGTTTACTGTGAGGGTGGTGAGGCTCGGGAACAGTTGCCTCATCCCTGGAATTGTCCAAGGCCAGGTTGGATGGGGCTTGGAGCAGCCTGGTCTAGTGGAAGGTGTCCCTGCCCATGGCAGGGGGGTGGAGCTGAGTGATCTTTTCAAGAGCCAAAACATTCTATGATTCTGTGATTTTCACAGGACTTAGTAGGTGAACTGGCTGTTCCAGAGGTCAAAGCACACCCTGGAATAACACATGGACATGTCCCTGAAGAGCATCCCAGAAGATGTGGGAGAGTTGGTGCCTTGAGTCACCAAGGGCACCAGGGTGGGACAGGAAATCCACCTGCCCCAGTAAGTTAAACATTGCCAGGATGCATTTGTCAATCCATTTGCCAAGTTTACAGGGGTACAGGAATCCAGTTTGGGCTGTGATATCTCTGTCTTCAGCACATTGCTGAAGGCTGGGGAAACTGAGGCACAAACCCAACAGGCCTGGGCAGATGACAAAACTGTTGTTGTCAGGGTGTTTTTTGTTGGTATTTACAAGGAGACACAGCTGGAATAGCTGGTGAGTTTTCTGGAGTGGTCTGTGGTTTAAATGCCAGCTAAGGAAGAATGCAGGAACACTGCAAATATCTGTAAATAGTTAAGTCAGGGAAGAAACAAGTCAAGAGACCATCATGAATAACCATTAGGAGAAAAGCAGAGGACAGTGTAGGCTCTGTATCCAGAGGTTCCTGTGGGAAGTGCTGGACTTCTTCTGATGGGAATATTTAATGATTGGACAGCTTATGCTGTGGAGACTGAAGAGCAGTACTGGAAGAAACACTTCATTACTAACCATGCCTGACATGACATGCTAGTGGGGGAGATTATTATTCCAAGTAGGTTTTTCTTTTCTTTTTTTTTTTTTTTTCCTTTTTAACTTACTACTTGTGTACGTTCATTATTTGCTAAAAGGCAGAATGACTTTGGAATCATTCAGGCTATCTGAAAGCTTCCCACAGCGATTAAACATCTCCTGGGTGGTGTTTGCCTTGTCCACACTTCCAGAACGTCAATCTTCCTTCACCTGGAACCACCGTGGAGTATTTTAACTGGATGTCTTTATCAGATCTCTGCTGACAGCCTGTCAAAGCTTTCCTGGGGAATGACTCATTTGCAAATAGCTTTCCTACCTTTCCCTTCTCCCTTCACTCCCTGTCTCCTTAAATTGCATGCTATAAATAGTGCTTGAAGGAGCAGAGTTTGAGAAGCAGTGCATTTCATATAAATCAAGGGTAGGATGTTGCCAGGGCTGGAATTTCCTGCAGAGAAAGGGGGATCCAAGCTGATTTTTGTACAGTTCTGAGTATGGCTGTCATAGTCCATCAAATCAGTGACCTGTCCTGGCTGCTGCCACATTTTTGGTGGTGGCTGGTTCTCCTACTGACTGTTTTCCATGTCATTCCTAGGAGGAAATTTTTTTTCCAATACTGAATATTTCTCGTTAAGCTATTTAGCAGCTGTAGTACATGAAGATTGATCTTATGAATTTTTATCTTACATAGTGTGGGAATCACACTGCTAATCAGTACTTGGAAACTTATTTGATGCTGGCTGTTAATAATGCCCTGAGATTGTGACAGGTTGAAGATTAAATTCCCACGCCAAGGAAAAGTCTCCTAAACTTTCTTTGCATTTCGGTGCTTCTGGTTTCAAGTTTAAGAATTGTGAAGAATTGGTTTCTATTGATATTTCCCCTTTGCATCAGAGATCAAGAACAAGCCAGTTTGTATTAAACACATTTCCAGAGGATGTGAATTCTGTATCTGTGAAGAAGGAGTGATGTCCAGCAAGGGGCTTCCCCCATTCCCCTCTGACTTCTTTTGTGTTCCTCCCTAACCTTTGGCTCATCTCTCTGCACCTCCTTGGAGGAGCCCTTACACACAGGTATTTCAAAACTGAGACAAATCATCCGCCAACACGCAGCTCTCTCAGATCTTTCGTGCTACTAACGGTGCAAGATTGGACTAATCTTTTCTCTCTCACACATCCACGCGATGTAAATTGAGTTCAAATGATTTGGAGGAGCATAAACCAGTCTGGCACTGCTCTCATGAATATCTGATCAGCATAAAACACTTTGAATCCAGGGACTTTGCAGAAGCAGAGACTTGCTTTTAGTGTTTCTGAATTTGCGGTATTGAAGTTATCAGAAAGAACAATGCAAAGAAGCAAGAAATAACCAGTATCTGTTATCTCCATACAGCAGCAAGAATTCTGCCAGTGATGGAGCTCCCTGTATATACAGGGTATGAGAGCAGCTAATTGAAGTGGCCAGAGACGAATTAAAAATATATTAACTTATCTATATCATGGCTTTTTCGCTTTATAACCAGTTTTACTTGGCAAAGGTTAGCTTTAGCCTTAGGAGGTGAGTTTTCCTCTGTAGTCTGTGGAGGAGGAAAGGGCAATTTGGAACAAAAGGCTGACAGAGGTGCTGATAAATCAGCCTGAAGCTGTTTAAAAAGAAAGAGGGGATGAAAGCTGATAAACATAGAACCAACACATGGTTTGGCTTTATGACTGGATTTCTTGTAAAAATGTCATGCCTCTAGTGAGAATTTAAGCCTTTACAGGGCAGGGAGATATTTTTTCCTGTTCTGCCTCTGTGCTCAGCATCTACTGCCAGAACTGTGTCCCAGAAAATAGCAGAGGTGACATTAAAAGGCTGCAGGACCACAGCAAGCTGTGCTCATTCCACTGCCCAAAATATTACGTTTAAGTTATGTCTGTCTGTATTCTGTGATCAGACAACTGACCAGAGCAGGAGGATGTGCTGTTAGCAAGGATGATTTCCTGTTCTCAGTACCTGGTTGTAATTCTGGTGCCTAAATACAGATGTCATTGCCCTTGGAGATGCTGTGTGGAAACCCAGCAGGGTTCTGTGCCAGAGAGGCTGTGGCTGCCCCATCCCTGCAAGTGTGCAATGAAATAAAGACAATTGGCCAGTCCCTGCTGTCACTGTTAACTGGTTTAATCCAAACCCAGAGAGCCAGGAAAGGGAGTAGCCCTTTCTTACACCGAGGCAGAGCCACACTCCGGGTAACAAATTGCCGCAGAAGGATCCAGCTCCTCCCCGGTGCCTTTTTTATACCCCTTCTGACTCTTCCCATTGGTCTTCCCCCCGAGTCCACGGTCCATTGGCCAAATTTTGCCGCCCCCAGGCTCTGGGTTGGCTCGTGTCTCGGGCCCGCCTTCTGCCTCACGGGGCGTCGTGTGATTCGCTGTCCCCGCGGTCCAAACCTGAGCGATCATTGATCCTTGATGCTGCCAATCCAGAGGGGCCACAGCCACCCCCCTTTCCTCACTCGGAGCACCGCCCTCTGCCCACACACTCCCATTACATCCCCCTCCCGGTCCCAACAGCACAACCAGAACCCTCCAACCCAAAACTGCACAACCACGAACCCCCCAACCTGAACCCGTACAACCCAAGCCGCAAACAATTCATTTATAACGTTCAAGGCCAGGTTGGGCAGTGTTGCCCTGACTTTTGCAGTCTTTTTATGTTTTCGTTTTTTGATAAAGTTTCTCACAGACTTTCTGTAAACATAGTTTTGTTAACAGTACTCTAGTGTTTTGATTCTTTCTTCAGGGGTGGAGAGAGTTTGATGGATTGTTCTGTTAACCATTGTGGATAGAAGAGGTGGTAACCTCATCCTCCAATCCATGGTCATTCCTAGAAACATATATATATAAGGAATAAACAGCCGGCCTCTGTTTTCCTCGTTTGGCGTGACCTGACAAAGAACTACGAGTCTGGAGTGCTTTTCGTGTCCTAGAGTGACAGGACAGGGCTTGGAGCAGCAACCTGGTGATGCCCGAAAGACAGGCTGGAAATAAATCCCCATAGACTGATGTCTGTAGAGCACGTATTTGTTTATTTCAGTGCTGGTGATGAGGGGATTTTTTCTCCTAGCTCATCTGCCTTTGTCAAATGTAATGGTATATTTATACAGTAAATTATGCTTAATGTGGCTATGTCATCACAGCATCATCACATACACGCTGGAAATAATTTACATAACATGATCTTGTGGTTATTAGGTAATTTCTTCTCACTGTGCCTGCTCTCCCCTAATTTGGGGGGTCTTCGGGGGTCTTTGATGAAGGCTTCTAAAGTCTTCTTTGCACTTGAACTTTTCAGCTTTGGCTTCGGAGCATGCCTAGTTATGGTGCTCCTTGGTCTCTGGTCTTAACCAGTCTAAATTCTTTTTTTTGTGGCTAATTGGCTCTGCATTTGCCAACTTCTCATTAGCACTACTCTTATCTATCTCTGAAGCTACACACCTGGTGAATCTTTTTCTCTCTTTTTGTCTATTCAGCATTTAATCAACTAGTTAACCATATACTAGCCATTACATTGCATAAAAAGTTATTCATATTAGATATATGAGTATCAAAGGTTATGATTCAGGTTATATATACATCAAGTTATAGGTATCAAAAGTTATGATTTAGGCTACATAAGTAAAAACTATAGTTATAAGTATCAGAAGTTATGATTTAAGCTACATAAGTAAAAACTTATGATTTAGGCTGTATAAGTGTAGATGGCTATTGTTTCAGGTTACAGGGTATATTGCTATATAGGTTACATAGATATCTTTTAGCTCAAGCTATATGAGCTTTTTCTTACTTTGACTTAGGTTATATAGACATCACTGGGATAGTGGAAGGTGTCCTTGCCCATGGCAGGGAGGTTTTTAAATCCCTTCCAACCAAAACCATTCTGATTCTATGAACAAATGAGATTACACTTTTAGGCATATGAGTGAATTTTCTAGAGTTCAATGAAGGCATTCCTTAGCTCCCTCCCCTTACAAAGTTCTTGCTTGAAAATACAATTGCTGGTTGTGGCTTCTGTCTGGAAACCAGCTCATCACAAAAGCAGAAGCAGCCACAATTATTTTTCTTAATTTTTGCTGGAAGAAGAATTATCTGCTTTCATGTTTAACAAAATTTAAGTTCCATCAGTGTTTGAGGTCAAGGGTATTTTCAGATTTTAAGTATGTAGACTTGGTGAGAAATCTCAAAAATCCAGCTTGACAAAGGAGAGGATCTGGCCCTTGCACAGGGACATTTTAGCAGAGGCAATGCTGCTGCTGCCAGTAAATAAAGACCAGCAGAGAGGCAGGACCTTTGCTGAAAAAAAAAGCACCATGAATAAAAGGTAAAGAGTGAGGGAGGTGAGTGCACTGGTTTGCTTACTAAGCAGAGAAAGCAGATTGAAAATAAATGGTAAATTTTAGAAACTGCTGAGACCAAATCTGGAGGCACAAATAGCTCTAAAAACTTAGTGAGGGCTCCTTTGAGCAAACATAGTCACAAATGAAAGAGGGAGGTGAAAGTGTTCAAAAGAGGCTGTATTTCACTAAGTGCTTATTCAGCCACAAATTAAGATAAATGTGAATGAGATATTGTTGAAAGGATATCATTGCTTAACAAGTGGTGGAAGGAAGGGATTTTTAATCTGAATTTTTATAAGTCTGAAGAGACACAAAAATGATGTTATATGCAGGCATTTACATTGTAGGCAGAGCATGTAAACAGTCTCATAAATGACTTGGAGATAATTTGAAGAAATTCTTCTCTGTGAGGGTGGTGAGTCCCTGGCACAGGGTGCCCAGAGAAGCTGTGGCTGCCCCATCCCTGGAAGTGTCCAAGGCCAGGTTGGATGGGGTTTGGAGCAACCTGGGATAGTGGGAGGTGTCCCTGCCCGTGGCAGAGGGTTGGAACTCAATGATCTGCAAGGCCTATGTCAACCCAGAATGTTCCATGGTTCTGTGATTATTTGTTTGATTTAACCAGGAGTTAATTCTTTAGACAGTTTTGCAGGCTGGAGTGCAGCTCATTCATTTCTATGGTGTCCACATTCTTTTAGTTATACAGAAAAAGACAATTCACCAGCAGGAGTAACTGAACTGTTCCTGGTAGGATTCAGCCCACGTGACTCTGCACATCACTGGAGAACGTGTTTGACTTCATCTGTCACCAACAGAGATAAAAGAGAGTGGCACTTGCAGGTAGCATGGACATCAGGGACAGCAGAGGTGGCTGTTCCCTCTCCCCTGCCAAGACTTTCCTCTGTATTTTTCTTATTCCTCTGAGAGATGTATCATTCTGCTGACATTTCCTATAAGGAAATCCTTTTCTTTTTGCTTTTTGCTGACAGCATCATGTCAAGGCAAATCGGAACAGATCATGCTTTGTGGCAGAAAGATAAAAAGAGAAAAGGCTTTAATTAATGTTAAGATATTTCAGGGAAAAGAAAAATTGAGACTCTATATGAAAACTCAGTCACAGTGTGGCTTATGCCTTGGTTCCACAATCCTTCTCTGATTTGGGATTTTGAGTCAGTTAGGAAGTCACAGATTTCTCTGATGAGGACGATTTTTAAATTGTCACCCTGGATCAGATTGAGGATCTAGTAAGAGCATTGTTTGTTTCCAGTTAACCTGACTGCAAAAGAAGTGTACAAGTCCTTGTTGGATGTTGATACAAGATTTCTGTGGTCAGGCACAGGGTTTTCTCTGACTAGCTAGAGTCTACTTTAAGACTTGAAGCCCGAAGGCTTTTATTTAGGCTAAAGTTCTTTTTTAGAATTTTGGTTTTCATCTCACAACTTTGGCTATTTTCCTTGTCCATAGAAAATGAATTTCAATGGGGTTTGCATCTGGACAGTTTCTTACTTTAGTGGTGCCTTGTGACAGTCTGTTCCACTGTGACAAGTGGTTCATTGAGAAAGCTTTTATTTCGTCTTACATTTTATTTTCCCTTTGCCTGGATCAGATTTCCTTTATTTCGTTATGCAAAGGTCAGCAGAACTCCCTCTCACCTTCATATCCCAGTTGGTTTTGACTAGGAATACTTCAGTGCTAAAATGTGGAGGAACAGAGAACTCCATCCCTTCTACAGCCAACCCTGAACACTCTTTCAAACTAAACTGCATCTTGTGCTTCTTGAAAATCATCCTGCTTTCTGCTAATTGTGTCTAGTTCCCTCCAGATGGAATGGAAGCTCAATAATTTTGTCTTCTACAGTTACTTCACCATCTGGTGATTTGTACCATGCATTTGCTGGTCTGATTGAAAGAACTTTGGGAAATTTGTTCCACACGGCATCTACCTTGAATAAGCTCAATTTAAGCCATTTTTAAATATGTTTACAGGTACCTGCAGCTTCCTCTCCTTGTCAGCCTGAAAGCTTTGCACATCAAAGCAAGAGGCTGTGCTGTTTTGAACTATTAGCACATTTTTATGGGCATATATCTTCAGAAAGTTATATAGTTATGCACTTGCAGCTACTTCTGAAGTTCCCAGAGATTCACTTCACATTTTCACCCCAGAAAGATTCTGGAATCAAAACTAACCAAAAAACTCGATGTCACTTGATTCAAAACTCACAGAATCACTGAGTTCTGCAGTTGTGAGAGATTAATTTTAGATGGCAAAGCCCAGAAAGAAAAGATTTTGGTATCATGTCTCCTCCGTGTGCTCTGTGCTATCTGCTCACCCAGGTAACTTCGATATCTCTATCACAGCTGATGGAATGACAGAGATCTCAAAGATATTAATCTCCTGTTATTTTTATTGAAATAGGTGGAAGAATAGAGATGTTATTGAGCTGTTAGACTGAGCAGAGGGATTCCATGACTGCCCCTCCTAAAGTGGAGTCTATCAGACGAACCAAGCCCTCACAACTCACAACAGGACCTGCATAAACAATGCTCAGCTGGTTCCTCTGCTCACACAACACAGCACAAAACTTCTGGTTTAGAGAGTTGCTCACAAGATGCCTAAACCCTAAATGTGCAAAAATTACAGACATGAGATTGCAAACAAGAAGGACCAACCCCCAGAAATCCAGTGTGTTTTACCATTCATTTAAAGTCTCGTGTTATTTAGCCAAACCTGTGATAGGAGCTGGACTGTGATGATCCTTCCTGTGGGTTCCTTCCAACTCAGGATATTCTGGGATTCTCTGATTTTGTGCAGAGGATGGGAAAAACTGATGTCTGGATGTTGAATTCTGGGAATCTGCGTCACCGAATTGCTCTAATTTAACATGGAAATGCAATGCTGCATTACTGTACTTTATGGCTGAGGCAGCCCAAAAATAGGATGTGTTGAGGAGAACAGGGAATGTGAAAAACATGGAAGACACCTCTGAAAGAAGAACAGAAAATAATGTAATACTCCCAGGGCTACCCAGGGGCTCTTCAAATTCATCTGACAAATAATCCTACATAAGGACAAGACATTATTGCCACGCTGTGTAACATAAAGTCTCTTGCTAAGATTTGCACAATTCACTGCCTGAGTCTGGAAAAATGCTCTCCTATGTGCCAGGAAATCAACATGTATTCAGCAGTGACTATCAGCAATATCTGATTTGGAGTTTTTATATATTTTTTCTTTCCCCAGCAGCACAATTAGAGGTTCATTATATTCTTTCCACTCCTCTAATGAAGCAAACAAAGAGTTTGATCTAGTTACAAAAGGGCAGTCACATAAGCAGCAAAGTTAGGCAAAGTCCAAGTCAGACTAAATTCCCAATTTATTTATTTGACTTCAGAGCTCCCCCATGAGACATTTCTGTGCCAAGAGTTCATCTCTTGGTATGACAGATGTTACTCCATGCTGTTTTTTATATCCCTAGGATTTTGGTCTGTAAACTTGGGTTTTCAGTGGAAGTTAAACATTTGAAGAGAATGCTGTGGGGAATAGGTTTTGGCTATTCTTCCACATCTGCCCTATGGAGCTGGGGAAATATTTGCAAGGTTAACTTCAGTAAAGATTGGGAAGCATTCAGATGGTGCAGGGATGGGAAATAGATAAATAAACTGTATAGAGAGATGCACAAATTGCATTTAACAGCTGAGCCAATGAATCAGCGTTGTTAGAATACATTTGATTTTCTGTGTGCACAGCAATTAAAGGAAATAGCTTGCAGGTGAATATAGAGGGGATAGATTCAGGTCTCTGCACAACAATGATGGCTGATATAATGAAGATCTAATGAGAACAAAATTGAGATTCAGAGTTACAGATGGTGCTCCTTTCCATCACTATCTGGGACATTATTTTCTTCAAGGATCTGCGGTATCATTTTTCTGTGGTGCTTTAGAGCAGACCCAGCTGTCAGCAGGACTAGATATATAAAATGGCTGGGGAGTGTGTTAGGTGATTATACCATCCAATTTTAGCTGCCTAAAAGCTAAGAGCCTTTTCTACGTCAGCTGTCTGGTGTCCCTGTAGATTTGGTGGAAAAAAAGACACCTCGAGAAGACAACTAATTTCATCTGCTCTTAGCACCCAACTCAAAGTTTTAGGTCCTGAAAACCCTGCAGAATTTCTGCTTAACTTTGGGGACTTTAAATTATCATGCCATCTCAGATTTATTCTCTGTTTCATTTCTTCAAATGGGTATGTCGATAATTTCTACTCCACATCTAAAAAAAAGGACAGAACAAGAGGAAATGGCCTCAAGCTGCACCACAGCAGATTAAGATTGGATAGAATGAAAAATTTCTTCCCAGAAAGGGTTGTCAAGCACAGGAACAGGCTGCCCAGGGAAGCAGTGGACTCACCATCCCTCGAAGTGTTCAAAAAATGTGCGGATGGAGCACTTGAGGACACAGGTCAAGGGGTACATGGTGGGGTGCTGGGTTGGCAGTTGGACTTGATGATGATCTCAGAGGTATTTTTCAACCTTAACAATTCTGTGAATTGTTCTTGAGGATGAAGAAACTGGGAATTCTTTTAGCTACCCTCTCTGTGGTCATTTATCTCAGAACATACCTAAGCAAGGCTCGGTGACCACAAAGTTTGAATAATTATTTTCTAACTCAGGGGAATGGTTGGAGTATTTCCATGAGATATCACAGACAGGTTAGAAGTTTATATTTCTATAAAAATGTTATTATCCTGTTATTATTTCCAGAGATCACACACCTTGTACCACTCTTATCAACAACAGACCTAAGCAAATGGGAACTTTGTGTGGCTGCCTGTGTGTTTGCTACAAAGCTAAATTCTTCCTTGGCCAAGCACCTCTTCTTCACAGAAGAACTCCTTCTGGCCTGGTGTTGAGAAAGAACCAGCTTGCACTTTTATCAGCAGCTGCTGCAGTCTGAAAACCTGTGGAGATGCAGAACTCAACAGCTGCTTTGTGGCAGTTGTCTTCACCTTCTTGTGGCTGCTGCTCCCTGCTTTTCCTTGGGTCTTCTGGGTTCTGACAGGCTGCTGAAGAGCTCAGAGATGCAAAGAGCAGGGTCTTCAGCATCTCTGTGTTCTTCAGTTACCAGCTGGAGCTTCACTTTGGCTCCTTCTGCCCGATGGGAGGCTGTGGGTCTCAACCATGTGCTGGGCACCGTCTGAATGGTGTCTCTGTAGTGGCTCTTGTTGGCTCAGCTGGTGGGGAGCCCATGTTTGGATCAGGCTGAAAAGCTGCTGTTGTTTCCTTTCTGGGATTGCAGGCATCAGTTTCTGACATGTTTTAATTCCTTACAGTGATGTCTCAGTGGATGCCAAATGAAACACTGCCACATCTGCAGCCTTTTCTGCCTCTCTCCTCATCTGTGTAGGTTCTCACTGTGGTGTTTTGGGTTCCTCCCAGGGCTCTGCCTCCCCCTCCTGCCCTGTGAAAACTGTGAAGCTGTGAAAACATTTTTGCAGCTCAAGCCATAGCAGCAGATGGTTCTTTACTTTCATCATCATTGTTGCAGTGTGGTCTCTTTCCCAGATTCTGGAACTGTCAATTTCACACGTCCTCAGCATTTGTTAGGATGCAAAACCAGTGGCAGGTCTGAAAACTGTTTGTGTCTTACCCATGCAGAGCTCACTGCCAAGCTCAGTGCAAACCCTGGTAGAGGACTTCTCCTGAATTTTCATGTGTGCTCCAAAAATATCTCCAAAACCTGTGAGGTCCAAACTTTTAATCATCACTGTTTGGGAAAACAATGCAGAATCTAATTGTATTTTCTTTTTTACATGATCACCTCATAACACAGGGATACCAATACATTTTTTTTCCTGTTTTTCATTTCCTTCTGCTCTGCCTCCAGCCTGACCTTGGGCACAGCCCCTGATGCTTCAAGGTTTCTGTGATGGAACATGGACTTAACCTGGGGCCTCACACCCTTCAGATGGACACTTACAGCACAGCCATGGCCACAGGCACATCGAGATTTACCTGCTCTGGCCGGACTGATTCATGGCCACAGACATTTCAGGGTGTGCTGCTCCCAGGTGGACTCACCCACAGGTCACTGTCCCTTCAACACAAGTTCACCCTGGAGCTCCAGCCTGTCCAGTAAAGCAGCACAGAGACAGCAGTGATTCCCTTTCCCTTTGCCAGGGCAGCCACATCCCTGCTGCTGCCATCAGAGCATTCCCAGCACAGTCAGATGAGGAGCAGAGCAGCACCACAGCGAGCAGTGGAAGAAAAGAGCAGCCACTAACAAGCACTGGGCTCAAACAGACACTCAGGCAAATGAGTCCCATGACAAGCACAGGAGCTGTCAATTAACAGCTAAACAGCAATAACAGCTCGATCCAGCATATGCCAATCAAGTCTGTTGCTATCTGGAACCCTCCAAGTCCTGTGCTGGGTGCCAAAAAGGGCTGCTGCAGATTAACCCCAGGCAGCAAGGCAGCCCCACACAGCCACTCGCTCATTCCCTGCTGGAGGGATGGGGAAAAGAATTGGATGAATAAAAGTCAGAAAACTCACGGGTTGACACAAAGACAGTCTAACAGGTATAGCAAAAGCAAATGCAAGCAAAGAAAAACAAGGAATTAATTCCCTGCTTCCCGTGGGCAGGCAGGTGTTCAGCCATCCCCAGGAAAGCCGGGCTCCACCACACGTAACAGTGATTTGGGGAGACAAATGCCATCACTGAAAACGTGCCCTCCTTCCTGCTTCTCCCCCAGATTTATAGTCAAGCATGGTGCAGTGTGGTCTGGAATATCCCTTGGGTCACTCAGGGCCAGCTGTCCTGGCTGTGTCCCCTCCCAACTCCTTGTGCACCTCCAGCCCTCTCGCTGGTGGGGTGAGGAGCAGAAAAGGCCTTGTCTCCGTAAGCTCTGCTCAAATAACAAAAACACCTCTGTCTTACTGCAGCATTCACGCCGGGCAAGGCCTTTGCATGACAGATGGAGAAGTGCAAAGACATTCATTGCGCCGATCAGGTTACCTAAACACCAGTGCACAAACAGGATATAACCTGATATAAACAGGAAGATCAAATCCCAGGATTTCACCCAGTCACCTGGAGTATTCCCTAGATATTACCTATTATGGGAAGGGGTAAATAATCCCATATAAGGCCACTAACCACAATCTTCCCGGGCCATTGGTCAGGAAGGTCACTGACCCATGGTCTTCTTTTCCAGCTCATCTCAGGTGACCTGGAAGTGTTTCCATGGTTACCACCGGGCCCAGGGAAGATGCTTTTGTAGGCCTTCAGGCCTGCTCTTCTACAACACCCATGGTGTAACCCAACATCTTATCAGCACTGTCTTCATTAAAAATCCATAACACAGCTCTGTACTATCTACTGTGACACAAAATAACCCTACCCCAGCCCAAACCAGCCCAGCTGTGCAGGCTCTGAGCTTCCCAAAGCAGAACTGTCCTTCCCGAGGAGCTGGGCTCTGGGCAGGCAGGACACAAACTCATCTGCACTCCACTAATTGCAGAATGATTAATGGCCTGTGAACATGAGCTATACAGAGATTTAACAACCTGCTAAAAGCTTGTACAGCTCACGGGAACCACCTCGAGGGTTTAAGACGCTGCCATAACATTTCTTTCCCAGGGAAGGGATTTTTACTCTCTCTTGTCCCACTTGGTGATCTTTTATTTCTGGTTCTGGGCTCCAACCCATCACGTGAAGGGGGTTGGCATCACCTGTATCTTCCCCCCTGGAAAGGTTTTCCCCTCTACAATTCCTTAATACCAATTACAGCTGCATCAAGTCTGATTTAGCTTTCAGCCTCGCTGTTCTGCTTCTTTTGGGGCAATGAGCATTGCAATCTGTGAGCAAATAGCTGCCGTATGGAGAAGTATCATTTATTTAGAATAAAGACCCTTCAGATAAAGCAGATGCTTAAGAGCCTCAGTGAAGTGAACTGTTAAGCAGAGCTACCTTCCTTGGCAGGTTTATCAATCCCTGGAGATGAGAAAGCCCACCTCCATCAGATTAACCCACATTGCTGCTTTTTCCCTTTAACATCCTCCCCTTTAAAATAGCTTTTCAGCTCTGTATGTGACTTTATTATTCCTTTGCTCGCTGCTAATTTCAAGTGCTCAGGAGGGGTAACTACCAGGAATCCAACTTCTCATATAATTTTAAAAATTATTTTTCACTGTGCGCTGTTTCCTTCCTGGAAGGATCCTGTAGGGGTGATGGTCTTATTTCCGTATTTTCAGTTTAAAAATACATCCAAAATTTAGATTTAGAAAACACCCAGGCCAAAATCACACAGGTTTTTCTAGGATACATATGTGCTTTTCAAGGCGGGGCAGGACTAAACCCAACTCTGTTAAAACTGAGTATTTTCTACCTGTCTTAAATACCAACTTGTTCCTCATTGCCCTGTGTGAAGAGAGTTTGCTTTTTGTCTGCTGTTTTCTGTAGCTGGAGAGTCTGGTAATAACTTGTTATCCTGAAAAAAACAAATTTACTCCTGATTTGCACCAAGGTCACTGAGACCAGAATCAAGCTCCACATTTCCAGTGCTGAAAAAAAAAAAAAGCTAAACAATGAGCTTAAGGGTTTTACCCACAAGCTCAGGAAAAAGCAGGGGGTGGAAATGTTGAATGTGGTGAGCTCCCTGCAGGCCATTTCCAACACTGGGAGACCCTCTGGAGGAGGAACAAGCTGTCATGCAATTATTTACTCTGCTATTTATGAAACAAACCACACACATTTTCCTGCCATAGCAACTGGTGCAGCACTTGGTGTTTGCAATGCGTACCCAAATTCTATGAATCATCATTAAAATAATCATCTTTGTGACCAGTGGACTCTAGCAAGTGACTCATTAAGAGAACCACTGGAAAATAATTAGCTCACCAACTTGTTTATATGACTGCATCTCCACAGAACTCTTGTTCTTGTTGAGGTTTGGTTTAACTCCAGGGGAATTTTGCTTTCAGTGTAAAAAACACTTGTTTCAATCAAGGTAATTACCTGAGCAGTACAGTTTTGTGTACAGTGTTTCCATTAAACCATCCTATTTATCATGGGAGTAAATGAAACACTTAGAGTCAGGTTTAGAGCAGCTCTTGGCAGTGGTCCAGACCAGGGTGGTTTTTTTTGTTTCTTTTTTTCCAAATATCTATGTTGTTTTCAGCTTGAGTATCTAAAATTGTATCTCTGTAGAAACCTCATTACCAAATGCTTCAGATGTAGAACTTGCTGCCTCAGGTGCTCAGCAGGCTCTTTGAGGACATAGCCATCTGTGGCTTACTATGGAATTCTTTTGGAAAGGAGCCCCTGACTGTTCCTGTGTCTTGGTGCAGCTGACATACAAGGGAATGGATCAAAGTGCTGCTTGTTTGTGTGTACAGTTGCCAGTTTGGCAAATGCTCTTTTTTTCTGCCACATTTCAAATATTTTCTTTATCTGGATCCACTGGCAACTTCTGAGCCTGGTGTTTTCCAGCATTTATTTAAAAAATATTTGTTGCTTCTAGCAGAGATTTACTTTGAGGAATTGGAAAACTCTTTGTATCTTCTGTGCAATGTAAAATCAAAGCCAGGAGCAGAATTCAGTTGTTGAAATATGAGCGTTTAGTGTTGTTTGGGCTGTTGCAAGGTACTCTCCAGAAAAGTCTGACTTTCCCTTTGTCCAATGTTTTAACTGCCAGCCCCAAATCAATGTTGTGTCCCTTGTCCATGTGCAACTGGGGCAGCTCAAGGTCTCCACTAACTATAAAGAGAGTTCAGATGGCAAATGTAGGACTCATTTACCTCCGTGGGCATCTCGTGCCAGTTGAGTTGCCTTTATTTTCTCCTCTTTGGCCACTGGGTGCTTCAGGAGGGCTTCTGTCCCTTGTGTGTCCTGTGAGACATCTGCCAGCACAGTACCAGTGTTTTCACTACTTTATTACAACTCAAATAGAATCACAGAATTGCAGAATGGTTTGGATTAAAAGGGACCTTCAAGATCATCTTATTCCAACCCCCAACCATGGGCAGGGACCCCTTCCACTATCCCAGGCTGCTCCAAGCCCTGTCCAACCTGGCCTTGAACACTTCCAGGGATGGGGCAGCCACAGCTTCTCTGGGCAGTCTGTGCCAGGGCCTCACCATGCTTATAGTAAAGATTTTTTTTTTCTAATATCTAATCTCAATCTACCCTCTGTCAGCTTAAGGTCATTCCCCCTTGTCCTATCACCACTTACTCTTAGAAAAAGTCTCTCTCCAGCTCTCTTGCAGCCACTGGAAGGGGCTCTAAGGTCTCCATGGATCCTTCTCTACTCCAGGCTGAACAGCCCCAGCTCTCCCAGCCTCTGTCCACATCAGAGGTGCTCCAGCTCCCAGAGCATCTTCATGACCTCCTCTGGACTTGTTCCCACAGGGCCATGTCCTTCTTGTGTTGGGAGCCCCAGAGCTGGACACAGGGCTCCTGGTGGGACACGATGACTCCAGATTTCTGCTTTTAGGCAGCTGGAACACGGCCATGCAGGTAAGCAGTTGATGACACCTGAAGGTGGGCACCTCCTTCCCTCCTGTGGGGTTTCTCCCTGGCTCTCTCTGTTACTGCACTGAGGGTTCCATTTGCCATTTCATGTCATTTTCATGGTACAGTGCTGAGTTCTCCAAGGATGAGTATTTTCCATGTGTTGAGGAGCAGTTCCTGTTGAGGAACAGCCCAACTTCACAGCTGGAGAGTAAATTCAGATGCTGTGATCTGCACACAAAATTCCTTTCATTTAAGATAAAAGAGCATGCCTGTTACCTGCAATGAATTTGTGCAGGCTCAAAACCATCCAGTAGCACTCATTCTATTTGATACTGGTAAAAGAACTGTCATGAATGCCTGGGAAATACAAATTCTTATACCAGCTATTCTAGAATACTGGGGAGCTGCAGAATGTCACTTATAAGATGCTAATTATTAGACTAATGAGCTAGATGGTCTCATTCTTTTGAAACACTCATGGGACACCCATGTTTGAAGGGATTTACAGACTAGGAAATGTCCAACTGTTCTACTTAAAGATCTGTTCCAGGAACTGACCACATTTGTTGGTAATGGCTGGAACTGAGTGTGTTGATGAGATAATGAATCAGTTAAGTACTTAATGCAGACATGATGTAAGATAATAACCCAAGGAAGAGCAAATGATGTACAAATGATCAATTTTTCTCAGATTTAAGCTGCCATTAATTAAGACCCATTAATTTGGATCTCAAATTGCTCCATTCAGGCATCTCTGCACAGTGATACTTCTCTAATCTACCAAACTGCCTTAAAAGAATTTTCTGACTGATAAATCTGGTGTTCAATCAAGTCACTCAAGTGGTTGAAAGAGCTCTCTCTTGGTGAAAGATCTGGAGTATCTGAGGACAAAATATATATTCTAGAGATTATAAAAATACTCTATAAAAAAAGCAGTTGATATTAACAAGAGACCAGCTCTATCCAGTGCACCAGTAGTGGGTTGAGGTTCTCCTGGTGCTGAGGTTTCTTATGGTGGCCACTAGAAGAACGTGAAAGAGAGAGCAGGTGAAAATTGTTTGAACAATGGTTTTTTTTCGTTATGCACAGTAAAAAAAAAGTTGTTACCATAATCATCCGAGTTTTTTTGTTCTTTCCCATCTAATGGTGTCTTAAGTCCTGGGAAAGTTGACCAAGTTGAGTTTCCAGACAAAAATTGAAATGTTTTATTTTTTGTCATTTTCCATTTATTGCCACTCCTGTAAATCACCGTACTGCTAAACTTACCCTTTTGGGCCATCCTAAAAGTGCATTTTTTGGCACATAATATTTTTAACCAGAAGCATTCCTTCATTCTGATTACAGCACTAAAGCTTAAGGAGAAGAATCATCTCACAAATGGACAATAAGTAGTGGTATCAATCACTACAGAAATCAAAGTTTGTGTTTTATGAAATACAGACCTATTACAATGGTGCAGGAGATAACCCGAGATATAATAATGTGTGTGATATCAGGACTAGAATAGGCTGAAAGACTGTCTAAAAACATAAACTTCAGGAGCTGATGTCTTTCCTAAATCGTGTCCTGAAGGAGACACTAGATTTTATTTCTCAGAATATGTCCAAACTGAACAATTCTGTGCAGCAGAGATAAAAACATAGTTTCCCAATACAGGAAACTTATCCCCCCGGAGCCCAAAACTAACATAGTGTTGGTAGCTGGTTGTTTCTGAGCTGCACCTTATTGTGGAGGATGCAAATAAATATTTGTAGAGGCACTTTTATTTGGAAGAGGTGATAAAATTTACTATTTACTGCAGCTGCAAAATGCTGTTAACCAGCGGCCTGAGACTGAAAAACCCAAACTTCAATTATGGGTTTAGATTTCAAATGGTCAGCAGATATTGGAATGATGCTGCATGAGAAGTCAGTGGCCAAATATTATGTTTGTGTTTGTGAACAAGAGATAAATCAAACTAGTGAGCTCAGTATGTCAAAATTGAAATTCAGTAGTAGATTACTCTATTCAATTGTGAAAGATTGTGTTGACCTTAAAATTAGTAATTTCTTTTGGTTAAGCCAACGTCAGTTCCAAGACAAGCATTTTTAGTCACAAATATTCTTCCCACATAACCGTAACTTGAACTAAATGTAATTTGTTCTGGGGTCAGGGGATCCAGTTACTTTACAGGCAGCCAGGTTCTGTTCCTGGAAAATTATATTTAGAAAAAAAAGAAAATAAGTTAGAGCTTCAGTTCACCTTTTTATTCTGCTTTCTACACTTGTCATTTCTGCTATACTGACTGTTTAAAGCATAAGCTGAGTGAAACCCACAGCTTATTTCAAGCAGCAAAGCACCAACATTTTGTTTCATGATGTTTATGTTCTGATTTATGCTGGTGCCATAATGTTACACTCAGTTGCATATCCAATTCCACTCTTTATGTTGCTTCTACAATTTACAACGTTGGCATCTGAAGATGTAAATATTGGACTCCTGCTCATCTATCCTGTGGTAGATTCTGCTCATGATGAAGCTTCTGCCTCTATGTAGAAAAATTTTTGGAGATTTTCATCAAAGCCCATGAATGAAGTGCTATGAGATTACCAGCTGGAAGTTGTTGACAGAGAACTAAACAGCTATAAGGAAGAAAATATTGCTTTTGGAACAGCAGAATAATTTATTAGATCACTGTCCTCATTAGTATTTTGTCCTGTTATTTGAAGAAGCCAAAATCATAGAATCACAAAATAGTTTGGGTTGGGACATTAAAAACCCTCTACTTCCAAACATGAACATCAAAACCATGAACATCTATCCTCAAATTTATACCTGCTATAATTTAGCTCTGAAGAAATTGGGAGTTTCTAAGTCTAAGTTCTTTGTCTGGGATCTCATTTTGGACAGCAAGAAGAGAAATGTAATTCCACAGCCAGACCCATCCATATGCATCAGGCACATGAGGGAAGGATTCATTACCCAGATTAAATAACTGCAGTTTAGGTTTCCACGTGTAAGTGATGAGAAAAAAGGTGTCTGAATTCTCATTATAAACAATGGGCATAATGTAAATGCAGTTAATGAAACAGAAGAAGCTGTTCTACTGACCAGGAAATTGGTGAATTATTCAGTTCCCTAAACATGGACATCTGGTGCCATTCAGGTGACCTATGGTGACACACGGGCTGGCAAATATGACACAATCAGAGGAGATCACACCCTCCTGGAGTGCCTAGAACACCAGTGAGTTCCCATGGTTGGGGAAATAAATGTGCCACAGATCTCTCTAGTGAGAAACCAGAGGTTTGTAGCCCAGTGCACATGAAAACATCTCCATTTAGGCCTTTCCCCCCAGAGCTGATTCTCATCCTGGTTTACGATTGCATGAGTTGTGCTCTGAAGATGCTCCATTCCTTGCATCAGCTAAGACATAGATGACTATCTTAGATTACATGCCTAATTTTTAGGTAGCTGAAATTAGGTGACATAAATTTCTCCTTCCCTTTAGGGCTTAAGGGAAAAACTTTACTTTCAATGCTGGAAAGACTGTAGAGCTATTACATTTTACGAGCCAGGCACTAAGCAAGGAAATGTGATGTACCCTTAATAGCAGTTTATATTTGTGTGTTTAAAAGCCTGAAAAGCCTGGTTGTAGTTTCACAACTTTTTGTGTGACCGGTGAACAAACAGGCAGAGGAATGAAATAATATTATGAGATTTTCATGCTCAGGGAAGGAGACAGCAGTTCAGTATGTCTTGAAATAAAGTGGTTTTGTGAAACGTGACTTGGGTAGGAATTGTGACATTCGTAATACACAAAGTGACAGAAAGGTTAGAGCTGATCCTGCTGAAATTTCAACTCCAGCTCCATCTGTGTGCTGAAGACTTTCTCTGTATTCATTCCTAGAATACAGAGATGGGATCTTGGATGGGATCTTAAAGATCATCCAGTTCCAACCTCCTGGGACACCTTCCACTATCCCAGGTGGCTCCAAGCTCCATCCAGCCTGGCCTTGAACACTTCCAGGAATGGGCCAGCCACAGCTTCTCTGGGCAACCTGAGCCAGCACCTCACCACCCTCACAGTCAAGATATTTTTCATAATGTCTGATCTTACCATGCTGAAGGCTCAGATCCCTTCTAGACCTGCTGGTTGCTTCAACCCACCTATGCCCTGCAGTAGCTTTATTTTGACTCGGTGATTATGTCTTTAATTCAAAATTCACTTAAGTCTTTCCATCAAGCACATAGGACCATGGAGTAAGTGCAGGGTGCTCAGTCCCACCATACATGCTGCTTTGGTGCTATTTCCACGGCTTCTGGTGGTTTTATTCCAAGTTAAAAATCTTCCAAGAATTGCCTTAATAAGTGAAAATGATGGTGGCAGAGACCCTCAAGGTTCTTCAGGCACTTTCATTAAGGGTGGGAATATCCATTTGCATAACTGAAGGCATCAAGCTCTGTTTGACTTTGGGAGCAATGGAGTTGTCTGTGATTGGGCCACAGAGATTTACATTAAATTTCTTATGGTTCCTCGTCTGGCTCAGTATCCAACTGCAGCCCCCTGTAAATGTGCTTGTTTGTTCTTTTTATTGCAGCCATCTCCTGCAGACACGAAAATGGCTGTTATCAAACACCCCATTGTATTCTTGCTGGCCAGATGGCTAAAGGGGCATTACTGCTCGCTCCCCATAAACTGCATGCTTTGCTGCAGGCATTAACAAGGCAATATATTTTTTAGGAACCATTAAATACTTGAGATTTAGGTAGTAGCAGGTATTGCAGTTGTGGGCTTAAAGACGCTTTTAAAGTCCTCTGCTTTGTCCTTAAAACTCAGCTCAAATGAGGCTCAAATTCGCCTCAGGAGACAAATTAAAATAAAAATAACCCTCCAAACGCAAAGTTTGGTGGTGCTCCTGAGATTAGCTCCTGTTAGGCATGGAATTGTGGAAGTTGTGAAATGCCTTTGAGCTTTCCTTGTGAGATGCAGAACCAGATTTCCACAGGCACAGTAATGATGGCTCCTTTGAAATTGTTATCCTGCTTCCTCTACCCCTGTGTCTGTTCCTGACACCTCAGAAGGGAATAGTTGGAGCCCAGAAAATCCAATTATTGAAATAAAACAAAGAAACCAGTGACCCTGTCATGTTTGTTGTGAGAGAGGCCAGGCTGCCAAATCTTAAGTGAACGTTTACTCCATCACATACTCTGTGCTGGGTAATAACTGAAGAGGACTCTGTGCTTGTAAAACTAAACTGTTCTGTAGTTAGAAAGGCATTTATAGCTGCACCTTCCAGCCCTTTTCACTTGTACTATCAGCTCCAAAGTCTTCTCCCCTTTCCCTCCTCCACTATTTGCATTTACTTCCAAGTGGTGCTGTTTCTCCAGAGGATTTTTCTGTGAGTTGTAAGGTCACCACCTTCCAGTGTCCACCCCCAAAAGAGACTACCTGATGTAATATGTGTAGGAGACCAGCTTTCCAAGTAAAATGCTGCAAAATATGAAGATTTCATAGAAGAATAAAATCATTAATGTTGGAAAAGGCCTCCAAGATCATTGAGTCCAACCTTCTACTGAACACCACCAGGCCCACTAGTCCATGTCACCAAGTCCCACATCTCCTCCTATTTTGAACACTTCCAGGAATGGTGACTCCACCACTTTCCTGAGGAGCCTGTTCCAGTGCTTAACCACTCTTTAAGAGAAGGTATCTTTCTCCTAATATCCATCTTCTGATTGGTAAAGTCTGTGTTTCCAACTCACAGCACCTCTCTGAGGAAAATAACTTTATCCTCATAGGACCAGTGAGACACCAGAGCAATTAAATCATTATCTCTGTGACATCTAGTGCTTTCTAGTGCCTGTGAATGAGCCTTTGGTTTGTTTCCAAAACCTGTAAGGACTGTCCAAACCCACTGAGCCTCAGTGCTATTGGGAAGCTTCTTCTTTCCTTCCATCCATGTGGTCAGTGCTGCTTCTGCTGACTTATTTTTAGGTTCCTTAAAGGCAGCTTTATATCTTTTCCCAAATATCTCACCCTTGGAAAGAGCTACCTTGTTCCTAATTTCTAATGCCTTTTGTTTCACAATTGGATGATGGCATTTATGCTACTGATGAATGAATTTGGACAAGTCAGGAATATTCCTTCCTCACCTCCATGGATATTAGGAAAAAATTCTTCCCTGAGAGGGTGGGGAGGCACTGGAAGAGGTTGCCCAGAGAAGGTGTGGGTGCCCCATCCCTGGAAGTGTTCAAGGCCAGGTTGGATGGGGCTTTGAGCAGCCTGGTTTAGTGGTAAGCGTGTTTTGCCATAGCAGGAGGTTGGAACGAGATGATCTTGAAGGTCCTTTCCAACCCAAACCATTCCATGATTCTATGATCCTGCTGCACCCACCTTTTGTGGCTTTTATGTTAACCAGCTTGGGGAAGGGCTTGCACATTTCCTTGGTCTGGGTGTCTACAGCTGGTGAGCCTGCAGGAACAGTGACCATGATTAGTGATGGGGTTTTGACAAGGGAAAACAATAAAAATATCACTCATAATGAATTTCTAATGCTGTGACTCCATCATATCTCCCCTGCTCTGATACCCTTTGCAGACCATTGGTAACTCTTCCATTCAGGCCTGAGTGGAGACAACGTCTGGTATTTTCCAACTGGAGAGGAATGGAGTGAGTCCAGGGCTCAGTTCACTCGCAGACTTCTGGAGCACTCCTCGCACACCTCACCTCCTGCAGGCTCTGTTGGGATGCTTGCGCTGCCTTGCATTGGAGCAATGAGGGGAAAGAGTAAAGATTTTGGAGAACATTATTCAGAAAACCAGAAAGAAACTGCTTTTACTCACTTTCAGTGCCTGTTGTCTCCTCTGTGCTACTGACATGTCCAGTCCATAATCTGCTGTCCCCTGATGATGGGTTTTCCTACCTTCCTTGCCTAATTTTCAACAGTTTCTGTGCTGTTTCTTTGCTCATATAAAGGTGCTATCAGCAAGCAACCAAAAAACCCCTGAACTGTTCTTGACATCCTCCTTAAGCTTCTCTTTTTCACCTAGACCTACAGAAAATGTCCAGCAGTCAGACAGCTTATTGAGGTCACTTCTAATCATGTTTTTGACTTCATTTTCACTCTTCTTGTATTTGGAGTAGGCACTAAGGCAGATTTTTGTTCTTCTGCAGCCTGGGCAGCACACCAAGCAGAGAGAAGTTTCCACATTTACTTTTTGACATAATAAATCAATCACAGGAATTAGATTACATAGAGATATCAATACCTGCTGTGCCTGCCCTGGCCCATCTCACATTTTGTGAGTGTCCATTTAGACAGGAAATATTTGCAAAGCAAACTTGAAAGCTTCATGGTCATCATAAGCACTGCCACAGAATGTGTGTTGACCAAACACACAGCGAAATAAGTAAATTTACAAACTTCTAGGCCATTACTGGTTTCTGAGAAGTCTGCCAGAAACTATTAGTCCATGTTTGGATCAAATAATTTTGAGTCACAAAGAAATTTGAAAAAATCAAAAGCTGTTAAATGCAGTTTGCACATATGGAGAAGTTAAATCCTTTTAATAAATTACTAAAGAAATAGTTTGCTTGGCCTTCTACCACAATTGTAACAATGGGAACAGGAAAATTTGTAGGCAAATTTAATCAATTTCTCTAAGCTATAGTCATTCTAGTTCAAGATTATGCAAATTCAAAATTATTTTTCTTTTCTAAACCAAATTAGTGCTTGGATTTTGATAGCTTCTATTGTCTTTGCTTCTCAGCATGCCATTGATTTCACCTTATTTCCTTGATAGGAATATTCTCTGTTCACTCAGGCGACTCAATCTAAATTTGGATTTTGGTCTTGGACTTTCTTTGAGCGTGAAAACAGCAAGAAGGTCAAGTCAGGGCATCAGGGCGTTAGAGAAGACTGATAATAATTGTCTGTAATGTTAAGAGTTCATTTTTATCCAGAGGATCTGTTTTCACACTGCTTAATGATTTCTCAGTTCCATTATCTATTTCATCTAGTGTTTGTTGTCACAATGGTGATATTGCTTTTGGCTGATGATGTTTTAATATCATTTTTTCTTTCAAACTGTTGCTAATTTCCAGACTTATGCATCTCTTTAGTCCAAACCTTAATGAGTCAATATATTCATACTCCTATAAATTTGTCTGTCTGCTCTCAGAAATGTTTCAGTCTGCAGAGCTGGCATTGACTGAAGGTGGCTTCGAGCCTCATGCACAAGAAAACATTTTTGTGAATTCCGATGCCATGAGCCTTCGTCCCTCCTGGGAATGCCCTGTTCATCCTCTTTCTTGGAGACAGTCACTGTGAGTGGTTCAGCTTCACCCCTTGGTTTTTCCTGACCAACATAAATGGTGACTCTGAGGCTTCGGCTGCACTGCTGATGTAATTCTGGGCTTTATCTGTCTGTCCTAAGTCACCTTTAGAGAAAAAGTACTTTTCATAACGCAAAAAGCTGCCTTTATTTTGTTATCTCACTCCATTGGAAGTTTTTCTAGGGTAGAATGGAAAGGGAAGAGAGAAAAAGAGGGCTCAGGGAAATGATTTAACTTGGGCACAGACCTGAGCATCCACCTCTAGTCCTGATCCTCCTGAGCCAGCTCAGTCCTTGCCAGCCATGTGGAGCTGCACTGAATGAGAGAGATAAACCTTCTCCACCTCTGATCTATCTCACAGATCTACTTTAGACCTTAAAAAACTCACTTCATCACTGTTGGCAAGAGTGCAGCAATATTTCATCCTAAGGCTTTCCCCTGAAGACCCCGTGCTTAACCCGGCTCCACTGTGAATATTTCAGCCAGATATCATTTATTTATCAATCTCCATCCAGAAATTTGCATCAAAAGTAATTGTGATGTGAGAATAAGAAAATAATTTCAAGCACGGCTGAAAATTGATGTTCTCTGATTGTTTTTTGTAGAATCAGTTTGTTTTTCAAAGGTGGCAGGTCTAGGAGGATGTAATAAACTGTTTCAACACAGAAGACTGCTGTGAACTGGTAAAATATAGTTAATCCTTGAAAACAGGTATTTGCTATTAAAACAGAGGATTTTTTTCCAATTAAATGATTTTTTTTCCTGTGCTATAGTGACAGCAGAGTGCAGACAGCAAGCAATAATAGAAAAGGTGCTCATAATTAATCTCAAACACTTGTCTCCATATTAAGAAACCTTGTTGAAACAGACACTCTCCTTAAATCTCAGATGTTTTTGAAATAAATGAAGCTGTTTCACATGAAAAATCATAGAATCATAGAACGGTTTGGGTTGGAAGGGACCTGAAATATCATCCAGTTCCACCCTGCTGCCAGGGGCAGGGACAACTTCCACTAGAGTTGGAGGTCAAAGACTTGCCTTAAACACCTTTGACAATGATGACCAGATCTCCTGGAGTTATGAAAGCACCACACTGAGGTGTCCTGAAATTTCCACGCTTTGGGCAGCTCTGGATGCTGTGCTGGTGCAGCCAAAATTAGCCTTGGTGTGGGATGTGCAACTGAGAGAACCTGAGAACCCTGCACACCCCACTCTGTGCTACTCCTCTCTTTGCCCCACCTGAATTAGTTTAAAATCAGCCTGACTGCCAGAGCTGTGAGATCCACATTTAAAGTACCCCTTGAAGGATGACTCTGTAGAAGAACAGGCCAATATTTTTGTCTCTGCTCCCAGAGAAATTTTTAAATGGTTGCTGGAGCAATTTCTGAAACCTAATATTCCATAAATACTTTTAGTGACAGGGACTCATGATTTACCATTCATTTGAACAGGAGAAGGGTACAAATAGGTTCAGGTCAAATCAAAAAGGTTAGAAGTATTTAGTGAATTAATGAATGCAATTTAATGAAATGAAAAGCTAAGCAAAATGTCTATATATGAGAGTGGAGGTTTTTTTTATAAAATAAAAGAATAATAAAATGAGCAATTATGAAGTGCCATTTCTAATTATGTCCATTTTTAAACAAATATTGCTTGTGTTCTAAGTCCCACACTGAGGCAGAAAAAACCATAAAAAATGTTCAGTACTGCAGAAATCTCATTTTTTTTATCCCTTCTAGTTATAAATCTTACTATCCACAGATAGTTTCATAGTGTATCAACATTTTTCTCACTCTTGGACTACTTGCCTGTCTTCAGTGGGTTATTTACTTACAGTCAAGTTAAGTAATTCTCAGTTTGTAAAAAAAAAAGCTAGAAAATAATGGGTAAGACCTTAATTTTTTTCCATGTGTGGTTGCCAACAGCTTTGTCAAAAGATAACATTTTTTGTTGTGAGGTGCCTGGAATGACGCATGAGGTGGCCATTAGTGGTAATTATGACCTGGCATCTGTTTAGGGAGCTGTTATTTTTCTAAACTTACACGGAAGCTCCTTCAGTCAAGGTCAAATTCCTTCAGTGTTTTCATCTTCAAGGAGCGTGGACAATGTCCCTCCTCTCCCCCCTGACAATTGATATTGTCACTTTTCTGGGAAACCTCCTGCAATGTGTGCGTGTGGTGGGAGGAAACAACAACAAAGAAAAGAACTTTAACATTCAGAGGAGAACAACATGTCAAAATTCCTTAAACCATGATAAATGTACCAAAATCATCCAGCTCTTTCCAAACAGTGGTGAGTGATGGTGATTTACGACTGTGGAGATTTTTCTTAAACTGGTAGTTTTTGCAGAAGAAAGAAAGGTCACTGTGAGTTAGGGTGTGCAGAGTTTATCGTGTTCTCTGCAGTCTGCTGTTCCCTTTGAAGGAGCCTGTGCCAGATTAGAGCCCTGCTCTGGGGGAGCACCATTAATAATCTTCATTATTGTCCTAACCTAAAGAAAAGGGACACATACACACGCACAAATCTTAACAAGCTCTGTGTTTGTGAACCTTTTGACACTACCACATAAATAAAGCCTGTAATTCATAGATGGGAAAAGCAAGTCCCAGCAGGAGAAAGAATAGCTGATCCTTAAACTGAGCAAGAAAAAAAAAAGAATCAAAGAAGCTGAATGGAAAAAAAAAAACCAGCAATTTGCATTGTGTCAAAGAAACTGTGCAATCTTTTATAGGCAACAGCAGTGCAAGGGCCAAAAATAAAAAAAATATGGAAACCATTGCATGAGTAGGAAAATGGGAAAAAAATGTTATTCAGCAATTACTGTCTCTTTCCTATAGGAAATAGCACAGCAAGCTTTGCTTTTCCACTGCTTACCTTAGAGAATTCTTATCTGCACAAAGCAGTGGGAAAAAACCTTGGGTAAGGTCTGTGAGTGAGACTTTGTTTCACAAAGAACTCCAGGAGAACACACCACAGAAAGCCTTAAGCATCCTCTGATGGTGCAGAAATTAAATACAAAGACCATGAAAGCACCATAGCTCTGCCCAGCCCCTTGTTCTGCCTTTGATGGGTCAGTAACAAGAAAAGTTAAATGACCAGAAAATTGGGTTTCCTGAGAAAACTCACTTTCCAGTAATTTCCAAGTTCCTAAGCGAGAGGTAGTCTCATATGGAGACTTCAGTGAGAATTTAGTGCAATTTCCTTTGCTGCCATCCTACTGACAAATGGAAGGAGAGTCCTGGCTCAAAGAGAGGTAGAAGGAGAGCACGGCCAAGGAGAGATTTAACAGATGTCTTTATGGAGGCTGGGAGGGGTGGGTGGTAGAGATCTATAAACCTCTGGCTAGGACCTGAGTGCAGGAATTTTGTTAACTTTAAAGGCAAGTGAATGTCCAGAGCTTTGAGGTTATTCAGAGAAAGAATCACTGTGTGAATTTGAAGTCACACAAAGAAGCAAGTAACTACCAAGAAATTATAAATACTTTCTATATTCAGAATTAAATCAACTAAAAAAACTTCGTGCATTATCTGTTGGCCCAATCTTTGTTACTGCCTTTTAGCTCACATACAAACCTAATTAAGATATTGCACAGAATGAACCCAACGTTTACTTAAGGATTTTGGGAATAAATTAAGTTTGTTCGCCTGTGGATGTGTGTCTTGTGGTAGATTGTCTTTGGCTTTAAGCAAGGTTTAAACTATGACTGAAGATTTTCTTGTGCTTGGGGCACCTGTAAAAGGCTCTCTCCCATGTGGATTTTCCTGTCTATGCCAAGATTTATGCTTGTTTATTTTCCTGCAGTGGCAGTGCCTGTAAGGCCTGTCTTCTGCCTTCATGAAATGCAATTATCTATGAGGCTTCAGGCTTTTCTATCATTTTGTTTAATGAGGTCAGAAGTTATTGGCGGTGCACATACAGAAATACAGAGGGGGAGTGAGACCACCTAGGCCTCATTTCCATGGGAAAACAGGGTAATAACAGAGCAGTTAACCAGAAAACAGATAGAGGGATCCTCTGCTCTGAGAAAAGCCAGGAGGTTGGTTTGAAGAGGTTGGTTTAAAAGGTCGTTTTCGAAGCCAAAGAGAGAACTTGAGGACACAGCTCAAGGCAGAGTATTTCCTACTCTGCAGTCAGTGCAAAGCAGGGGATGAAACACAAAATACAGAGTGGAAACGGGCAAGGGACAGGGCATGCAAAGCTTGTGGGGTCAGTGAAAGATCCATCGAGCATCCATCTGCTCCAGGGGACAGATCTGCTGTGGGGACACCTTCTCTGCAACAAAATGTGTGTGAGGTGAGCTGGGCTGTCCCCACATCCCAGCACGGTGGCTCTGGATCAGCAGGTGGGTGAGCAGAGAGCACAGACAGGGACCCATCCCATTTTCCATCCTTAAGCAGCAGAACTGACTGATGTATCCATATATTTCCCCATGAAAGTTGGTATGACTAATGTTTGCTTTATTATTCTCTTTTCAAACGTCTGGAGACAAAAAGAAAGGGGAAGGAAGGAAGGAAGGAAGGAAGGAAGGAAGGAAGGAAAAATAAAGCAAGAGAGAGAGAAAGAAACAAAGAAAGAAAAAGAAAGAAAGAAACAGAAAAAGAAAGAAAGAAAAGAAAGAAAGAAAAAAGAAAAGAGGAAGAAGAGGAAGAAAGGAAGAGAAAGAACCATTGAAACCTTCAGTTCCAATATACTGGAGAATCTAATGTAAAGAAGCAGCTCTCCCCCATCTTTTCTCCTCTAGAAACAATTCTCACCAAATCAGATTTTCAGAAGCATAAACAAAGCTATGGACACGTGTCCAAACTCACCTAGCTTTTGTACACTTTGTTCATGAGAATTCTGGGCACACAAGTATAAATAAATTGGGATCTGAACGCCTGAATCTCATGAGGAGAGGGCAGTGCCTGTAGGATCAGAGAATGTTTGGGGTGAAAGGGACCTTAAATATCCTCTAGTTCCAACCCCCTGCCATGGGCAGGGACATCTTCCACTTGACCATGTCCATTCAACGTCACCTTGAACACTTCCAGGGATGGGAATTCCACAGCTACTTTGGACAACCTCTGCCAGGGCCTCACCACCCTCCCAGGGAAGAATTTCTTCCTAATATCCAATCTAAATCTACTCTCATTTTAAAGCCCTTTCCCCCATAATATCCAGACACAATTGTGATTATGAAAAGAATTTCCTCACCTCCACAAATTCCTGCTCTTAATGTAGGGGTGGGATCAATGAAAGCACTGTCCATGCCCAGAACTGGTTTTGATAGAAAAGAACGAGATAAAGTCAGTATTATTTCAAGACTGCGATTTTCAGAGCAGTCTGCAGATGATATGAACACAGAGGAATCAGTCAGCCTGCATTTAAATAGTAATTACAGATATGAATGTCTACTTAGCTGCATTAGGAAAATAAATGTCATGGCTTTTCCTGCCTGGAGGATGCTTCACATGATGGATCACTTTGCTGATGTGACTAAATACCTTTCTGATATTGACTGACAAAGAGAAGCAGAAAAAACATAAGAAAGCTCTTCTGGCTGCTATAAAACATCTGGAGAGGGAGTTCAGGGATGTGGCAACATAGAACAGAATTTGTACCTTCAGAACTGACACAAAGAGCACTTCTGAAAAGGCCAAGTCTCGTCAGCAAGAGCTGACAGGCAAACAAAAGGGGTTGTTGCTTTAACTTGCAGACGTCTGCAGGTCCACCTGTCCTTCTGGAACAGATGATTCTTGGCATGCTGAGGCCAAGGAAAGACCTGCTTTAATATTTGGGTCTTGGGTGTGTGCAGCAGCTGCTCCTCACCTGGACACTTTTCCTAGGAAGTGCTCCAGTTTATATTCACAGAGGAGGAGGCTCCAGCCTGGATGCTTCTGCTCACACACCACAGCTGCATCCCAGGTAAATCTGCTCTTGGACCTGTTTGCTGATCTGTTGGCACGTGGGATGCAGCAGTGGGAAAAATTTGGTTACATTGGTTTCTGCAGTATAGTGGATTTTCAGATGTGTTTCATCTCACTCTGAAATAGATGGGGACATTTTTTCATTCTAAGATACTCAGCCTTATTAACTTGATCTTAATTACTTCAGAGGAAGCCCAGGGTGACTTTCTGAGAAGTTTACCCTGAAGTCATCTAAAGCTGGATAAGGTGACTCCTGCCATAGACTTCAAATGCATTTAGTGTTTCAGCACAGGTTTATTACCCTTGGTCACTCACTGGCCAAAATTCATCTGCAGGAGAGCCAGAGTGGGAGTTCTCAGGGCACTGCTGTTGGGTTTTTTGTTTTCTTTTGTGGGGGTTTATTAACCACTGTTTCTGGTCCTGATTATGTCACTGCTTGAGAACATTCTCTCTTGCTGGTTTCTTTACATCTTTACGCCTCAGGCTCCCCTCTCCACCATCTTTGCACTATTTGGACTGCAAACCTGTCAAGCTAAGAATATTTTACCTTCACTCATCATCTGGTACTTTAATAACAATATTTTATAATATAATAATTTTATAATAATATATAATATTATTATAATATANGTGGCTCTGCAGGTGATTATTTTTGTGACTAATTGTGATGCCATTAGAGCAAATCGTGCCCTGGGTGGTGGAATCAAGGAAGCCCTGATTTGATTATCTGCTTGGAGATGGGGTTGGGAACTCCTGTTTTTGCCTCCTGAGATGTTTAACATGAAGCTACAACTTCTGAAGCTTTGGGAACATTTATAACCTCTCTTTTTCGTGGAGGTTCCATGTGTCTGAGGTGATGAGCTCGTCTCGCAGATCCTGGTTTCCATTAAATTTCCGACAACTTGATGTCTTTGAGGCCTCTCCCTCTGTATCAAATTGGATGGATTCTCTCCAAAAAGGGGAAAGATCAGCAGAGAGACACACACACAGAGCATGGCAACGTAAACTTTGCTTCTTAAAGAGACCATGCAAAAACTGTCAGTCCTGTTCAGAGAGATTCTTGGCCAGTGCCCACCCCAGTAATTTTCTCCTTTGTACTTTTTCTGGTTTAAAACAGCAAATCCTTAAGAAATTACACTGAAGATGTCTGGAAAACTCTGCTACCCTGGGCAAAAGAAGTTGCTATAATTTATAATCCTCTCAGGATCATAATTCCTGTCTTTTAGATGCACAGAAGAAGGTGCCTTGCCTCTCAGGTGAAGAATACATTAACTGTTATAATCCCTCTGGCTTTAGAACAGGCAGACTTCAATTAAAACCAGTGCAGGATACAGAAATTAGCATTTCCTTTTTAGCTTGTTTTAGCTTCTATCAGGCAAAGCTCTTGGATGCTGTGAGAGTATTTGCCAAGATGTCTCTTGGGGACCAATTTGCAAATCAGTGGGGATGCTGGTGGCATACACCTGTATGCTTTTATTATCCAGCCCCTACAGCACAGGTCTGCTTGGCAGAATGTAATTTGAGTGCCACAGGTTTGCTATGAATCAACAGGATAAAATGAATTGTTACTCACTGATTCTTCAGGTCCCAATTATCTGACCCTAGTGCTCTGAAAAAATAGAGAAAAAAGAAGACTGACACAGAGACATGCAAGGAGATGTAGGGGGAATAAATTAATATGCACAAAAGTGTGGTTTTATATAAGGCCAGAGTATGAAATCAGGTGGCTGTAGTGGTGGGATTTGGAAGATGGGAGCTCTGTTACCATTGAGAGGATGATGATAATGTGTCTTTCATCTCCATAATGATTATGTCAGCTGCCCAACTTCTGAGATCCTGATTTCAGGACTGAATTTATATTTTATCCTATAGTAGATCTATTGAAAAGGCTGGCTAAAAGTTATATAGATGTCAAATCTTAAATTCTCCTATTTCTGTGAGGAGTAAGGAAGCTTTGCTTCCCCACCTGCCCTAGTATCCCTAAATTTTTCCTTTACCTGGGAAAACCCATATTCAGATGGAATAAATATGACTAAAGTTTTACTGAGATAGCTGAACAGTGGAGATGTCACACAAGATTAGTTTTGACATTCTCGTTTTTCACCCAGGTTCACTATCCTCTCTCACTGGATACCTTTTAAAAATATTGTTGGATTTCAACCAAATCTGAATCAGGTATAGAGATTTAGAGGTAATTAAACTTCTACATGATTCCTAAGAGCCCATTAGAGATGCCCAAACTGATGTTTTCCCTGGAAGTCTGGCAGAACTCAGTGGTGCATCATGCCCAGCCAGGACAAATGATGGGCATGTATGTTAAGAAGACAGAATTCCTTATTTTCACTTCTCTCCTCACAGGTTGCTCATGCTGATGGTGGTGGTGCTGCACGTGGTGCTGGCTTCATCCTGCACGTGCTGTGGAGCAGTCAGGAAAGTGCAATTAATGTGGGTAATTAAGGATATTTATTTCTCACAAAAAACCCCTATGTGGAATCCAGCTGACCTTCTGCCCACCATCACAATCACTGTTCATAGTGATGTTTTTATGGATGTGCTGCAGTTTGGGACCCAGCAATGTTTCAGCACAAAACACAGACACACTCCAGCCTCCTGACCTCCGTGGCTCTGCCCATGTCCTTCAAAGCTGATGGGCAGCCTATTAACATGTAACTCCCTTCTAAGATTGTGTTTCTTATCCCTTTTGCAAAGATAATGGTTGAGTGACTATGGTTTGCTTAGGAGGATTAAAGAAAATTTTATATACGCACCTGAAACTCTCTCTTCTGACATATCTGCTTATCACCACTCAGAGACCAGCCATCCACAAAGATAATTTTGGAGTGACTGAGAAATATTTTACCTTTATAAAGAATAGCTGATTTTTGTTGCTTACTTTGTATTTCTTTTGATCATAAAATGTCTGTGGCCAGAGCTTGTTAAAAATATTTAGAAGTCTGCATTCACGGACACCAAGCCTATTATTCATATTTTTAAGTCTCTGAATTATCTTTCCATGAAGTGTAGATACAGAGTCTAAGGTTTTTTTTGTTCCCATTCAAACACTGGAACCACTGTGGTTCTTGGGAGATTTTAATTCCTTTTATGTTCTCGGATGAATAATCCACTCTAAATCAATGTGTTTGCTCTAAACCAGAAACCAGTGAGAGAAAGTCTCTTTCTATGAGACAACCTCAGCTGTGCAGGGTGGCAGCCAAATGCCATTAGATATGCTCTGTGTACCCTCTCCCATTAAACAGAAGCCAACAGAATGGGAATTATCTCCTCAGCTAATGGTTAAAACCTACTGTTGGGTGAAGACAGCAGTGACTCAAGAACTCTTGGACACTTTTCCCCCCAGCCTTTCAAGGGGAATTTAGTGATACCTCAGTCACCAGGCTATGAAAGTGGAGGATATGGATGTACAGACAGGGCAGCAATTAACAGCCTAAATCCAGGGTTCTGTCATAACTTGAGGCCCTTTGGAGGACCCACCCTAATCCTAAACTCTCTGTATTACATAAACTCAGCTATTTAAGACAGGCCTGACAGATAGGGCACAGGACGTGAGAGAAGTGTTTTTCTGGAATGGCAGGTGGAAAGAGGAATTAATCCCTTACAGCATCTACAGTGGCACCACACATCTGTGTAAGGCCACTGAAATTGGGTCCGGGCAGGTCACTCTGAATGGGGATTCAAAGCCAAACTCCTCCAAAATATGGCAGCTGTTTAAGGTCAACTTTGCTGAAGATTTTCATCAGTCTATGGTTTGAAGACCTCAGAGGTGAAATGTGTCTCCCTGCCTTCTGTGGAAAGTCTAATCTGACTCTGGCATAAATTTTTAACTCCCTAAGATCCTTAAAGATGATCTTTATTAACTTCAAAGGTTACAAAGATTTCTATTTTCTTTACACACTCATCCCTAAAGAATGATATAATAACAATATTATGGACAGGCCTGATCTTATGCAATACAGACCATTCCAAAATATTGGCAGATGACAAGAGAAATTAAAGAACACTGATAGAAGCCCATGTTGTGCTTAGAAAAGCAGACTGTGAGACTAAAAAATTTGCCTACAAAAATTGTGTAGAATGCGAGAGAAATCTCAAAGTGTCAGGAATTCAGATACCAGTGTGATAAGCACAGTGTAAAAATGGAAACAGAGAACAAAAAAGTGTAGCTTTGCATGCATCACTGAAGTCTCCTATTAGACTTGCAAGCAAAACACATATTAAACTGCATTTCAAAACACATATTAAACTGCATTTCAAAACTATCATTTGCAGTAAAAAGTACCAGATGAATTTGGCTGTTAGTTGTTGTAGAGGCACTATGTTGTACCAATTTCCCTTATATTTTGGAAATAAAGAACCTTTGACTCTCCTGGCCTTTTAATTTTGTGTCCTGCCAGATGTGTTACTTATTCATTCATTTTTACCCCCCACCATCAACATCAACACATGACCGTGACCTTCTCAGATGAGAGTTACATATTTTTTAAATTTTTTTTTCTGCTGTAGAAGGATTTTTCTTGTTTTCCTTCCATGAAGTTTGTAGTTATAGCTTAGTCTTTTTATGCTAGTGCTGGCACTTCTAATGTGTGTCCCCTGAATTTATGTGGATCTCAATGAACAACTGCACTGAAGCATCTCATAAGCTTCTATATTTTCATTTTAGATTTACTACTGGTAATTACATGCTGTGCATATAACAGAGGATCTAAAATCAATTGTGCGCTTTACATTTTACTGGGTACTTATTAATTTCAATATCTATCTCAATTTAATTGACATTTCCTGCATAAATAAATGTAACTTTTTTTTCCAGGATGCAGCAATAATCCATTAGTGACATTTATGAATATTTTTTAAATGACTGGTGGTGCCATGAAGTGAAAAAAATATGGAAATATGGGATGATTGATGAGGCACTCATTGCCTTTGAGAACTGACCTGTCCCCTAAATTTCTAATTTCCACTGTTTTTGCATTATGAGTCCCAGAACGACATGGCCTTGAAATGCATAAATGATGTTATTTTATCAGGGTGGAGAGTCCCCTCCTTTACATTCCTTTTTCTGTGTCTGAAGAATTTTGCTTGATGCTACAAAGGAATTGCTGAAGGTCGTGACGAGTCAGGAGGAGGAGGAGGATGTGTTTCACCACACGACCAGGTGCTTTCTGTGGCAGTGTAAGGGACATCTGGGGATGTCACACACTGCTGACCACTGTCCTGCACAGGACACCCCAACAATCCCACCATGAGCCTGAGAGCACGGTCCAAACACTCCTGGAGCTCTGCCAGGCTTGGTGCTTTGACCACTTCCCTGGGAAACTGTTCCAGTGCCCAACCACCCTCTGGGTGAAGAAACTTTTCTTAATATCCAACCTAAACCTCCCAGACACAACTTCAGGCCATTCCCTCAGGTTCTGTCACTGTCACCAGAGAGAAGAGATCAGTGCCTGGCCCTCCTCTGCCCCTCATGAGGAAGTTGTACCTGCAGTGAGGTCTCCCCTCAGTCTCCTCTTCTCCAGGCAGAACAAAACAAGTTATTTCAGCTGCTCCTTGTACGGCTTCCTCTCTAAACCCACCTCTGAGTCTGCTCAAGGTTTAACACAGTTCCAATATCAGCTGCCAGCAGTAGATGGGAGTGACATTCCTCATTTCATTTTTGATGTATGTGCCTGTTTGCTGTCTTCGGGGGATGGATGGATCCATTTGAGCATAGGTTTGGATTCGTGTTTAATTGACATTTGAGGACATAAACATGTGATTCTTTAAGTCCCAATTAAAACAGAAGCGTTACAGTGCAGTGGGAATTGTAAATCATTAATAACAATGCACTCCAAACACCTCTGAGGGAAGTTTGCATTCCTTTCTGGGCACATTTTTTTTTCATAGCTTCATAGAATCTCAGAATGGTTTGTGTTCAAAGGAACCTTTAGGATCATCCTGTTCCACCCCCTGCCATGGGCAGGGACACCTTCCACTAGACTTGGTTGCTCAGATCCCTGTCCAACCCAGCCTTAAACACTTCCAGGGATGTGGAGTCCACAGCCTCTCTCAGCAACCTCTTCCAGTGCCTTACCATGCTTATAGTAAAGGTTTTTTTCCCTAATATCTAATCTAAATCTCTCAACTGTTAGTTTAAAACCATTCCCCCTTGTCCTATCACTGTCTGCCCATGTAAAAAATTGCTCATATTTTTCCTAGGAACTCTTCAGCTGTGACCAAGGAATGCTATTCCTCTTCTTGCCAAGGTCTTCCCCCAAGTCCCTCCTGTTTTTCACAGACCGCCACACCACTGAAACACAGGCAATGTCCAGCCATGTGGCACCTGAGAGAGTTGTGTCTCATGGGAAACCACGGTGGGCTTGTCACACTGCATGACCAATTGTCCCTTCTCCTCCTAGATACAGGACCAGGGGACTTGGCTCATCTTTAACATGGCTACAGAGTGAAAATACATGTCTTCTCCCTTCCTAATCACTGTGAGGGAAAGACTCTCCAAGGTACTATTCACCTGGTCCACTTCAGACATCTGCTTCTGATAAAAAGCTGAGTGATGCTGTTGACACACCTGAAGGACAAGAAGCCATCCAGTGGGACCTGGACAAGCTCGAGAATTGGTTTGATTTTGGGTCGGGGCAAGCCCTGGTATCAATCCAGGCTGGGGGATGAACAGAGCAAGAGCAGCTCTGCCAAGAAGGAACTGGGGGTGCTGGTGGATGAGAGGCTGGACATGACCCAGAAATTGTAAATTTGCAATCCAGAAAGCCAAACCTCTCCTGGGCTGGATCCAAAGCAGTGTGGGCAGCAGGTGAGGGGGGATTCTGCCCCTCTGCTCTGCTCTGGTGAGACCCCAACTCTTGAACTGCACCCAGTTCTGGGGTCCCAGCACAAGAAGGGCATGGAGCTGTTGGAGTGAGTTTGGACGGGGCACCAAATTATTGAGAGATGGATTCCATGAAAAAGCATTTCACGCTGTGCTCCTCACTGGGAGTTGGCTCCCTGATTCTTGTCTGCAAAGAGAGTCAGTGCAGGTAAGTCAGGTGTAGATATCTATATTTGGCAGATCTATCCTGGTCTAAATGATGTAAGCAAGGACACCATTAAATCTGTAACAGAGTCAGAAACTGAAAAAATTTGTTTCAATCTCTAGATCTGGAAAGTTGCAAAAATAACTAATTTATGTTTTATTCCCATGCCAGTAATTAAGTAATTAATAAATAAGTAATTAATAAGTGTATATATATATATTAAATAATTAATAAGTAAGCAATAAGTAAGTAATAATAAATAAGTAATTAATATTTCACATTAAATATGTGAATAATACCTGCATTTCTAGTTAAGCTGTCACAGGTGGCCTTAACTCTGCCTTCTCTGCTCCACACAAGCTCAGTGATACGAGATTTAATGACTCTTTTCCAAAATTATAACTGCTCAGACTTTCACCTGCTGTCACCAGGAGCAAGAGATAGAACTTGTGAATTTTGTGGAGAATGAAAATTCAAGACCTCTGATTCTGCAGAGGTAATTCTAAGCCAATTAAAACTTAGGGCTCTTATTTCTTGTTTTTGTATTTTCATTTTTCAAACTTTTGAACTCAGTTGCTCTAATGGCTGTGGAACACTTGCCACATGCATTCTAAGGTCTGGTCTCCCAAAAGAAAATTCAGAAATGGCTGGCAATGCAGGCAAGTTCAGCTGAGGATTTATTAAGTTACATCTCAATTAGTCATTCATTAACAAGCTGTCCTTGCCTCTCACTTTGCAGAATTAACAGAAGTCATTAGTTCCTTTCAGCTGTGACCATATTTCCCAACATATGTGGATGATACGCAATCGGTTTGAAAAGGAACTCAGCAATATGGAAGTCAAGAGAAGGACAGTTCTTCCTGCAAAATTGAGGCAGCATCACACACCAGAAAGCTCCCATTTCCACTGATAGCAGAGAAGATGCTGAGAGAAAGGGGAAACTTGTGGGTGTCAACCCTTTTCTGCAAATTCCCCCTTCCCCTGTCCTGTTCCACCCCTCTTCCCAGCAAGAGTTTGGGAAATCTTCACTCAGGAGGCTGAGAGGTGGAGAGCAGCAGCATTTCTAACAGGAAGGAGGAAGCCAGTGCCTCTCTCAGCTGCTGGCACTGATTTTTGGGGGTGCCCCTGCATGGGGCAGAGGGGTGGCAGGACGTGTGTGAGCCTCAAGGCCGGGTACAGGTAGAAGGTTACTGCCACATCTGCTTCCTGGAATGGGGAAAAACCACAGGGAAAGCTGCATCCCGAAAATCATCACTGCCTGGGCCACATGGAATGCACATGTGACAATCTCAGACACTTCAGCAATTTGTCTGTGTGAAGTTCAAGAGCCCAACCTGGAGCTCAATATGGGCAATGAAGGGCAGATGTTTGAGGCATTATGGTCCCCTATACAAAGCCTCAAATGTTTTTTTGGAGAGGAGGATTAAGCTCTCAAATCTGTGCAATGCTTTAGACAACTTCTCCGTAAAATTGCTCCACCATCACCTTGTCTGTTTGTCTGTTGGCCTCCCAGGCCTTAATCACAGCTGGAACAGCTCAATATTATGGCCAAAGAAATCATAATCAAGAATGTTTCACTCCAAACCAAGATGTCAAAGCCTGGTCTCCAGACAGTTCCAGTGAGCCTCTTGGACTATGACAAATACCACTGTGCTTTCGGGAGCTGAGATCTCATTTATTTCAATTTACTGCCTGGCTCCTGAAGATCAGACACTGTTTGACCCTCCTCACTTTGTCAGGCAGCTTCTCTACTTGGCACTGTCCAGTGGGAGTTGCCACAGGTTGTCCAAAAGGCACTCTCTGAGGCTTTCATTTTGATTTTAATTTAGACAGAGAGGCAGAGGATTGTCTGTGACCCACTTTGCTGAGTGAAGAGAGCTGGAGATACCCTTCACTATGGAGGGAAGTGCAAAGGGAGTTGGAGAAAGATAGAGTATGGTTTCAAACTGAAACAGAGCAGGGTTAGATCAGATATTAGGAGGAAGTTCTTCCCTGTGAGGGTGGTGAGGCCCTGGCACAGGGTGCTCAGAGAAGCTGTGGCTGCCCCATCCCTGGAAGTGTCCAAGGTTGAACAGGGCTTGGAGAAACCTGGTCTAGTAAAAGGTGTCCCTGCCCATGGCAGGGGAGTGGAACAAGATGATCCTGGAAGTGTCTTCCAACCCAAACCATTCTGTGATTGTGTGATATACATACACACACACATATGTTTATCTTTATGTATAGATCTACACACGTATTGCTCTGCTACAAACCTGAAAAGTGAATGACACTTGTTTAAAGTTGTCACTGTTGTGACTTGGAGCTGTCACTGATCAAGACATTGTTTTCCACTCAGAGGAGAGTGACTTTTTATTGGAAAACCAAAATGAGACCTTTCCCTGTGTATAATGAGTTTTGTTTCTGTAAGGCATGTTGCTATTTCTGTCCTCCTGCTAGATCTGGAAGCCAACAGTATTGCCAGGCACTGGGCTCTTGTGCATCCCTTCCAACTCTGGATGTTCTATTCTCTGATTAAATTATCTTCTCTTTTGGAGGGCTGACAAATGGAACATCACAAAACCCTGAGCAAAGATACACAGCCAAGGGTCAGAGACCAGAACACAAGATATTTGCTGCTCTCTGGAAGCACAACCTAGAGAAAACCAGCCCAAGTCATTGAGGGAGGGACTTTGTCCTGGCTTGAGAGATTGAACTGGGAGGTTTCTCCATTTCAAGCTTCTGGAGCTGTGCAAGAGCATGTCACAATTTCCATTGGACATAAAATTTACAAAAAGAATGTAGAAATCACAGTAGAAGTTGCCCTGGTACCATTTCTGTTGGTGGGCACCCCATACGTGACCCTTTAGGATTTGCCACCAGTTTTCACCTTTCTATTCCTCCTGGGGCACAACCCCAAACTTCGGCTGTCGCCAGATCCAGTTTTGCTTGTGCTGCTGAGGAACTTTGACCCGTGTCTGCTGCCCCCTGTTGCGGCGGGTAGCTTGAATAATCGATCAACGGCAAAGAGTTGGGAAGGGTCTTCGCGTGGTATTCCATGGGGGGGTTTATTGCAGCCATGCCTGAAGGGATCCAGGGATGAAATCACAGAACAAAGTGGGGTCCAGGTTAATATATGGGGGTGGAGAAAGCATCAGGGACCAATGGTCTGAGGGCCCGGGGGTGGTACATGGGCGGGGTTAGGGTATGGGAGCTAATGGGGAAATAGTGAGGGAGGGGCAAGGGAACAAGGGCCAATGGGGGATAGGGGAAGGGAGAACCTTCTGGATCAGGGACAAGTAAGGAAACAAGGGGCGGGGAGGCCAACGGCGCAACCGGGGCAGCAGAAGCGGGGTACATTAACATAATGGCACAAAGCACCCTGGGAGAGGCATTTTCAGTCACCACAGCCCGGGATGGCACCCAGGGCTCGTCCCTCCAGGGGACAGCTGTGGCTCCCTTGTTAACAGCCTCACCCGCCTCCACGGCCCACTGTGAACAGCTCAGTCTGGGGAGGAACCCAGCTCAGATGTGGAACCAGGCAGCCAAATCTCAGTTGGAGGAACACGGCAGGAGGTGGTGAAGGACCCCAGGAGCTGGACAGTGGAGGGAAGCAGTGGCTCTGAGCAGGTCAGCACTGTGGGACCAACAAATCCTTGGGAATATGCTGACTCACAGGCTTGTGGTTTTACAACGTCTTTTAGTTGCTCTCATCATTCTCACTTCCAAGAGATTAATGGATTTGTTCCCTCGAGCTTTCAGTGAAGGTTGTGGTGTGTGCTACTACCCCTGTTCAGCAGGACCAACAAGAGAGGCACTTCATCATGGAGAAATTTAACTGAGGTCACAAAATTCATTGAAGCCAAGCCCTGAGATAGAAGCCGACCTTTTTACATCCCTTTGAGATGGTTCCTCACAGCTGATCCTGTAGAATCAGATCTCAAGGTTGTTAGATTATGTGTTAAAGATTTGTATTGAAATGGTCCTTAAAAAAGAGAATTGTCACCAATAACTAAAGCATCTTTCACATCAAGACATGCAGGGCTGAAGACATGGAGGAAATGCAAACATCAGGTGCCCAGATTTTTTGCAACTATAGATACTTCTTTAATAAACACTCTGAAAAATGTTCTCATTATGCACCAGGACTCTAATTTAAGAGTTCAAATGTACAAAATATTTCTTTTTGGGCCAAACTGCAGGAATATTATGGAAAAAACACCTTCCCTTTTTCAAGGTTGAGACTTGTACAGTTATGAGCAGGATAAAATGACCTGGTGGCAGAAACAGTGGGCAAGGAGAACATTTCCATTTGGAAAGACTCCTGTTTCTGTGCATGCTTCCTACTGTTTCAGTGATTTGCAGAAAAATTAGGAGGGGTACTTACCTACTGGCACCCAATGCCTCCATTCTTAAAGCAGAAAAAAAGAGAACTCTCAGAACCTTTTAAAAATGTATTGTGAAAAACAGATATTCGCTTCTGTCTAATTTTGTATCCATCTAATTTAGAAGTTGGCTGAAATTTCTGAGGAATAAACCAGTTGCATGAGAATCTTATCCTAAAAATTAAAAAAAAAAACAAACCTTGTGGGGAATAGTGCAGTTATTCCACTAGGAAAACATAATATTTTTTTTTTAATCAGTGCTTTTGTTTTTTTTTTTTTGGTATCATCTTGAAGATGGGAAATGGAGAAATCTTTCCTCTTCTGTTGGGTGGCATGGAAAATGCAACTCAGCAAGACTGAGTGCACTTCTCAGCTTTGTTCATCTTTTGGCTTATACCTTAGCACTTCCAGGTGCCTTTTCCCCATCTACAGAATTCTAAAAAACCCACCACCCTTCTCTCCTGGATGTATTTTATCTGTAAGCTCCTCTGGGCAGAAATTTTTCTTACTTCTGTTGTTCTGTAAGTAGGAAATGGATGGAGTCTATTCCCCAAACAGACATTTATAACCAAGAGATTTTACCTTAGTCCATTATATAATTATTTGATGATATAATTCAAATGTAACTCAATGGGAAGAAACGTTGCAGTGGATGAACCAGGTTGTAGGTAAAATTTGTGGATTTATTTACCAGTCTGTCCCAATATGGCAGCACCAGATTTCTCCCAGTCCAAGATGCCATGCAGGAAATGGGCATTAACCACTTGAAGATGAAAAGCAGACAAAGCAAACCAGCCACAAATGTGGAATGAATATGAAGCAGCCTGGTTACACTCTGGACTGAAACAAGATTTCATCTGCTTTTCAGTGAATTACAAACTTAAGCCACTCCAGTAGCAGTCGGGAGTGACAAAGAGAGAGCATCTCATATTTGTCCAGAAATATTGCATTTTATGGCCTCATTTTTCTAATGGAAAATGAATTTTTCCATAGTGCTGATGGGACCCAGCCATCCTCCAGAGGTGCTGGGGGCACCCAGGAGGTTCTGAACAAAACCATTCCCTGCTGACACTCTGTTTGCCTCTCGCCACTCCGTGACTTATGCAGGGACTTGCACTCATCAGTCCTGGTTCGTTTCACATCCATCTCCGGATGGGAGAGGGAGGGATCCCTCTGACAGGCTGATTTTGAATTGCTCCCACAGCCTGGGCTGACACCCAGTTTCTGAGGTGATTTATACAGTAGCTCGGTGGAAGCTGGTTTATAATGCAATGTGGTCTAAAATGATTTTGCTTGCATCTTGAAGTGAGCATCCATCCATCAACGCACTCAGAGTCACTCAGCTGGCCCCTGAAAGTGCTCCTGGCAGGTGGCTTTGCTAGGAGGCTTCTCTATGCTGTTCACACGCATTTTTAAAACTATTGAATAAGAATTAGCTAGAATGCCAAGTTTTAGCTGAAAAAGCTCATCACACAGGGCCTCGGCCGCTGAATCCTTCTGGAATTGCATGTCATCTACTGGGAAAATCACTGGAATGATATTTTTGGAAGTTTTTTAGGGTATCAAGGTGCCTCATTGTATTAATTTCTCAGATGTGCTCACATGTAAAGACAGGCACACAGTGATAGTGAGCAGGGACCTGGCTCTCAGAAGTACTAAAACTTCTGCAAAGCCCAATGAATGTTAAAAATTTGAGCCTATATTACATCTGAATGCATTTTTACAGACTTTTAAAATCTCTTTCTTCTTTCGAAGAAAGATAAAAATGAAATCAATACATCTGAACATGAGGATTGTAAGGTTACTTCAAAATCAACCAATTTAGAGTGTGGTTGTTCTGCTAAGATTACTGCCTGATGGAGTTCTTGTTTGCCATTGCTTTCAACTAGTTTGTGAGCATTTTCAAACCCAGTGGTTTCTAGGAAGGCATTGTCATGACAGAAGATTGTCCTTGAACTGAATGACTTGGATTTTTAAAAATAGTGAGGAAAGGAGATGGATAAAAAATAAATATTCTCACTGTATGAGCATCCTGTTGGAGCAAATCCTGAGGAGACCATGAAGATAATTAGAGGGATGGAACACCACTCCCATAAGGAGAGACTCAGAGAGTTGGGGTTGTTCAGCCTGGAGAAGAGAAGGCTCTGGGGAGATCTTAGAGCCCCTTTCAGTGCCCAAAGGGGCTCCAGGAGAGCTGGAGAGGGCCTTTGGACAAGGGATGGAGTGACAGGACACAGGGAATGGCTTTAAACTGACAGAGGACAGGTTTGGAATAAATATCAGGAAGAAATTCTTCCCTGTGAGATTGGTGAGGCCCTGGCACAGGTTGCCCAGAGAAGCTGTGGCTGCCCCATCCCTGGAAGTGTCCAAGGATGGGTTGGATGAGGCTTGGAGCAACCTGGGATAGTGGAAGGTGTCCCTGCCCAGGGCAGGGGGTTGGAACTGGATGATCTTGAAGGTCCCTTCCAACCCAAACCATTCTGAGATTCTGAGATTTCCATGGGACACCTGCCCTGCAAATGCTCGTCTCAGCTGGGATGGGAAGCAATGAAATTTCTCTTTCTATCACCAAGATCTGTGTGTGGCTCCAAGCACAAGTATCACAAACTCCTGTAATCCTCATTGGGTTTCTCAAGCCCACAGAGGACTGGCACGACTCTCCTGATTCTTTGGGATCAAAATGCTACTCCAGACTTAGCACTGAGCTCACTGAAACTCCACACTTTAACTTACTCCTTCAGTTAAAAATGTGATGGTGAAAAGGAGAGAGGGAGCCTGGATAGTGTGAGATGGATAGGAAAAAAATATTCAGTATCTCAGTTTACCAAGAATTGTGGATGGGAGAAAATATGGATTAAAGCAAAATTTTTTTCCCTGGCACTTGTGAAATGTTGAAGCCCTGTGTTGAGGCAGGAACTAATTTGCTGTGCCAGGCTCTAGTTAGGGCAGAATCACATCCTCTGACTGTGTGGAGAAGAAAGTCACTTTTTATGCTCAAGCATCAAGGGTTTCAGACTTCTGTGAGTAAGCGCAGGAGCTTTACCTCTCTCAGAGAGCTCATTTTGCACACAGAGCTCCCTGGCTGGTGCACTGTACCTCCCTCCATTTTTAACTCAACAGGAAAAACCAGGGAAATATCCTTGCTCAGTTTTGTAGAGACTTTCACCAGATTGTAAGAACGCCCTTCTCAGACCCTTTCTGAGCATTGTGGCTGTTCAGAGGGTTGATGATTCTTCCTGAGAGATGCTGCTCAGTTTGTTGAAGATGAGGGGCATTTTATCTTTTATTTTTTACATTATTAGGAAGAACAAGTTGCCCATTCATTCCTACAGAAAGTAGTTTAATCAGCTGTTATTGGCTGGGTAGGTAAAGCTAACCAGGGTGTCTGGATGTCTTTCCACAAATGAACTCAGATCCAGTGGAGGATGTGGCACAGTCACATTTTTCTCACTTCAGTGTGTCTGAATGTAAGGTCACTAACCCCTTGAATTTATCTGTATTCTCCAAGGTGGGTAACCCCAGGGAGCTGTTTTAACTTCCCACAGACTGAACAGAGAACTGGAAATAGAAAAGACAGAAAAAAGGGAAAAAAGCATCTCTCCACCAACACAGCAAACAGTCAGGAAAAGTCAGGAACTCAGATTCATGTGCCTAAAGCTCAGAGTCAGGACCATGTGTGGGAACACACAAAATACTCAGCTGCCTTGAGAAAACACTGCCAGAATTGCAGTGACAATTACATCTCTCCCTTTTTCTCCCTTGTGGGTGTCTGAAAGGGCCGTTTCTGCAGCAGATGTCTTTTCAGGCTCCGTAACTCATCCTGTCCCTGCTCCCTGTGTGGACACAGCTGGGAGGAAGCTGAGCTCAGTCCAGTTCCAGGGCAGAAAGGGCAGTTGTCACTGGGGATGGTGCCTGCAATTATCCCCACCTCCATAGCTCTGCTTGTTCATGAAGTACTTGCTTGAAAAATAATTTGTAATTATTCTTCTCCTGGCTGCTTGTGCTGTAATTATTAATCAATCTTCATTTTTATGTGATCTGTACTTGCTTCCTGGTTAATATTTTAAATTGATATTGTGTTGTTTTTGTAATTATTAATAACGATATTGTTATTTGAGCATGATGATTGTGATTAGAGGTAAATGCAATTTCCCAATGGAATATTATTAAGCTAAAAATACCAGCTTCATCAATTTCTATAATTTACGGTGGCATCTTTGCAATTAATTCAGAAAGCAATACTTCAGATTAAATATGGGATTTATGTTCCAGCATTTTGCCAAGCACAAACCTCCCATTATATTCATAAAATCTGGAGGAATGGTTAAATGCACTGTTTTGAGATCAGTTTATTGGTCATGCTGTGGCTCACTGTTGCTAACTGATGTGCCTAATCATGGTTCTTCTTCAACAAAGTAAGTTTCTAAAGGAAGTGTCAGTAAAGAAAGTAGAAAACTTCAGTCCACTCAGTAAAGAAAGTAGAAAACTTCAGTCCACACAGCTCGGGCTCCACCTTTCAATAATTTTACCACACTCTGGCCCATCTGCACAATACTCTGCATCACGCAGTGACATCTCGTGTCTGGAACCCGTACTGCAAACAAACCTCTCAGTGTCTGCCCAGGACATCAGAGAGAGACCAGAATAATCACAGAATCACAGGATGGTGTGGGTTGGGAGGGATTCCTTCAAACATCATCTCATTCTACCCCTTGCCAAGGGCAGGAACACCTTCCACTATCCCAGGTTGCTCCAAGCCCCATCCAGCCTGGCCTTGGACACTTCCAGGGATGGGGCAGCCACAGCTTCTCTGGGCACCCTGTGCCAGGGCCTCACCACCCTCACAGGGAAGAATTTCTTTCCACTACTTAATTTAACCCACTCTAACTTAATTGCCATCCCCCCTTATCTTTGCATTTGCAACAAACTTGCCATGATAAAGAAGAAAAGCTCAGAGCTCAATGCTCTAAATTAATGTTGTCTCCTAATATTTCAAGACTTTGTGGAAAATATCTCCGAACCATGGCAGACGCTGTTTCAGGTTCTGTGATTTACTCGGCTCTGTCTCAGAGATACACAAAATGACCTGAATATTTTTTGGGTCAAAGTACCTGAAGCTTTGGATAGCCCACACTTGGATGAGTATTTGAAAGTCAGTTTGAAGATCCCTTCTGTGTTACTTGGGAAAATGGGGCTTAAAAGGCAGAAGAGACGCAACATCATAGAATCATGGAATCATAGAATCATTAAAGCTGAAAAAGACCTCCAAGATCAACAAGTCCAACCTTTGACTGAACACCACCATGTCAAATAACCATATTGTGAAATGCCATATCTACTCATTTTTTTGAATATTTCTGGGGCTGGTGACACCACCACTTCCCTGGGCAGCCTGTTCCAATGTTTAAACACCCTTGCAGGGAATAAAATGTTCCTAATATCCAACCTGAACCTCCCTTGAAATATATACACTTGTGAATATAATTTAAATATTTAGAAACTAGCAAAGACATCTGGCTGTTCTTTATATTGTGGAGTAGTTCTGCTGCAGTATGAAACAAAGATGATGCACTTGGGACCTCTTGCAGAGACAGCTACACGAGCACAGTGAGCAGTTTTAGACCTTCTGAGAAGAGTTTGGAATCAAAATGGTGAGGCTTAACTGGTAGGCAAAGAGAAATCAACAGCAGACCATTGTGCATAGAATAAATTATGTGCCACAGACAGGACTGGCAGATTTATTTTTATCATTTGTGTGTAAGGATTAAAGGGATGTTTACTGGCAATCACATGTAGAAAGTTCTTATATTTTCAGATTTGAGATGTCTTTCATAACTCCCAGGCTCTGAATTTTTATCCTGGCCTGTTCCAGAGATCTGATTCACTTGAAGATAATCCTTGTTCTCTTCTCCTTCTACTTCCATATTTGTGTTCAATATTTTATAACAATTGACTGTGAGCAAGTTTAATATTTCCCCCTGCCACCAGCAGAACGTATTAAGTTTTCATTAAATGTGTCAATTAGCCCACCCTTTGTTTCATCAATATGCATTTGTCACCAGGGGCATTCACTAAGCCAGACCAAAACACAACAAGGACACCAAATGTCTGGAGAGTCTTTCTGCCTTGCAGCTGCCTGGTTTTTTTTTCAATTCCCCTGTAGGAAGCTTAGACAACATATTAGAGAAATTGGTTAATTAAAATATAATTCCCAGATCCATGGCGATAGATACACATCCTACTTCTGCTCGTTGGGTTAATAAATCACTGAAAATATGTAATTGTTTTCCTCAGCATGTGCAGAGCTGAAACCATTTCTGTGGTAGATTTGTTGAGAATTATTGCAGCAGAATGCAACTCGCTTCCTTCGAATCCCAGGAACTTCCACTTCCAGGCACTGAACGGGAATAAAGGGAATTATGAATCCCATTTGCTCTTGTGAACGGAGGCAATACCTTGGACAGGGGGTTAGGTTTGAATTATTGTGCGTAACAGATTATGTGATGCAACTACTGACACAATTGCCTTTTGTCAGGAGAGGGTGGTCTGGCTTTATTCACCTACTCTTCATTCAGAAACCTGCTGGAAGGACCCTCAGAATGTATAAGTAGCTTTTTGCATGACATTTTCGATGTTTAAATCACTCATGCACAATTTATCACCTCCAAAGCCCCCCACAACAAATGAGTAAATACAGTGCCCACTCTTACAGATGAGAGGAATGAAGGCGCAGAAGGCAAAACGAGGACCCTAAAGTTGTTCACCAATTAAGCAGGAGAAAGGAAAACAACTTATTTTTCTTGCTAAAAAGTTAATTCTCAAAATAACCCCCAACTTTCAAGGTGACCATAATTATTAGTGAATAGATTGACTTCAGCAAACATTAATGCATTCAAAATGTGTAAGAAGCAAAATGGATAATACATGTAATTTTCACAGCTTCTGAAAGTACCTTTTTTTTTTACTTTTTAGCAAAAAAATTATATTTTCACTTAGGAATTGATTATTTTCTCTTAGAAAGAGAGGAAAATAGTTAAAAATAGTCTGAACACAAAATGCCATATTCCAATTTTGATCAAAAGGAACACCTTGTTCCTTCTGGCAGAAGAATATGTCATTTCATTTAGATTTTGTTAAGAAACAAAACAAAACCTTTCTTATCCCTAAACATCAGCTTGAAAACAACATTTCATTATTTTTCTTCTTGTAACAACTCTTGTTCCATCAAAGGGATTGCTGAATGACAGGTTCAATGTTTGCTGCTAACAGTGGAAACAACAGACAATTCTCTTTTTATTGTAATCATCAGCTTGCATCGTAGAATCAGGGAATTTTTAAGGATGGAAAAACCTCTAAGAGCAGAGTCCAACCATTGACTCAGCACTGCCAAGTCCACTGCTAAACCATGTCCCCAGGTGCCACATCCTCATATTTTGTGAACAATTCCAGGGATGGGGGTTCCACCACTTCCCTGGGGAGCTTGTTCCAATGTCTGACCACCCTTTCATGGAAGAAATTTTTCTGATATCAAGTGAAGAAATTTTTTCTAATATCCAGTTGAAACCCTCCATTGGTGCAAATCGAGGCCATTTCCTCTTGTCCTATTGTTACTTGAGAGAAAAGACCAATTACCTGGATAAAACCTCCTGTCAGGGAGTTGTAGAGAGCAGTAAGATCCCCTTTGAGACTCCTTTCCTCCAGGCTGAACCCTCCCAGCTCCCTCAGCTGCTCCTCATCATTCTTGTGCTCCAGACTCTTTCCTGACTTCCCCATTCTGAAATGCACAAGTGCATAAATTTTTTATGCCTCTGCCCTTTCCAGGCTATCAGTTTATAGAGCTGGATAATTCCAAATCCTTCATTTTTTCTTGCTGACCTGTTAATTGCAAGCCATGTTTTTGTGTGCTGCCCTCACCAACCCCACTCCTGCCCAGGTCCACAGCAAGGTCTGTAATTCACAGATAAAGGTGTTCAGCTGAAAGTTAATATCCACGAAGGAGGCAGCGAGCAGATATTCATCTTGGCACTGACCAAGCGTGCAGCTGGGCCTGGCTGATCCAGCAACACAACACTTTATTTTTATAGAAGCAACATGAATTACCCATCTTCCCCTTCCTTCTGGTTCACAATGCAGTAAACAAGGCTTGTAATGTACAATAAAGGCTTGTAATATTTGCATGACCAGATGCCTTAATAGCATTGGGTGCACCTGCCTGGATTTTGTGTTCTTCTTCTTTTCTCTGTGTGCCTCTGGGGTCCTGACCTAAAAAAAAAATCTTTCTCCATCTTCTTTTCATCCTTTCTTCCTTCACATCCTTGGTTCTGCAAGAAAGTGACTGCATGGGGGGGGATCTCTCTTGTAGAAGACCAGTAAAGTATTTCCAACATATATTTATTGTCCATGAGTAGAAGTTTCACAGATAAATCATGTGAAGAACTATGTGTTGGTTTTTTTTTTCCCCCTTTAAATCTGCCTTTTCATTTCTAAATTGGATGCTTCCTGTTGCTTTTACTGAAAATAAAAGTAAACATCTGATCCTTGCTCCCCCTCCCCCATGTCATCTCTGATTTGAGGGCCCTGCAAACTGACTGAATAAGATAATAGGATTGGGTCTGTGTTGTTGCACACTCAAGTGGTGTGTAATACACCCACCATCCCAGGAGTATGTCACTTACACCGCTAAACATCCTTTTAACTGTTGACATAAATAATGCAAAGCCACAGAAACTGCAGCCTGCTAAAGGAACAGCACAAGAAACTCTGTAAATACATTAATTACTGAGCTATTTTGCTGATGTTGTTCTTGACAGTATGTTTTTGTCTGGGAATTACCACTTAAGTGTGGTTGTGCCAGGGAGATGTGCAGAATCTCTACCAATGTGATTAATCTACCGTGATTTTGGTGGCAGGAGGTTTTTTGATGTGTTTCTAGATTCTTCCTTTTCCACTCCCCAAAATGATAGATGTGGAACTAACCCTGCAGATTGATGGATGCTGTAACCATGGGGTGAGTGTTGTTCATTTTGACAGACTTATCCTCAGGCCCTATTTTTCTAAACTCACATTTCAAACCCATCAATTAAAACCTGCTCTGCTCGGGGAGCCCAGGTGTAGCGTGGTGAGTTCAGACACACCAGCCAGGCTATGATGCCTTTTCCTGGCCTTAAAATGAAGAGCCAAACACGGTTAGAAGGGAAAAAGNAGTATATAGAAAGGGTGTAAAAGAAAAGGCAAAAAATCATCATGGCATCACATAAGGAGATGCAAGATGAGGAAAATGGTCCACAGATGAGCAGTGGCTTTGCGTGGTCAGCAGTTACAACAACCTCTCAGCAGCCAGGCACAGCAGAGCTCGTTCCCAAAAGCAAAACAGTGTAAAAAACCCTCATGACTATGCTACAGATTACTGGGGGACCGGAGACTTTTGAGCATTGGCCCAGTCCTTCCATATAAAAGATAGACTCTGGTTGTCATTTGCTCCTTTTTTGCCTTTGAGCATCACTTTTCTCCTCCTTGTTAGCTTTTCCTATTTATCAGAAGTGTTATTCAAAACAGTTTCTGTACCATTTTGATTTTATATATCCCTTGCCTGCAATTTCCACTGGGAGATTAAATAAGGTCTATGGGATAAGGCAATGCTTGATACAGGCAGAGTGGCAGGGGAATTCCCTGCTCATCTTCATCTTGAAGTGTGCAGAAGTCTGGGGGAGACATTGCATTACACTACTCTACACAGAGTTTCAAAAGAACAGCAAAAGTCCTTCCAAAATTAAGGGAAATTCAGCAAATAGTTTTATTTGGGTTAGGTAACAATTTCCAAAACAATGAGACACTTCATGTCCATGTTGTACAAATGATCCTTTGTAGTATTTCATTCAGAAACAGCTCTGTTTTCATGTGAAAATGTACTGGAAAATAAAAAAAAAAAACAAAAAACCAAAAGAAAGGGAAGGAGAAAAAGAAGGAAGGAAGGAAGGAAGGAAGGAAAGAAGGAAAGGCTAGATGGCAAGGTGAAATTTTTGAAAGAGAATAGAATGACCTGAAAATTTGACTGTGAATGAATCAAAGAAAGACAAATCAGGCTGTTAAGCTGGTTGTCCATTGCCCCTTATTTTCCATGAGGCTCCATGGATTGCTCTCTGTCTTCTCCTGCCACCATATCTGCATTATCCTATGCTCTTGGCCAAGGACCATGACATTGTCCCCATTCCATCACGGCAGTGTGAGGTCCCAGAGCAGGACAGAGAACTCAGTATGCTACAAAACAAGACTCTGTGCATTACTTTGAGTAACAAACTTCTGCCTTTTTCCCCATTGTAATTTAATGGCCCACCACAGAATCTGACATCCAATATCAGCATATGATCTGACATTTGGCATCCCACCCACTGGAACTTCAGGAAGCTGAGAGGCATTTCCAGCTCTTCATCCTTCTCAAAAAGTGGTTCTAAAACCATAAATATATGGCAAAGTCAGGGAAAATACACCATGAAATGTCTAGGTTTGGTTCTGGAAGTCTGGGGGAAGGGTTGTAACTTAATCTTGGAACAGGATGCATATTGGAAGACCCCCAGATCCATCAGCAGAAAACACTTATGATGTTAATAAACTCCTGTTTTCTCCTTGTCAATATGGCTTTAGTAAAACCAACAGCATGGGGCGTGGAGCTCCATCTGTGGTGTGTAATAAGGGGGTGTTGTACATTGGACAAACATTATGATTTATTTTCAAAAGGAGAGAGATGACATAGATCCTTGTGCTCTCAGGGACTCTAATTCATTGCCTAATTAAACACTTGCTGCCAAATTGTCCATCCTGTCATTTTTAATTCCTGGTCTAATATCCCAGACAACAGAGCACTTAAGGAGGCTACCTTCTACAAGTGAGGCTTAAATGAAGAAAGATGTTAATGTGTGTTTCCTAATCAAAGTCAATAGGCTATCAGGAGCAATTATTCTTTAGCAGGTCTGTTCTTCTGACACCATGCAACGTGTATGAATCTGCGAAGGTCTGGTGACATTTTATCCCCTTGCTGTCCAGGCAGAAGGCAAGGCTAGCAACTCAAAACTGAGAGAAACCTTTGGGAAGACATGCAGGCAACAGGGACAAACAGAACATATTTCTATTTATTCTAAAACTAAATTTTCTTCCTTCAACAACTGTTTGGAATGAGTGCCAAGCCATCTTGAGGCAAGGGAGACCTTAGGACATTTTATCTTAGACTACCAAGTACTCTCACTGCCTTATATATTTTTTACCTCTCCTCATTCCTCTGAGATGGGGAAGCTGGGCCCTATTGCTGGTAAAGTGAAACCTAACCTTGAGCTTTACAGAGTCACAGCTTTTCTCTTGGTCTGACCTAGAAGTCTTACAGAGGACTGCAAAAACGTAAAATTTGAGAGAGAAATAGATTTGAGAAATTCAGCTTCTCTTGACTGAAACTACAGCTTTGTCCCTGTAGTACTGACATGCTGCTTCTAAGTCCCTTCAAAGTCTTAATTTCTCCAGGATTAACCATCCCAGTTCTCTGACCCTCTCCTCAGCAGCATGTGATGGTCTTCTTGTCCTTTAGGTGCCTGGAAATAAATCATATGAATCTTTGCTCTGTAATTTTCCCAGGAAATAACACTGATCATCTTGTAATTGCCTGCATCCTCCTTCTTGCTGCACATCCTTTTGCCCAGTGTCTCTGTGGATACTTGGGTTGCATTTTCATGCCATGGTTTTGGTTGAACGGTGGCTACTGTGGTGTCTTCCGTGAGAACCTTGCAGAAGCTTCCCCTTTTTTGCTGATGTGGGCTGTGGAGAAAGGAGCCCATGCCAGGTTTGCTGGCAGAACTTGTGAATTTATGGTGGACCCACCTTCCTGAAAGACTGATCCCATGGGAGAGACCCACACTGGAGAAGTTTGTGAAGAACTGAAGCCCATGGGGAGGGCTTGAGTTGGAGAAGTTCATGGAGGACTGTCTTCCCTGGAAAGGACCCCACACTGGAGCTGGGGAAGAGTGTGAGAAGTTCTGCCTCTGAGGAGGAAGAAGTGGCAGAGACAATGGGATGAACTCACCATAATCCCCCTTTCCCTTCCTCCATGCCACTGAGGTGAGGAGAGGTAGAGAAATCAGGAGTGAAGCTGAGCCTGGGACGAAGGGAGGGATGGGGGAAGGGATTTTTAAGGTTTGTTTATACTCCTCTGCTCTGACTGATAATAAATCAAACTAATTTCTCTCAGTGGAGTCTGTTTTGCCCATGCCAACAATTGCTGAGTGATCTCTGTCCTTAACCCGATCTGAGATCCTTTGTTAAATCTTCTCTCCCTTGTTCACCTGAGGAAGGGAGAGAGAGAGGTTTTGGTGAGCACCTGGTGTCCACCCAGGGTCCACCCAGCACAATACTGCACCCAGGATGTCAGCAAATGTGTGTTCAATTTCTGTGCCCCTTGATGTTGGCTAACCATTGTGAAAACCACCTCACAGACTCTCCCACCTGAACAGGAAAGTCTGGCAAGGTCATGGCCATGGCCTTGCTTCTCTTTGGATCCAGAAAAATCACAGTAGCAGGAAAAAAAAAATTGCAATGCCTATGAAACTGTCAGCAAGTTCGAGGAGAGCAGAGTTGCAGGTAACTATTCAGATGTTAGGTTTTTGTGAGGCATTCATCTCCTCTGTTTCTTTTCTTATTCATTCCTCCCTCCCTATTTAGCTTTTGCTATTTTATCCCTCAAATTAGTGACATGATGCTTCCTGTCTCTGCTTGACAAGGCAGCATGAAAGCTGAAAATATGTAGATGTGGTGTATGCTGTTATTATCACCTTAAGATAAACCTGGTAATATCCCATATCAGAATTTATATCCCTTTATAACCATTCTCTTTTCATAGTGCCTCTTAGCAATTGCTGTCTGTACATTTTCTGTCAAAAAGGTAAGCAAAGATGTATCTATAAATATATATTTGTGTTTGTCTGTGAATTGTATATGTGCATATAAATACACATTATTTATCACGATTTTCTTTCCTGTAAGTTCATTTGTCTTACGACAATTCATTATACAATAAAATTCCCCTATTATTTATATTATTCTTTGTGACTCTCCCAATAAAAATAGTTTCTTTTTTTATCATTTTTTAAAGCAGTATCAGGAAAGGTCAGTGCCACCATTACCTTCCTCACTAATGGCATACAAGGGATTTTTGAAATAATTCTTTCTTTTGCTGAAACCTTTGGACATCCCTTTAGGTTGGCAGTCTTGGTGGTCTCTTTCTGGAGTAGAACTCTGCAGTTTGTCCTGACCCATCCTGTTACCCCACATCTCCCTCCACCCCTACAATGTTTAAACACAAACCCTTGTGTTTGGACCTCTGTTTTATTTATGGATATAAGATATCAGATGATGATGTTCTGTTCTATTCTAAACAGTCCCTCCACAGCTGTGGCACTGCAGAGCCTTGACTTGAGGTGGAATTACTGTAATAGAGACTTTAGTTCCCAACTGAATCTTTGTTCTTCCCTTTGTCCTCTCTGTCTCAGTGCAAGCTGCTCTGTTTACAGTAAGGAGCTTATGAAACAAGACTTGGCTTGTCTACCTTGGGGACAGCAAGGTGCTGTTGAATGAAAAATAGATCTTCACAGGGAATTTGTTTTACCTTATTTTGGGTCAAGTAGAAAAAAACCCAAACAAAAACTCTTTTCCCTCAGCCCTGAGGACCTCATCCAGCAAGCTGTCGAGAGAGACCAACTTGAAGGACTTGCAGAGGAATTAACTGGGGAATTGTAAAGGTGAAGGTAAAAAAGGAGGTGCCATGGGGTGGGAGATAACCTGAGGAAGGACACTATGTGACTTTGCAGGAACCTTTCCCTTTGGCCCAACTTGCTGTTCACTGTAATTTCAGCAGCTGAGTGCTATCTATGGGTGAAAGCAACATTTGATTGAGCCATTGCCTGTGCGTCTGTACTGGTTTGGAAACAAAATCAGAATTATAATTTAATTGAAAAAATAAAAAATAAATGCAATAGTACAAGAAACACTGAGTCAAGGTACAACCTGACACCCTGTTAGTCAGGGTGGTGGTAGCAGTCCAGATGAAGTGGTCCTGTTGAAACAGCGATGCTGGAGAAAGGTCTTGTTTTTTACTTGAAAGTCCAGCACTAGCTCTTGTCCTCTNCTCTCTGGAAATCCCATAGGTAAGGACTTCTTGCGCTGTTCCAAACCCCAGATTATATCCAGGTGGGAATGCTTGGCTCCTCCCCCTGGGTGGGGCATCTCACAATGGGCTGATGTAATTCCGTGAGTCATGGGGTGGGTCCTTGATGGGCCATTAACAGAGACACCCCAGAGGGAGTGATCAGGGATGAGTTATGTTGAAAGATAATGAGCACTGCCCCACCTGCTTTAACAGCTTGTGAAGATGATAACAGAATACATGCTTTTGGTTATCTAGGACAGCATCCCAACCAGCCCCTTGGAAAATGTTTCAGAAGACACCTGTGAAGTTCAGATGTTTCCTCCTCACTTCTTTTGCATGACTGTTGCTCAGAAATGCACTGAGCAGGCACAGTGTTCCAGCCCTACAGTGGATGGATGCATGGATGGATGGATGGATGGATGGATGGATTGATGACTTTCTTGCCAGTTTCGAGTTGTGCACCAACTTGGCATCTTGCTGAAATTCCAAGCTGCCTTTAAAGCTGTCTCTTTTCCCACAGATGGTTGTCTCTGTGTTCCCACTTGCTGTGACCACCCAGCATCACAGGGAAAGAATATTTGAGCAACCCCATCTGTATCTGAATAGTGCTGCAATATTCCGTGCACACAGTCACGAAAATATGAATGGGATGGCATTTATGTTCCCCATATTCAGGTGCTTCCAGTGTGTACATTAGATCATTCTAAATTGCCAGGGCTCCTCTTCTGGTCAATGGAGAGCCAGTTAAAATACTGAGTAGAGCTGGGTTCAACTCAGTTTACCAAAAACTGTGTCAGGATGAGGGGTGATGTCACTCACTCTGTTGAATCTGTTGATTTGCTGTCTGACTTTCTCAGGTGGAGCAGCCAACACTGCAGACCACTGCATTTAATCAGTCACATCTTTCGTAATGAATACACCCTGAGGTTTGATTTAGAAGGCAGTGAAGACATGAATTCACCTGGAAAAGCCAGATGAATTTTCCTGATACCTGGCTAAACCCTCACAAGAGGGCTTTTTTTCCCTTTATTGCCAGGTTGTAAGGCCAAGAAGCCCTGCTACTGCTCCTGCTGTGCTGTCCCTGGAGGAGAAAGAAATCCTTTCAGTGCACTGAGAAAAAACATCTTTCTTCAATTTAGCCAACTCTTCATGGTCTAACTGTCCTTTTCCTTCATCCCCCAGAAACAGCAGCTGGTAAAGGAATGCCTAGATTGCCACTAGACTCTGAAGTTTGTTTTTGTCTGTAGTACAGAGATAGGGAATGCTGCAGGCACCAGTTCCACTCATTTATAAATGATCACTATTGAGAACTACACATTTTCCCTTGGTATTTTTACCTAAATAATGGTCTTGAGGATAGGGACAACAGATAATATTCTGCTCTGTTCCTCTCATGGCTGAAATGATGCTCCATTGACTTACAAGAAATAGGATATTATGAATTCTAGAAAACAGCTGGAGTGCATGAAAGAACTGTGAAAATAGGTACATTAGGAGTTGTGAGGTACTCAGGAAAAAAAAGTAGCCATAGAAAGCCCTGAAGAAAGGAGGAGGAGGAGGCTAAATTAGAATTGTGGTGCAATCTTTGTTTACTTCTGGAATCCAAATGCCTAACAGTGAGAAGATTGGAGTTACCAGTTTAGCTTACTGTTGTTTTAATTTTCCAGAGGAAATTCTTTTCTGCTAATAAAGCGTTTTCATTCTGGCCTGCTACAATTTTTCACATAAGTTTTAACTGTTAAAAAGTGAAGTTGTGAATTAAATAATCAGAAATATTAATGAGGTCCAGAGACAGACATGCAAATGCAGGAGGGGAAGATGCAAAAGCAAGAAGGAAAGACCCAAGAGACAGCAATATGACACTGGAGAAGTTAAGCAAGTGTATGGAAATCTGCAGAAAGTGTAGAAAAGAAATCTGAAGCAATTGGTTTAAAAATGAGAGTAAGTAGCAATCACATTTTTTAAAAAACTGTCTGTAGCACATAATTTTTCTAGGGAAATGCTACTTCTCTGAGCCATCCCAGAGACTCTCTCCCTCCTTTCAGTGGACATTGAAGTCCATCATTATCAACATTTCCCTGTACTCCCAGTGGAGTTTCTCTTTTAGGACTCCTTCCCACTCCATTTCTCCCCAACAGTTTGAATAACTTGGCCTTTAAAACTTGGTTCCATCCAGACTTTGGGGTGAGTTTTTATAGATAGAAGAACGGGACTTTCACACGCTTCATGTCTTTGCAGTGACATTCTGGGACAGACCCTCTCCAGGAGCTTGGCCAGACACACTTGCAGGGGTAATTAGCTGAGAGCCAGGTTTGATAGCTCAGGTGCTCATAAACTCTGTGCTGACACAGTTTTTCCATGTTCCAGTCTGGAGTTAATTGGCCAGACCTTTCTCCGAGTCCTTTGGATCCTCAAGGCTCTTTGCAAATTCCTTTGCAATGAAAATTACTGCATGGTAAAGATCTATTCTATCCCTTTTTTTTTGGTAGGAAACAGAGTGTGAGAAGTACCAGACTTAAGGCAGAGGCAGTTTGTGCTGTGGCCTATCTCTCATGTTAGTGAGAACTGGACATGTTAGAGGAAAGTTTAAGAATCAGAGGTAAAGATTTCCTCTTAGTTTCTAAACCAGGAGTTGGCCTCGTGTAGGCTTTTGATTAGTGGGCATTAATGAAGATTGTTTTCACTCGTTAATTGAAGGACTACTGAAGTACCTCCCAGAGTGCTGCTAGGACTATAGAAAAACTTATATTTGTTGTTTGTAAATCAATGTAGAGGACTTTGTGATCTCAACTGACACTGCAAGAGGAGTGAAAGGACCTTCTGGCAATCTTCCTCCTGACTGGCAAGTGCCACTTTATGGTTCTCCACAACAACTCTGGATTTGTCAGATTTAACAAATTCTCAGTGAGATCTCTTTGTACACCACAGGCTTTTGCAGGCCACTCTTGAGCAGTGCTAGATGAAGATTCTGAGTCAAGAAAAAGTCTCCTTGCCAGTCTCTTACAGAAGGAAAGCAGGTTTTGAGGCAAAGCCCTGCCATGCTTGTGGATTCATACAACATCCTAATTTCACCTGAAAGCCACACTTGGGAAAGCATCAGCTTGGCTCCCAGCAGCACTGATGAGGTGCAAGCAGCCTTTTAAACCTCTCCTGACTAGTGGATGAGGGTAGATTTCTCAGGTCCAAGCCCTATTTCTCTAAAATCACTGATATGACAGCTCTGTGATAATTGAAATGATGGCTAAACCCCATCATGCCATGAAAATGTCACTCATTACACCTTACCAACTTCAATTTTGTGCGTTGTTCTCAGAGGCTCGATGTGCCAGGGTGCATCTCTGCTGTGAAGAGCAAACAGTGCCATTACCTCCTGGCTGAAAATGAGAAGAAAATGAATAGAGGCTGAAATATGAAGTGCCATTATAGGAAATTGGTTGGTTATTAGACTGTATTTGCTACTGCAGTTACAGAGCTCAGTTCTGTGCAAAAACAAAACCCACAAAGCCCAGAAACACAGCTCGTGGCTCAATTTTCAGATGCATGCTGGCAGCCCTTGGTACCCCTGTCATTGTCAGCCAAGTCCCCGTGGACCTCCAGCCTTGGACTTCCTTGGCAATAACTTGGCTGATCCGCAGGCAGTGTGGGTTGACTTTGATTTATGTGACTCTGGTTCAATTCTTAACTTTGTAAAATAAACATTCTTTTGGGGTTTTTTTTTGTTTTGTTTTTTTTNAAGAAGCTCCTTCTTTTGATGAGAAGTTTTTTGGGACAAAGAGTATTTCTCACTGTGTACTTAGTGCCATAGGCATTGATCTCAGATGGCGACTGGCTTTAATACAGTAATTAATGAAACAGTAACGATATTTCCTTTGTGCTAAGATCTGTGAGCAGGTTTCCGTGGCAACAGCCCATGCACAAGCTTCTTGCCTCTAGCAAATGCGAAGTTACTTGAATCATTCACATTCTTTTAAAGAAAGAGGGCTGCTGTGACTCAAATTAACTCAGATTTACTGCAAGATGAAAGTACACACAGGGGCAGCTACCTTAGGTCAGCTGATGCACAGAAACCTTTTACCCTGCATCAACTCACTGGTGTGTTTGAACCTTCCATGATACCATAGGAGCTTTTATCTCAGAGTCATAAAATAGTTGGAAGAGACTTTCAAGGTCATCTAGTCCAGCACCCAAATACTGGAAATATATGTATTTTCCCTAACTTTGTTTTTCTCTCACCAGCCTTTTCCTGTCAACAGAATCCATACCCATTTTATATTAGAATAGCATTTGCATCAGATCTTCAACTTTAGAGTCCAGAGAGGGAAGCAGAACATATTGTGGCTTGAATTCTTCCACAGCCTTTATTTCCCATAACCATACTCAAGTGATAACCACGAGTGATGGGCATTAGGGATGTGTCTGGTCGTGATGGATCCAGCTCAGAGTGGCTGTGGAGGAGACAATAACAACACAATAGCCAAGGATTAGTCTGAGCAATGCACCCTCAGCCCCCCAAACATTGTGCTGGTCATGGTCTGGCTCAAGCCAAGTGTGGGAGAAACCAAATTCTGTAGTCAGTGTGCAAATATCAGTGTACATCAGTTATTTTCCTCCATTAACAGTGGCCAGCTCAGAGCTTTTTGGGCTCTCCTGCAGATCAGCAGAGTGCACGTCATGGCTTTGCCTTGAGCAGGGACTCCTCTCAAGGTTACTCCTCGAGACTGGAGAATCCTTATTGTGTGAAACACTCAGTGAGTGAGTTAGACATAAAAGCACTGAAACTCTGAAATCTTAGCTAAGTGATATGAAGGACTGATTATGCACAAGTAATCCTTCAGACAGAAACCACTGACCCTGTCTAGAACATAAGGGAGTCCTCTCCGACCCTCGTGACTCAATGGGAGGGTGATCCTGACAGTTTTGTCTGACCTTGTTCTCTGTGCAGTAAAATATCAAGAGTGCTTTGCCACCCAATCTTGTTTGAGCACCGTCCCATTTACTATCAAACTCTGTTAAATCTCTGGTTTATAAAAATAAATATATGTTACTACTCTGTTACAAGTGAAGTTTGTCACAACATCCATGACAAGGACACAAGACCCCAGGCAGGACAATCCTTTTTGGTTGCTGATACCCATATTTCTCTTCTTCCAAGAGAGATGTTCCTTATGAGAAGATGGCAGGGCAGTTCCAAAGGAGAAAGTTTGGAATGGAGAGAAGTATTCTAGACCAAAGCTTTTTATAATTTATTCATTGTATCAATGACTACTTGAATAGTCAAAGAGAGCCAAAGAAGCAAAAGCCTTCTGGAGAAAAGGAAAAGTATTAATTATCATGCAGATCTTTTAGGTTTGTTCTTTCTAATGCAGGAGGAAGTGTCTCAGCAGATCAAGAGACAGACAATATCAATAATCTCTTGCCTTCCCTTCTAGTGGGAAGTTGTGGTGAATTAATCTTTAAAAGGCTTTGCCACCATTTGTTAAGGAAAAAAGCTCCAGCAAATATTTTATTCCAGTGATATATTTCTCGTATTTGTCTGGTGTCATAGCCTAGAACAGCCACTTGGCTTTATTTATAAAGCACCTATGGCCTGATTCTTTGGGCAAATCTGTACTGCAAGGATTTGAAACATATTGAAGTGGAATATCAACAAAATTCATAATTGGTACATGGTCTGAGACAGAATATTAGACTTGGATATTCTGACATTATCCATCGATATCTAAAATAATAACACGAGTTTAACACCTTGGCAGCTTGGTGGAAGAAGGTTCTTGGACTCTCCTAAAGGTAGGGATATCTTCTGCTAAGTACTGAGTTTAAAGACAGATTTAAAGATTTAAAGACAGAGATCAGAGAGGGAGCTCCAGAAGTACCAGTTGATTTCCTCTCTATAAACTGTGGATCTCTTTCTTACACCACTGTTGTCCCAATGTTTGAGTTCAGATCACTCCTAGGGACAAGGCACTGGGACAGAAAGACAGTGAAGACAAATTATTGGACTTCTTCACCAATGCAGTCTGGAAATGTGACCTACTAAATCTAGACCTGGAGAAGATCCACATGGCAGAACCCCTAAGAAACCCCAGAAAGCTGAGTTACTAAAAAAGCTCCAGCATTCTTTGGTTTTCAGGTCTAAAAATACTTTTATATAAAAGATTTCAAACTGTTTTTTGTGCTAAACACACACATGGAAATCTCACTGCACTGCACACATTATATCACTAAAATAAATATTGTTGTCTTTAATATTTAAAGAGATTTTTGAAACAGCCACAGAGGATGAAAAATACAAGCCAGCGAAAGCGTTCCGTGTCTCGGCATCCTACAGAGACGTATTTCAATTCTCCTGCTTTAATTTCTTTAGCTCTCAAGGAATTCCAAGGTCTCTGAAATGGCATGCTGGGCAGGGAAACAGAGCTGTTGTCCCCAGGGTTCCTCTGGCTCTTTATTATTCGCCATCACAGGAATTTTTCTTCAGTGTAGGCTGAGGCCCTGCATCGTGTACTCCTCAAAGCTGTTGGAGTAGCAAATACACGATGCCCAGTGTATCCCAAACACCATCAGGCACAGATACTTATGCTAGGACAGGGGACATGGGATTTCCTTAATTCTCTCTGTGCTACCAGAGCTGAGCTCAGCATCTGTTGAAGCCAGTAGGAACTTTGCTGTTGGCTTTTTTGGGATGAGTCGAATCAGTGTGAGCAGAAACTCGTCCCTCACAGACTGGTTCCAGATGAGGCTCCTTGCCTTGGCCCTGTCCCAGAGCTGTGTGTCTGACCTGCCAGACCCGTGCCTGTGTTACACAGTCAGGGTGCCATAAACAGCAAACCTGTGTTCCAAACACCCATTCCTCCAGGATACTCAATATATGTCCCTCTGGGACACTCGAATTTTCTTTGTGTAGAATTTTACAGGTGCATGATGAGTTTAGAAAGCTGTGAAGGAAGCCCATGGGCTAATTCTCCAGGAGTGCATGTCAGCCCAAATCCAGAGTGATGCTGAATGCATTTGGTCACAGTTACTGGGACTAGAAGTGTGAGCAAAAAAGCAGTCACTCGTTCTCTGTTGGATATCTTTAATTCCTTTAACTACAGGAATTCCTTTGCCTGCAGTAAAGGGAGGGAGAAATTACATAATGTTGATTCTGGAGAGAGACTTTTTGCAAGGGCATGTAGTGAGTGATAGCACAGGGGGGAATGGCTTTAAGCTGGAAGAGGGTAGATTTAGATTGGATGTTATTAAGAAATTCTTCCCTGTGAAGGTGATGAAGCCCTGGAAGAGATTGCCCAGAGAAGCTGTGGCTGCTCCATCCCTGGAAGTGTCCAAGGCCAGTTTGGAGAGGCCTTGGAGCAACCTGGTCTAGTGGAAGCTGTGCATCTCAGGGCCTTGGAACAACTTGATCTTGAAGATCCCTTCCAGCCCAAATCATTCTATGATTCCCAATAGGTGAACTATAACAGCTTCTACCATCAGAAAAAAAAAAATTGTTATTTTGGAGACTCATGGAGTTAGGAATACCCACATGGCTCAGGTTCATGGACACATACACATCTCTACACTTGCTTGGCCATTTCTGAATTCTGCATTTCTGGATTAATATTTTGAGATCTGACTTTCCTGCTGCAGGTATCCCAATGTAACACTGGAGCCAAACTGTGACCAGTCAGATCCTTTCTGTGCACAACATGCACAATCAAACACAACTCAGGTGTCATATCCAGCGGACTTAGGCCTGCAGTTCAAAGTCCATTTAAAGCAGAATTCAGATGTGTTTCCTTCATCAGTTTATTCCCAAATTTTTGCATTTAATTATAGCAGTGATTATGTATATTCCCTACATCTGGCATCATAGCCCTTCCAAAGGGTCATTTTGTACTTCCCTCTCCTATTCAACTGTAAAATTTCCACTCTGTAGACCGGAGGAAGGATTGTCAACAGATGCTCATTTGGGGACTGTTCTCCTTTATTTTCAATGGACTTACACTTTCACAAACTCTTATCTTACAGCCAGAGAAAAGAAGGTTGAAAGGCTCCTGGCAAGATTATCTACTCCATCGCCCTGCCCTAGACTAGGGTAGACTTTATGGACTGGTTAGCCACTCTTTTGTGTAAATCATTAATGGAGTTTCATCACATGGAGCCAAGTTAACTCCATAATTAATTCCACCGAGACTTTCACTGGGAAACTCCTCTTCCTTCTCAACCCTTTGTGGGCACTCCAGGAGCACTCAGAAACCACACACACCTAAAACTTCCTCTGAGCACAGCTGGACGATGGCTGGTGCCCTCACCACTGACCTGTCTGCCCAAACCAGGACTGATGCAGCCAAGGTTTCTGTTGGGAACAGTCCCTGTCTTGAGCCAGTGCTTCAGGGCTGTGTGGGAATTGCACAGGATAATGAGCTACTCCAGGCTGCAGCAGCACCAGAGACTGGTTTAGCAGAATAGATAATTAACTCTGAGTGTTTAACAGTGTCTCTGACAGTGTTTATTGCTAGTACAGGTCCAGCTTTGGAACTGTCCTTCGTTACATGCTGAGCAGCTTCATCCTCGTCCTCACATCATCATGCTTGAAGCAGTGCTGAGCTCACCCTTATTAAGTCAGTGTGTAGCTTGGAAATACTCAGATTTGGTGGCTTCTCAGCTAATTTATGTTGAAAAAATGTTAGTTTTCTTTATAGTTCTAGTCACATTCAGCTGATCTGATTTTTGCTGTGGACAAAAGGAGAGGTGTTCTCTGTAAAGCACTGCTTGAAAGGAAATTCTGTGGTTAAAAAGGCTGCTGTTTACTGAGATGATTGTGGCTGCCCTGTGCAATGATACAACACAAAGTCTGATCTGATTATTCTACAAAGGAATATTTTCTACTGATGTGACAGGAGACCTGGGCTTTTTAGGGCTGGGGATGTCCAGACTGTATCCCTTGTACTGCTGCAGCAGCAGGAAAGCCCTGGCATGCAGGGTGCTCACTGAGGTATTTCTCAGTGCTTGCTGCATTACTATTTATGCTTTACTATTTATACAGCAGGCATGGCCCTGTCTCTTTGTCATTCTTCAATCCTGCTGCCACAAAAATAATGCCAGAGAGGGGCTCAACTGTTATTAAAAATCTACTTCCCGGTTTTTCTTTCCCAGACTTCACCTTTCGTGTTAAGGGGGCCTCTCTGCTCTGGGTGAAATGCAATTAAACCTCCTCAGCCATCTCCTTCCTGGCCTCTTGGTGGTACTCTTAACTCAGCATATTCACCAGCTGCTCTGTCTGCCTTTAAAGGCATCGATCTCCACCCTGCTCTAGGAGAACTAACGTGTTTAAGTAGATACTAAATATATACAAACTTTATGGACACAAAGCAAGATTTTTTAAAGGATTTGCTGGAGATACAGAAGCTCGACTCTCTGATCTACGCTGACCTACTTCAGGGCATCACCTGTTATGTGAAGCCCAGTGCTGAGATCTGTCAGATGTTCCGGGAGCACAGATGTTTGGATCCAGTGCTCACACTGGGAAATAAGGTAAAATCAAAAGGGAGGTTGTCATTTGCATTCCTAGCAGTTTGTTTAGTGCCAGGCAAAAGAAAAGGGTCCCACTGCTGTCAGGGACGTGCTACAGTGAATGTTGAGGCAGTTCTAATTCAGTGTCTGTGTTCCAGTGGAGACCCAAACAGCCAAGGAACAGCCCCCAGGGGGAAATGCTGTGTGGAGTCTGAGGAGTTCAAGGTGCATGGGATTGGTTAAGGCTTTCCTGTGAAGAGTGTCAAAACAGGGTTAAAACCTGTTTAGAAAATCCCCCAGAAGTGTCTAGATTAGGGTGAAACTAAGGATACTTTCAGCTGGTGGTTAGAGTCTAAATCTAAGCCTGGGATCTAAAGTTAGGATCACAGAATCATTAAGAGTGCAAAAGATCTCTGAGATCATGGAGTCCAACCATTAACCCAGCACTGCCAAGCCACCACTAAACCATGTCCCTGATTTAAACATCTTCTAAATACTTCCAGGGATGGTGACTCCCCCCCTGCTCTGTGCAGCCTGTTCCAATTCTTGTCAACCATTTAGATGCAGAGATTTTCCCTGATAGCCAACCTAAACCTTCCTTGGCTTAATACAACTGCCCCAAGCTCAGCTCTTGATCACCAAGAAATTTTTAGCAGAAAAAATTACCTCAAAAGTTAGTTCATTTGATTGGAGTAAGTAGAATTATGCATGGCAAGTTAAGTTACTTACGCTGACTTAATGTTCCTACTGTGGGCCAGACATTATCTGCAAATAATTTATTTTGGTTTTTCAGTAAAAATTTGTCAATGGCTTTATAGCCAATTCATACCATGGATCTGCTCACAGTTCTCTTTGCTGCCTGCCTTGGATCTAGACACAGATTCTGCTCTGCACTGAGCTGAATGAAGGCTTTTCTGAAACAGAAAATAGTTACTAAGGAGATAACACATAAACAATACATACAGATATATTTTCTAAGTACATATCACGTACTGAAGATATTTATTGCACCTGCATTTAGGCAAAGGGAAGAAGAATGAAAAGAAAGACGAGGTGGAGGCAAGAGAGAAAGGAATAAGTCAAATATGACTATAATGAGACAAATTCACAATTACAGAACTAGAAGCAAACGACACTACAAATATACTGCAGTTATGTCCAACCCCTTCTCTATTCCCACTCTCCCCATCAAGCAGAGGTTTAAATGAAGATAGGTGGTTCTTAGATCCTTTGCCATTCTCTGAGACCACTAAAATAGAAAATGTCCAACACCTGCTGCAGGCATATGAATAATCAGATGAAAAATTAATGCCTACAAATCCTCAGAGTTAACTCTTCCCTTCAGCCATTAGCAATTAATAAGAAAAAAGAATGCTGCAGGAAGGAAACAGGTCCAAAATATCTGCCCCAGGAGGTCCCATAGGGATCAAAATTGCCAGCAGGGTAATGATTAGGGCAGGAAGGGTAATCATTAGGACACGGGGATTTCTGCTGGTTCCTCAGTGGAGCTTGGAGTGCTGTGTGTGAAAACCCTGCCCCTGGCACTGGTAGAGTGACCAGGAGTGCAAAGGGGCTGCAAGGGGGCTGCAAAGGAGCTTCTTCCTTGTGCACTGAAGGACAGGCCACCTCAGTGGCCCAAACATCACAAAGGGGAGCCAGGAGAGCAGGTTCTTGTCCTCTTTTTGTCACTGGCTGGGTCAAGTTGGTCAGTTGTCACATCCCATGTCGGTGCCTCAGTTTCTCTTGCTGTAAATGCCTTGAGCAGGACATCATTTTCTGTAAATGCCTCGAGTAAAAGAGATTAAAACTGCTCTCTCTGAGGCTTTGCCTCTATTATTTATCATAATCTAAAAAAAGAAAATCAATATTCTTGCTGGTCTTCTGTTGTTCTTTATTTCTTCAACCCATCTGAGCTCACTCTTCAAGTCTGCAATGTTTCAGCGTGAGGCCAGCCCAGAGAGTGGCTGTGCTGATTCCAGGGAGGATCAGGCACTGTCCCCCAGGTCTGTGGTGCTGTGGCCTCCTTGGACACAGCAGAATCCCAAACACCACCTCCTCTTTCAGGATCCTCTCTCCTCTCTCCTACACCATTGCTGGCTCAACGCATTTCCCCCTGGAGAGAGAAAGAACCATGGTGAAGGCAGGAACAAAGCCACCAGGATTAGTTCAGTATTCCCCAAGGATCTTTCCTTATCAGCTCCTTGCAGTCTGCCTCTGTTGCCTTGGCACACCTCAGGCTCTCCAGATATGAACAATGGCAGCAAGAGAAGGCTCCTGGGAGGGCTTAGAGCCCATTCCAGTTCCTAAAGAGATTCCAAGAGAGCTGGAGAGGGACTGTGGACAAGGGCATGGAGTGACAGGACAGGGAGAAATGGTTCAAACTGACAAATTGTTGTTTTAGATTGGATATTAGGGAGAAATTCTTCCCTGTGAGGGTGGTGAGGCCCTGGCACAGGTTGCCAAGAGAAGCTGTGGATGCCCCATCCTTGAAAATGTTCAAGGCCAGGATGGATGGGGCTTGGAACAACCTGGGATAGTGGAAGCTGTCACTGCCCATGGCAGGGGACTGGACTAGATGGTCTTGAAGGTCCCTTCCAACCCAAACAGTTCTCTGATTCTGTGATCCCATTGGAAAAACGGAATCATTCTTACTCCATTTTTTTCTGAGATAAAGCTCTTTTTTCCCAGTGCTTGTCATTCCCTTCTGTGCCTCTGAAGCATTGAAGCAGTTTTGAGTGGAGTTTAAAAGTACAGCCCAACACTCTTGGCTTTATCCTCGTGAGGACAAAAGGGCAGCAACTCTCTGAAGCCGCACTGGGAGTGAGAAAGGGCCTTTTGCAGAACTGGTTTGTGAGCAATATGGGACAGGATGAAATCCAGAGGCTTTGTGCATGGCCAGCTGAACAGTTACAGAAATGAAAAGTTAATCACACCTTTTTTCTTGCTCTCTCCCTCTTCACTTCCTTCTGCTGAAACCTTGGAGCTGAAGCAAATGGATGCTATTACGTGCTCCAAGTGATTTACAGTGGCAGAGAGGAAGGGAACTGTCCATTATGGGTTACAATTGCTGGAATAACAGAATAACAAAATACTATCTTCCTCAGGCACCTGCTATCCCTCACTTTGTGGCAGAGGCAGTGTGGATATTTCCCTGCAGACTATTTCATCATTCAGCCTTCCTTCTCCACGGGCTGCAGAGGCAGAGGGGAGCTGGCAGGCAGGTCCTGGGCTGCCTTGGGGTGTTGCTGAGAGCTGTCATGTGGCATCCGGGCAAAATTAAAGGCAGTGAAGAGTTTCTTTAATCAGTGGGTGGCTGCTTTGGTGTCTCCAAATGGGATGAACTGTCCACATGCAGTTCTTGGCTGTCCTACAAAAATCTTCATGCCAACTTGGTAAAGGCAAGTACCTCAGTTTCTCTTCTGTAGCACAGAAGTTTCTCTGTCAAAAAAATAAAAAGGCAACAGCTACTCCACACTTTGCTGGAATGCTTTGAAAATGCTTTCAGAGTATGAGCTATCATTGTATCATCACTGGACTCCCTGTGGTTCAGCATTTTTTGTTTCTTTGCTCTGTATCAGATTTTGACTGCAATATTAGGAATTTCACATGAAGCCCCATTCCGAGAAAGCATTATCTCTGATTTAACTCACCCTGGCTGGAAAGGTAGTCCTGGAAGGTTCTGTCTGCACAGGATACTCTTCAAATACCGGTCATTTGGATGGATAAAAACTTTGCTGAAAGTGCAGCTCTGCCAGCAAGGCAGGGCACTCAAACATTGCAACACTATTTTATTTCATTGTTCCTGTTGCTCCATTTTTCATTTGAGCTTGGCTTTCTATAAATTTCTGACTTGAGGGCTCTCTCTTGTGTGGACTCTCTAATACATAGAAAGAGTTGGGCTCACAGTTTAGGTTTTCCTACAATGAAGGAGTTAATGGGGAATTTTTTTCCTCTTCCTGGCTGCTTATTTTCATGAATCATGCAAGACAATATCTTTGAAGTCCCCATCCCTGCACTAAACTTGATTTGAATTTACCACAAGGTTAAAAATAGTGAGACAAATGTATGCAGAGAGGTGAAAGACTCCTGTGTTCACATCCTGATATATATAAAGGGGGAAAAAATCCTCTTTTTTCTCCATATTACAAAGGAGGAACGAAGGGGAAATGCCCTTTCAATGGAAATTTGGTCTCCAGCAAAGTCAGAGTTCTCTTCCTAGGAATGTTCAGAAGACACTGAGAAGAGTGCATTGTATTTGTTGTTTAGGTTGGTTTTACATCCCCAACAGCGCAAACAGCTTAATAAAACTTAATTAATTAAATTTATTAATTAAATTATTTGTTGTTGGATTCACAAAATGTATCTCCAAAATGTAAAGAAGAGATACTTAGACTAATCTGATAAGGCAGCACATAAATTGGTGGTGGAGAAATATTTGGTGATAGAACTCCTGACCAAGGGTATGGTTTCAGCTCACAACATTGCTTTTACAGTAACAAACCTCACACAGTCATTTGTTTTCTGATCAATTTGTCACAATTTATCTCAATGAGCTCCCAGGGATTTGGGAAGCTTGTCGGGTTGGATAAAGAAACCAGTTCTTATTGTTTTATTTTTCTAGTAGTACCATTTCTCAGAGAACATTTCACTACAATAGCTGACATGAAAAGCCAAATACAGAATCATAGAATATCTTGAGATTAAAGGGATCCACAAAGATCATTGGGGTCCACCTGATCACACTCTATGGCAGACTGGATGTTCCTTTACATCCAGACCTGCTTGTGAAACAGGTCCACCAAAACCCTGGGAATCTTAGGATCAGACTCATTCTGTGGTAAAGGTGAGCCTTTGTTTGTTTGGTTTTGTTCTTTAAGTCCAACAATGGTCTGGGGATGAATGTAGATCTTTGGGGCTCTTGGTTAATCCCCAGCCCTTCTTGCTTTCACACTTCTTTTATATTTGCACAAATGGATTTCTACAGGTACTGTTATCCACATTTTCACCATCAAAAATTCCTTTTCCAGAGTCCATCAAATCATAATAAATTGGGCTCTAAGAGCGAGCCCTTGCAATGCTGACAGGGATGAACTGAACTTTGCATTGTTCTAGACCCATCCCTTATTTTAAGGATAATCCCTACTTGCCTTGGGCTTTCCTTTCCTTAAAAAATGAAGATTTCAAAAACTATATTATATGTCAAGATTTTTTCACAGATTCTTTACAGAAAAAAATCATAGATTTTTTGTAATGTATTATCAAACCCTCTTACTAAGCAAGTTTTTTCTAACATGCATTGTAAGGAAGAGTATTTTTGTACATTGAAAGCTGTATTTCAATTGCTGTTGAAACTATTTATGAATAATATTAACCAAATTCTCCTTGGATTAGTGGTACACACTTGCACACATCATACACACTCGTACACACTGTGGATGTGTGTGAACAGGCATTAAGTAAGCTCAGCAACACTTAAAATTTGCATTTTGTGACCTTGGTTATGAGCTGCTGTTTGAAAGAAAAAAGAAAAATGTTCTTATCCATGAAAACATAATTTTAAAAAATCAAAATTAAAGAAATAATCAGTAACATAAAAATAAAATAAAAAAAATTAAATGGAACAGACTAAAACATTCAACACTATTCCTGTTTAGTGATCAGCAGAGAAATCTTAGTGATGATAAATCTTCCTTTTATGTTTGGTCTACTGCACTCTCTGTATACACACACATAACTATTACCATCTAATTATAATCCATTAAATCAATTAAATCATCTTCTCTGGTATTTTCCATTCACGGAAGTAAACCAGTTAATCTGCCATATTAACTGTTGAGAATACTGATTATCATGTGGGGGGAAGACATTCCTTTACTTGAAAGATGGAAAGATCCTCACTCTTCTGGGACTCACTGGCTTCTTTATCCCATTAATTCCCCCACTGTTGTGTCCCCGGATGAAGAGGCTGAGTCCTTGCAAACTGCTGGGAAGGAATAGAGCAGAAGAGCAGCTGTGTCTAAGATTTGTGCTTTTGTGTGGAACGAGCCCTGGCTCAGCTGCTCAGTTGGTGATGCCCAGCCCAGCCCAGCAGAGCAGTTCCTGCAGGGACCTATGAGATGGCCCATAAGGCCAAAGAACAAAAGTCTCCATCTCCTCCCGAAAGGCAGCAGCCAGGAGATCTCTCTTGGTCAGGGTGAGCAGATTGGCTTCTCCCAAGATCCTTTGTTCCCTCATCATTGTGTATATGCACCTTTTGTTACTGCTGTTGGTTTTGTATCTCTCCTCCCCTTTTCTACCCTATGTGCCTCCCCTTCCAGAATGTTCTCCCTTCCCCGCTCTCCCACTGCTCCCCGTTCTGGCCGCTCCTTCGGGTTTCCCTGCTGGCCCCTGTCCCTCACCCCGCCCAGGCACCGCCCCTGTGCCCTGGGACCATCGGCCCTCGGGCTCTCTGCGCCCTCCTCGTCCCCACACAAACCCCACGGCCCTGCTGTGTCTTTGTCTCTGTGTCTGGGGACCTTCATGCCCTGTAAATTAAAGTTCTTCTGTGGAACCCCATGTGAGGACCCTCCCTGGCCTCCTTTATCGCCGCGGGGCTGCGGGGCCCTGCTCTCTGGGAAGGTTGTGGATTGCTGCGCCTGCCACGCTTGAAAAAGGCACCCCAACAAGTTCCCTTACCAGGGTCCTGCTGCCTGATGTCAGGGACAGAGGCAAAACCAACATCCTTGGCTTGGGTGGCATTTCAGGAGGAGCAGCACTGAATGATATTCAAGTTTCTAATGTCTGGCCCAGAGTAGGAGCAGCCAATGTTTCCCTTCCCGTGCACATTCCAGTGACACTGACAGCCCTTCCTCTTGCAGACAGCCCCTGATACCCAAAACCATGCAATACAAGACATGTCTCAACATTTCCTGCTGCACTCTGTGACATTTTTGTCCATCTTGACTTCAACTGCAGTCAGGACTTCTTCTTTTAGGTGGAGGGCTTTTGGATGAGCCAAGAAAAATTTTATTTTTCCTTAGTGCCATTGTTGGCACCTGCTGGCTCACAACATGACAAAGGGGATCTGAGCCCTGTGGTCTCTCCCGCCTCGGCTCTTTCTCTGTGCCCTTGCACAATGCCATGGCCACGTGTGAGGGAACCAGGACAAGAATTTCTCTGCAGGTTTGATGACCAACAAACTGGAGAAGTGTCATCAGTGGCACAGCAGCTCCTGTCTGCATGGGTAGTGAAAAAGTCATGGCAGGAGGCAATTTGGATTTGATCCAAGTGTCCCACATACGACAGTGCTAACCCTCAGAAAGAGTGAGAAAATTTCTAGACCAAAGGTAAAGAAGATTATAAAGTAGTCCAATTCCAGCATGGAAGACTGAATGCAGATGGTCCCAGAAATGCACATCCTGGTGAATTGTTTCCTAGGATGGATCGGGGCTCCATGAAGATGCTGAACTTTATGTTCCTCCCTCATCCTGATTACTTGATAGGCACCATCTGTTTTAAATGATGAGGGGTGCTGGGATCTCAGTTCTACATATTAATCTAAAAACCATCCCTGGGCTGCCCCCACAGATTTATCAGTGATGCAGTGACAAGCTGTATTTCTGTCCTTACAGTGTAAAGGATCTCTGTGATCCATCATAAAGTGTGATCAGTAAGTGTGATCCAGTCTAAAGTGTCTCCTGTGCTTGGGCCAGAACATGGAAAAGGAAGGTAAATTCTTACCTTAAAAATGCAGATTTGGTGCCAGCCAATTCAGTGATAAACAGGAGGTTTGTCCAAAAGAAATGAGGATTTTTTCACCCAAAGTTTGATAAAGATTTTAGAAGAGAATAATCTTCCCTGTGGAAACATCCATTTGTCTCACTGACCATGGCAAGGAGCTGAGGGCAACTTTTCCAAGAGCCTGCTGTCAGATGCAACCCTCCCCGGATGGCAGGATTGTGCTAAAAAATCAGTTTTACAGGCTCATGGCCCCTAATTGGGGTCTGCTACTTCGGGTGATGTTTAAATTGTATCTTCTGAAGATGAAGTCCAGTTTCTCAGCTCTCTTCTTCAGGGTTCAGATACTGCTGGTTTGTTCCCCAATCCCTATTTTGATCTTCTTTTGGGTTAAGCAAAGTCTCCTCCTGTGAGGAGCTGGGGCAATGTCTCTTCAGTGCTCATGGTCACAGAGCAGAGCCAGGAGAGAGGAAAAACCCCTTCGAACCCCTTATTCTTGGCAAAACTACAAAACCTGCAAGGACAGGATCAGGTCTGTGTGAAGTAATGCAGGCCTGGGTCCAGCTGTCTCTCATGTGCTGCTTTAGCTGTTTCTGGCTATTCTTTGCTTTTAGGTGCCATGCTGGTTATGATAAAGTTTTCTCCTGTCAGCAATGAGCAAAACCCCTACGATTTTTTTTTGTGTGCTTGGGTTTGAGCAACTACCAAGCTGCTCATTAGTTTATGTCCTTTGTCTTCTATTTTTTAAAAAAAATATTTCTGCAATCTTTGATGAATCTCTGTTTTTATTGCAGATATCAGTGATTTCTGTAATAATTGTGTGTCCTATTTTCCCCTGAATACCACAAAATCATGAAAAATGGTTCCAATAAGTTGTCCACATGATGCATATGCAGATAAACTGGCCTGCTCTTCAAGACAGGCAGGGAGAGATTGTGCAATATAAAGGAAACTTTGAAGCTACCCGTAAACCCAAATGGATGCAATAACCACCAGCTAAAAGTTCATGTGCTGTTTGCACCCGGGAATTGTCAGTCACCACAGGCTGGTGGTGGGGTCACATGTAAGAGGGCTGTTTATGTGCTATTTTCTTTTTATAGCTTAAATCAATAAGCTGATTGAGCCGAGCTGGATCGATCCTCCTGAGCTTTATTTACAATTATCCTCTAACGGCTGATACAGTGGTGCCCCAGAAATGAACATACTACAGCAATTCTTTTTTGAGGCAATATATCTTCGGCTCAGTCTGAATCCTTCTGGGCTCGAGGTGTTTGGAGCAGTGTAGCTGTGCTAAAGCCCTTTGCTAAATTGGGGCTGATGCAAGGATTTGCAAGATGATGAAGGATAGTAACAAAGGCTGTGTTAGTCAAAGGAGAACAGACATGATGTTCCCTCAGTGGATGGAGAAAGATCCCCCTGCAGAGGGCAAAGCAGTGCAAAGGTGATTTTCTGAAGGGAATTCCATTTGTTATTGTGTGAATCTCAGGAAAATCTGCTGCATCCAAGCTTGGCCTTTTGTGGTCACCCTTCTCAGCAGGCAGCCTTTCCTTAAAAAACAACCTCTCCTCTCTTTTCATGATCTCCTGCCCCATTTGTCACAGAATCCTAAAACAGTCTGGTTGCAAGGAATCTTTGAGACCATTTAGTTCCAGCCCCTGCCGTGGGACAGGACACCTTCCACTAGATCAGGTTACTCAAAGCTCTGTCCAACCTGGCCTCCAACACTTCCAGAGATGGGGATTTGCCCAAAGCCACCCATTCCTGCAGTCCTGTGTGGAGATGCCAGCAGTTAGGGACAAGAACTGCTAAAGAGAGAAGGGGAGCAAGAAGTTGCCAGCAGGTGTGAAGCAGCTGTGCTTTCCAAAGGTCCCCATTGCTCTCAGCACCACGGAAGAAGCTGTTACAGATGTTTCTGGGAAAGGCTTTGGTGAAAGATGTCCCTGCCCATGTCAGGGAATTGGAACAAGGCCATCTTTGAGGTCCATTCCAACCCAAACCATTCTTTGGTTCTTCCCATCACAGGTCTCTCTTTTAAAAATTGTCCTAGTGCAACCTTTATTAATTAAAGTTATAGGCTAGCAATATTCCAAAATTACAAAATAAAGTTCTCATTTCTGCACATGTAAATCAGGGTTTCACCCACATCTCCCAGTTCCGTGATCACATCCTACTAGAGATGAGACCACTGTTTGAGCTCTCTAGATGTTTGAAGAAGATAATTGCCTGAAGAAGTTAATTAATATCCACCTATTTTTAAGAAGCCTCAAAGTCCTCTAAAGGTTTTAACCAGTTTATTCACCCATGCTGTGAAAGCACAATAACATTGAGATATCGGGTGTCAGGACCAGAGGGTTCCCTCATCACAGAGAATGAAACTTCAGTCTAATGGAAATAAGAAACAAAACTCTTTAAGCTTTCAGCTGGAGTCGTGTTCCCTTTTCCCAGAGACTTTTAAGTTCCTTGCCAGGTACAACTTATAAACCAATGTCAGCCAAGAATAGACTCAGAAGGCCTAAACGTTGTTTTTTTTTCTTTTTTCATTAAATGTGATGTATCTCAGTAAAGGTGAAGCCCTCCTTTATTTTTAGAATGGCAAGAGAGATCAGTCTAAAATACAGTTAAATCAAAAAGAGTCCAAGACTCAGTGGAAAAATTCCTGGTAAAGCCCAATCAAGTCAAAGGATGAGGTGGCTCACAGTGGCTGATGGATGTTTCTTGGCAAGCGTTAAGGCCAGTACCAATCACACTTCATGGCTTTGTATAGAACAGGACTAAAAGAAAATCAACTTTGGTCTCAGTCCTGATGAATTCAGTGATTAAAAAAAAAAATCCCACAAAGGAGCAGTTTCCCTTCTCTTTCTTGAAACCTGAGAATCCTACATGAGAACGTGTCATCTATATTAAATTTTACAGGATGTTAATAAAAAGTTACAATAACACAGATACATTTAATTTTGTCTTCATCATACCATATAATACTTGAAACTACAAAATCAGTGCTAGAAAACAGCAACTCCTTTTTTTTTTTAAGAGTCGAAGCTTCACAGTTTGTTTTCAATTTTGCATCTGAACAGATGGCAACTTTTGCTGTTATAATTTTTCATCACAAAAGACTGATTGATTTTCTAGTTGTTGGGGCATTTACCTCTTATGGGGAAAACTTAAGTTCAGATTCCTGCTTTGAATCAAATAAGGCAGTTTTTTTTCTATGCTAACTCTAAGCTATCACTTTTTAAAATGCTATTGATTTTTTTTCTGAGCTGGCATCTATCTCTATTTAAATTCCATCCTGTATGTGAAAAGTCTTTCTTGAGAAAAAATTGACTGAATGTTGTCATATGCAGTCTGAAATTCCAGTAATGGCTTTTTCTGATCAGAAGATTTTGTTTTGATGATCATGATCCTCAGACCTCTCCATCTGTTTCATTAAAACAAAATCAAAACCAAAAAGCTGCTAAACTCTATCCCACTTTTCCTTTTCCAATATCCACCAAATTACTGCCTTCAATAAAAATGAATTTAAATATGATAACTATCTAGGAGGATTTCTGGACAAGTAAGTTCCACTCTTTAATGTCTCCCAGTTCCTAAACCAAGGTCTGGAGCTCATTAAACCCAGTAAGTGGAGCTGAAAGAAAAGAAAAATGGAGAGACCATAGGCAGCAAAATCTACCAGTGTGACTTTTTAATTTCACTTCCTGTAACAGTTTCTTTACTCTTATTTGGCTTTTATGCTATGAAATATCTGGTATTTAAGACCTAATATTACAGGAATTCTTATGTCTTATGTTATCACAAATACTGTTGTCCTGCTGATATTCCTTTTCTAGAGCTTCCTCAGTAACTACTGAATTTTCTATTATTGTTGTGTATATGTGTGCGCATGGAGTGACATTTTCACAGCTAAATATCAGAAATTTACGTCAGCTCTTCCTTCCAAATAGACCAGGAGAGTATTAAAATCATTTGCTCTTTCTATCTGCTGCCTATTAAGGCAATTATGAATTCAGTTTCTGGGTTTATTTGCAATCATGGGAACTAGAAGTAGTTTTTTTCCTATTTTTAAAAGGGAACTGAGGTTCTTTTATAGCAATTTGGTTCATGGGACCTGGAGTTTTATGAAAATAATAAAGCCAGAGTGAACAAGGTAAGTCTCTCCACTGAGCTGAGAGAGCTGCTAAAGCTGCATGAATCTTTTCTTAACTGCATTGGAGTTCCCCAATGTGCTCAAGATCCAATCTTCCTAACAGAAGTTGTGTTCTTTCTTCCTGATGCCTTTTACATAAATTGTGTAAAAGTCTGACCTATTGAGGAAGTCCAATTGTCCAGGCTATTGGCAAAATAAATCCCTAAGGTCTGCTTTTAAATTGATATTTTATTTATTTTATTTTTTTCATTTATTTTTATTTATATTTTTATTCCCCCCCTGCCTTTGCTTTCTGGTAACACAAGGAATAAGATACAAACTCTTCTTCTAGAAAATAGCATTTAAACCTTGGATCATGTTTTTAAACCACGGGGGACTGCTCTGACATGTACTGAAGTCAGATTTTTCTTTGACTGAGCCTCTCATTGATGTACAGTTTTTTAGAAACTGAATAAAGCAGAGTCTGCCCAGAGCACCTCCAACAGAGTCCTGTTTCCTGAGGATTTTCAGGAGACTCTGGAGGAAACAATTTGCTTTTTGATATCCCAACTGTCTGATATTTTCAACACCGTGGATAAACTGCCATTTGCTCACTTGTTTATTTTTTGAATCTGTTGATGCATGAACACCAAACAGGGCACATGTGTAGATGGGAACACAATGGGGTAAAAAACCAGCCATTTATTTTTGGCAGGTTTATCTAAGTCACTTTTCAAGAGATTTTATTGCTTCTGCAGTGTTGGTTCAATGGTTTTCATATGGTTTTACTTGAAAACAAAAAGAAAGGAAGGAAAAGCTGTGCAGTCTGCAGGTAAACTCAGGTGGTTCTGCCCTGTTCTAATGGAGAAAAGGAACATTTTCACCCCTGGTTCCTACCCTGTGATGAAATCTCCTTTCCTGAGCTGCAGTTTCCCTGTGTGTGGAAACTACCTCACCTCAGGCAGGATGGAGCAGCCTCTAATTCCTGCTGTCTTATTCATGAGGAGATAATCTATATTCTTGTATTCCAGGCAGAGGGAAGGAAATTGGGGATGAGCACATACTTTTGATATGTAGAAACTGTAGGGACGGCAGACCAGTGGCTCAGGGGCCAGAAAGATCTCAAATAGCACCAGAGAATGAAGGGAAAGAACTGAGTGACTCTGAAGCTGCTATTTCCATAGCTCTTCCAGCCAATGACTTTTTGAGGTCTTTTGGGATTTCAGCAATTCACCTGCCAGAGATTGGGGTTTAATACAGAACCATAGAAAGTTTTGGGTCAGAAGGGACCTTCAAGATCATCTCATTCCACCCCCCTGCCATGGGCAGGGACACCTTCCCCTATCCCAGGTTGCTCCAAGCCCCATCCAACCTGGCCTTGGACACTTCCAGGGATGGGGCAGCCACAGCTTCTCTGGGCACCCTGTGCCAGGGCCTCACCACCCTCATATGGAAGCACCTGCCTCAAAATCTGACTTCCTTCTGTCTCCCCCTTTTGCCAGAGCACTTGTTGCATGTTCTCACAAGCCCCGGACTCTAAACCCACCTGTCTTCTCCAAGGAATATGAACTGGAGGTGCTGAGAGCACTTTGAGGTCCTTCCTTTTGGGAATGCCTCTGTTTCTGGGCATCCTGATATGTGTGTGAAGCCACTCCCTGCTCAGCAGACTGCACCTTCCAACCACAAATCTGCTGCTCCCACTCACAGTAGAACATTTTCTTTTGTGAATAAATGTGAAGAATTGCAGGATTGAACTCTTGGCTCATTTTTAATACAGTCAGTAAATCCATCCTTAATTAACTTCTTTTTTTCATCTTTACACATTTCTTATAAAAGAGTTATAATTGCTGTTATCACTTTCGTCTTGGTTTTCTGTAGGTTTAGTTCTTGGTCTATGAGGAAGCAGTAATGAATATAACTGACTGTGTCATTAAATTACAATATTGTTTTTTTCCTCTCGCAGTATCCCTGGAAATGGTAAAAATGGTAGATCTGCACCAAAAATTCCCTGTAATTTATCATGTTGTTTGTGGGGTTTTTTGACACAGATAGTTGGAGATCTCAGATAAGTTCTCACACCAGTAACTTTACATAGTGAAAGTTAAGGTGTTTCTTGGTGCTAAAGAGTCTCCTTTATCTCTTTTAAATGCTTTCTTATCCTCACATTGGTGTTTTCCAAAGTGAAGCCATACATGAAGTTCTCTCCTTGTTCCCTTCTTCATTATTTGAGTTTAGTCTTTGATTTGGGTCTTTCCAGGTCTAGTCCCACATATGACCCGTTTCTGCAATTGTGGTTTGTCATCCTTGAGGAGCTCCTGACTGCATTAAAGGTGTCTTTGATCCCTTTGGGGCCAAGACTTCACCCTTTCTGCCCTGTGGATGATAAAGCATGTGAACCCTTTTATCTATTCACTCTTTCACTGCTATGTGTGTGTGTGAGCAAGTTCTGAGTTTAAATGAATTTGAAACTAAAAAGTTACTTCTTTTTCTTTGTACTTTAAAAAAAAAAAATCCTTGATTTCTAGAAAAGATTTTCCACTTTTGCTCTTTTACTTATCCTGTGTCGGATGTCTCTTCTTAGCCTTTCTTCTTCTTTAAGTCTCCCTGTGTAGCCCCATGAAGTGCCATATGCCATGTGCAGAGCCATCAAGTATCATGTATTTAGCATAAAGTGTCATAATTCTCACTTTACTTGCTTGCTAACTTAGTGAATACAGATGGCTAAGTATAAAAAAGTGAACCCTTGCTAGTGCTTCCCAAAGAAAACTGCAAAGTGAATTCAATGTGCATAAACCAGAACAGAATCAAGGCAAGAGGCACTTCTAACTCACGCACTCGTTTTATGGGGCACGAGAAAAATGTAACCACAGGACAGACAGTTCTTTGTGAACCCCTTTCAATGAGGCTTTCACTTTCATAAGAAAGATAAGGTTTTAGTTTTGCTTTTTTTTATTCATGAACATTGCATGGTCTTGAACATTTTAGCAGTGTAAGTTTTGCAAAGTTTTTTTACTCAGATTTTAGGAACATTGTTCTCTGGTTCCAGCTGCACCAGCTGAAGAAGGTAATTCCTTCAGCTGTCCCTTCCCAGGGTTTTCCATCTCCTCTTTTCTGCCGGATGTGTTGTCTGAATATCTGTAATCCTTTTCTGACAACATGTGCAGGGCAAAAAAAGATCATCTACATCCTTTAAACCAGTCTAGGATTTTTAAACCAAAAATTTGTGCAGGAACAGTCAACTACTCTGTCAAGAGGTGGTTGGGACATGGTGTCCTACTATCTTTGGGACACTGTAAGGAAAACAAGAGGCAAAAGTGTGAAATACATTCCCACAAAACAAGTTTGTGGTATTCAGACTGAACTCACAGAGGGATTATGGCAGAATGAGTTCCAATATTGTGCTGAATATAACTGTATAATCCCATTTCTTTCCCATTCACTACTACAACCAACTACCAAAAAAAAAAAAATAAAATTGAGGGTTTGGATTATGATAATCCAGGCTGGAAACTAGGACAAGGTCAGGTGCAGGAGTGACAACTACTGCAAACATCTCTTATCAAATCCAGACTCCTACCCTATGCTGTTCTCAGAGCATCAGCAACAATAAAATTGGGCCAGACAAATCTTCTGTAGCTGTGGTAACTGTTTTCTACACTGGGCCTCTGAGAGCCCTTTCTGGAAAGCACGAGGTGTGTTTATCCTATTTTAAATCTATGGGGAGAAATCTTCCTGATCCCTTCAGGATGTGGCCTGCTTTCCTGCCTGTGATGCCATGTGAGACTTTGGATGTTGAAATAAAGGCTGCCTGTTGGATGCTGGCACAATCAGCTTGAAAGACTGATCAAGCTTATTTGCCTCCTGCTTAGAAACCTATCAAAAACTGCCAAGAATTAAACTCTGGGATTAGGAAATCTGCCATTTCTAAGATTTGTGGCACCAGCAGCTGACTTCATGCCTTGGTGGGGAGCAGGCTGTAAAAGGATTCACTCATGTGTCTTCTCTAATTGTTTGTCAGGGAAAGGATTGCCTCAAATCCCTGTGAAAACTGGACAAAGTATCACAGTGGACCCAAGCTTTGACTCAATCTGTGCCAAGGAGTGCCTTAACACCCTCACTGATTATGGGATGTTTCTCATGCACATGGTGGTGTACAAAGACCAATTTAACAGTCTTCGTGCCACATTTGTGAGACAACTATTACTGTAATTTTTGGGAACCCGTTTCCAGCAGCAGTGGAGCAGAGAGGTGCAGGAAGCAGTAGGTTTAGCTGACAGACACCTGCCATGGATGTGATCCACAGCCCGGGGATGGGGTTTAATTGACTTTCCTGCGAGGCCTTGCCAGCACAAGATACCCCTGCCAGTTTTTCATGGCAGCACTGCAGAGTTCCTTTGGTCAATGTAGGAGGGCACTGGGTAGGGTTGCCCAGGGGAATTGTGGATGTCCCATCCCTGGAAATGTTCTTGCCTAGGATGAGGCTCTGAGCAGCCTGGTCTGGTGGAAGGTGTCCCTGTCCATGACAGGAGGGGTGGAATGAGATGACCTTTACAGTCCCTTCCAACCCAAACCATTCTGTGATTCTATATTCACATCTCCAACCTCTTCTTGTCCTCTGCCTTCTTTTACCCAACTCCTGCTCATGACTCTCTTGGGCCAATCCTTCCTGTTACCTTTGATTTAACCAAGGGCTTGTTAGGAAAGGACATTTTGCTGACAATTCCTCAGGGAAAGCTTTGTGCAGAGCTGACAAAGACACCACGGCTTTGGTGGGGCTCAGCACACCACTGAAAAGGGGGGAGGGAGTTGTTCTGCTCAGACAAACAGCCCTGGGGGATGCACATCTAAAGCCACAGGGTGCATGTTGGAAGGTGGCCTGTCCTTCTGCATAGGATTAGGCTGTGGAAAGAGGTTGATGCAGCTGAATAACACCATGAGTATGGAGCTGGCTGCTATAATTAGCAATTTCTGATATGGGCTTCAATCCATCCTGCATAACAAGGGTAGTGTGTGTCTCTCCATGAGATTATCTTACAAGGAAATAATTTTTGCTTATGTTTGTTTGGCCCCCTGAGTTTTATTTTATAGCAGAACCTCAGCAGATAAAAGTTAGTGTAGTCCCACTGTGATGCTGGTTTACATGAAAAATCCTTTGCTCACATCCTCAGGGAAATATTTGTCCAAGGACAATAATATTCCTTATTCTCAAGGTTATTGTGAGGTGGAAATCACTGATTGTAAAATTGTTTGAAGCTGTGGAGTGAAATAGCAATGTCTGATTTTTTGCTATTTATTATACCTTTCATCCATTCTGTCTTGAATAGACACTTTTTACTTTTTCCAGTGAAAGGAAAAGCTGGAGAAGGGGCTGAAGAGTGGGCTTGGAGGTGTTGGTGGTAAAAACTGGACCAAATGAAGCAGAAGTCAACTTTAATAAATTATTTCAGTAAAAAAAAACACAATAGAAAAGTTTGTTTGTGATGTATGTGCCCGGTGTAGCCCAACCTCCCCATACATAACTGTAGCTACACCAATCAATTTCTATTAATTTAATTGCTTCCTTGAAGAAAATTGAACAACAGCAACAACAGCAACAAGAGTCAAAATGAAACAAACTACAAAGGAGGACAGAACAAATGTCTCCTAAACCAGTGCCACCGAGAGTTTTTCTTCTTGGCTACACTGTGTGATATTTTTCTCCACGTTTTCTGCTCCGATTAAGAGCACTTTCATCTTCTGTGAGGTTACTAGTGCGTGGGCCTGTACAAAAGCATGCACACAAATGAAGACTAAAGCTTCATCTCTGTTCAGCAGCACTGGCAATTTACCATCAATCTTGTTTCTCTATAACAGAGAGAGAGAGGGACAAGAAAAGATCTATCTTCTCAGCAATTCAAGGTGTGTGCTTTCAATGCTCGAGTTAAAAGAAAGGCAAAGACATGAAAAACCTGGATCAAAACAAAAAAAGACTACAAGCAGAATTTCAATCCAAAATCTGGGCATTGAATACTCTCACTAAGATACAGACTCGTTGCAGTTTCCTGTCATTGTGTGACAATGTCTAAAGCTACATAAGCACCTGGAATTTTAATATAAAGACACACAATACAATACTGCAGTATTGATGTACTGTGTGCCTCATCCATCTGCTCATACTCATGACAAGTGGGATCTCAGGAGTGAGAGGGGCTGGGAGTTCTGTTCTTGTGAGTCACTGGATGAACTAGGAACAAGAACCAGGCTGGAAAGCCCTCCTAAACTCCTGCTTTTAGAGTGTTCACCCATTAGGAAGAAAACCAGCCTCCACCTTCTCTCCAGCCTCCCAAGGGAGCACCTTACCAACGTTATAATTTAATTACTTGCCTCTTAGACACAGCTGATTAGGGAGATAGTGGATTGTTTAGACTAAAATTGCCAAGCTGCTGCCTAGAGCTTCTTGTTTGCATTCCTTGCAGAAGACCAACATTTGCAATTGTTGGAGGCATGGTTATACATCTAGGAAGAAAGAGAACATCCTGACCTACAAGTCAGGGAAAAGCACTGGAAAGCACCTCCATGGCACTGTAGATGAGCCACTTATTTGGTGTTCCCTGGGCTGCAGAGCTAATGGGGAAACAGTGCTAATGAGATCTCGGGTGCACAACAGACAAGCTGATGTTTTTTCCCAACCCACAGCTGTTTGTGGCAATGAGGAGACCAGCTCTGAAAGTGATGCTCAGACAGGATTTGCAGTCTGGATATAAGGCTGGGCACTGATCAATGTAAAAGACTCAGTTGTTCCAGTTTATGAAAGAAAAAGAGGTTAAAAAAAAAAAAAGCCTGGAAACTCACAAGGCATAAAAGGCTTTTGCAAAGACAAAATACTGAGTGGTAAAGAGTTCTTAAACCTACCAGAAAAACACATTTCAAGAAGGAGCAGCCGGCAGAGGCAGCCAAGCAAGCGCTAATAACTGGCATTTTTTAGCAGTAGAGGCTATTAGTCACTGCAACAAACAAGAAAGGGAAGCTGCATGTTCCCTATCTTTTAGAATTTTCAAATCAGGTTTGAACATTTTTGTGGAAAACACACTTTTGTCATGAAGAAACACAAACCAACTCAAGTTTAAAGAAAAAAACTCAAATCAACATCTAAAAAGGATGCAGAGGAGGACAACTCGCACTGCTGATGGAAAGGAGAAGTTGCTTTATGGAGAGAGAATATAAAGCTGGGGAATCCTCAGTTTGGAGAGGAAAAAGGTGAGGGGGGATATGCTCAAGATTATTGAAATAAAAACGGTGGTGGATGAGATCAATTCAATCCACTGAGTAGGGAAAACTCCCTGAAATCACAGGAGATGGATTTTAAAAAAACAACAGAAAGAAAGTACATAAATTAGGTGATTCAGCTCCTCTACTGCACTCTGGTGAGACCCCACCTGCAGAGCTGCATCCAGCTCTGGGATCCCCAGCACAGGAAGGACCTGGAGCTGTTGGAGCGAGTTCAGAGGAGGCCACTGAGGTGATCAGAGGGATGGAGCAGCTCTGCTGTGAGGAAAGGCTGAGAGCATTGGGATTGCTCAGTCTGGAGAAGAGAAGGTTTAGGGGTCACCTAATTTTGACCTTCCAGTGCCAGAGGGGAGCTGATACAAAAAGATGGAGAGAAACTACTTCCAAGAGCCTGGAGTGACAGGACAATGGGGAATGGCTTCAAACTGACAGAGGGTAAGTCTAGATTAGGTATTAGGAAGAAATTCTTCCCTGTGAGGGTGGTGAGAGACTGGAACAGGTTTTCCGGAGAAGCTGTGGATGCCCCATCCCTGGAAGTGTCCAAGGCCAGGTTGGATGGGGCTTGGAGCAACCTGGGATAGTGGGAGGTGTCCCTGGCCATGGCAGGGGGTTGGAATGAGAGGATCTTTAAGGTCCCTTCCAACACAGGCCATTCCATGATTCTATAACTCTGTATGTATATTTAAACAGAGTGGCTATGAATGTCTGGGGCTTTGTTGCCACAGGACTTGGGAAGACTGGAAATAGAAAAACAACATGGCCAAAATCATGTCAGGGAATATCTGGGAATGCAGAATAGGCAGGAGTTACATTCTTTACCCTCTTTCAATGTAAAAAGTATGGAATTTGTGACACTACAAGAGGAAAGCACTGCAGACAGTGGCCAGGTTTGTGCTGCCTTCTTTTTTGCATCCTCGTGGTACAGATTATTGGTCCTGTGGACCCAGTTTCTTAGGATATGTTTTATGTTCATTGTTCTTCTGCTAATTAGAGCACAAGGTAATTAGTGGGGATGTGGCCTATTCCTACATGTGGTCAGATGATGCCAGGCCTCTGGAAGTGCTGGGTTTTGGCCAGATCAACAGAGTGAGGCTGAAGCAGCCCACCTGCCTCCTCAGGCTGTGCCACTGGCCTTTGTGCTGGGAGAAATCGTACTGATTCTGGGGCAGACAGCATCCATTCAGAGCAGAAGTGGGAATATTGATGGCTTGGTGGCTTGATTTGAGAGAGGCTCCATGATGTTGGTCAGTGCATTCTGTGAGCTCAGTGGGCTCCATCCTCAGGTGTTTCCCTCCTGTGCATCTGTCTCATCTTCAGAGGAGTTGTGGGATGAAAAAGTCAAAGGGAGGGACCCAGCTGGGAGGAGACCACTCCATGGTCAGGAGACAGAAGGAAGGAGGTCAGGAAACTCAAAGCTCTGTGAGGGACCACACTTCTGCTTTAGATGCCAAGACCTCTTTCTAGTAACATGCTGAGAGGCAGGTTTATTCCCTCATGCCACTCAGAGCATACTCTCAATTCCTTGCTAGCATATAAAAGATGTATTCTCATGTTAACCATTAAGGATTCCTTCTGATTTATGTCTCTCTATAGTCTGTATCTCTATAGAACTGAGGAACAGGGAACTTTGTTGAATGTTGAAGTCAGATAGTGTTGGGAAGAGTTTCCAGTTACATTTTTTTTTTCCCTTAGAAAAACCCAAATGATCAAAATAACCAGGGAAGTAGAGGGTTGGTTTCTAGATGTACACACCCCTGCAGAAGGACTATTATTCCTGCTGGTTTTTTCTCTGTATTGTCTACAGAATTTCTTCACTGTTTCCTCTCAACTTTCTCATAAGCATCCAAACCCATTTGAGTTTGGCTTCAAAGTCCATCCAGCCCAAGATTCACTGGTGCTGTACCAGCACTGAGACACGTGTGGTTGGGATTGTTCTCTTTTGTCTGCCACAGAGCCATCGTGTCACATTTTGCTTCATGTTAAATCACTGTGATGAAAACAAACGTTCTTGTGGATTAGCACAGGATGTAGCCCCAGGAAATGTTGGCTCAATTCCCATCTTGGTCACATAAGCAGCAAACCCATCACAAGCCCCTTGATCTGTCTGGAATCAAATTTGCTGGCAGAAGGGCAGTGAAACCTGCAGCTCTCGTTTCTCTATTTGTTAATGAAATGGTCATGATATCCAAGTTCTTTTCAGAGTTTGAAGATTATTTACCCAAACACCCAGAATACTCTGATATTTTTCTATTGGGTATTGTATAAGAATCTGGAGGCAAAAGCTAATCATACATGAGGGAAACAAGTAGGCAATGGATTATATGAGAGTAATTCCATGAGCAGCATGGTCTAATAAAATTAACATTTGAGTGATGACAAATAGAGAGCCTATGGGGATGAGAGTGCTGGAAACAAGGAAACAATGAAGAGATTTCTAAGAGGTGAGAAATAAAATGAGATCTATTTTTGCTCCCTGCTGCTGCTCTTACATTCAAGATTTTCTTTCAGGTGCTGAACAGTAAGTGATGCAGACAAATCCATCTGTGTCTGTGCCAGATTTTATTAAATGCTGAACATAGAAGTAAATGGACACATAAAGGAGACAGAATGGGAAACTAAATACAAATCCCTGAATAAAAGATATGGCATTTTATCATAGGCCACGTCACAAGAGGTAGTTTCCTGTCTGGAGTGGTAATGACAGCACTGACATCGTGACTTCAGATGTTCCTGTGAGTACAAAAATCCCACAAACTGACTGGTAGAGGGAGGGAGAGATTTCCTGGAGTCACAGACCAACCACTGCAGAAGGAGTTGTTGGAAGTCATTGGACATAAGCTCACATTTGAGAATGGATTTTGTGGGTATGGAAGGAGAGGATAATCCAACACTCCTTGCATCAGTGCCAATTCTTGAAAAAAATTGCCTTACAGAACTTCCTAGAAGGTTCTTGTCGTGTGAAAATGATGTAGGGCACAGAATGAAGAGGTTAAATCCTGATCCTACTTGGAGAAGAGCAGGACTTCCAGCATGGTCAAGGCTGGCTGTGAAAATGGCCTGTGCAAGGGATATTTCACAGAAACCACCTCTCCCCTAATCTGTGCAAGGTTAGATGCTGCCCAGAATGGAGAACTCTCTTCTACTAAAGGGTGAAAGCATCAAGGTTTGGTTTAGTTCCATATTAAAAATAGAAGAACACCATTTGAAATCTTGGAGGGAAAGGACAGTTTGTCAAGAAAATGGCAATTCCTGTCTCCTTTCAAGACTTAAAGATAGGGCAGGAGAGACTTTCATTCCCCCCAGTGCTCAAACAGCTGTCATCCTTTAATCTGGAATGCATTTACACTCATCTTACAGAAAATAAATCTCTGAAACAGGTAAACGTTTCCCATTTTGCTATTTCATTAAAACATAACTATCTGAAAGAAGAAACAAGCAAATAGACTTTAAAGAAATTGGTGTTTCTATCAAAGCAGAATTGACCAGTGCTGTACTGCCATGTATCTTGCCCCATGTAGTTGTCTTCACCTTAGTTATCTTAACTTTATTTCATTTAAATCACTTTTAAGTGTCTTTAAGAAGATCCCCTACCCCCTGTGTAGCTTTAAATATCCTAAGGGGCTCCAGCAAGTCTGAGCTCCCTGCTGAGACATCTCTGAGCACAGAAAGAAAAATACATTAGCTGATGGAAAGATATTAATAGAGCAGAGAAAGGTAAAATTCTCTCAGCTCTACCGTAACATATCCAGGCTGTTTGGAATATTTGGCTCTGACTGTGTGTGTGTACCCAGCGAAGCGTTTACTTTGATCAAGACATTATGGCAACAATTTCCACTGATAAAACGTGCTTCTGCTAATGAGATCACCTGGGCCAGTGACTGGAGAAATGACAACTCTGTGTTCCTTCCTAGGTTGTTCAGATATTCCCTGCTTCGTGTTCTGCCTCCAGTCACAAAGTCAAAGCAAATATCCGTCAACTCCACAACACTTCTTCTCTGACTTTCCCCTTGAAATCACAGTTTATTTGCATTGGACAACTTGGCAGCAAACAAGAGATAAGACAAGCCAGGGGAAGAAAATGTGCAATGTTCACCGTGCCTCAGATTTCTCTTTGTGACACGAGGAATAAATGAACTTGAAACAATCATTTTGACTCAGATGCTGATAAAATTAAGGTCATTATTTTACCTTTCCAAGGGGCGGGGAAAGTCATGGGTTGTTCAGGGCTAAGAGAAGCTAATTCCCCATAATCTCACTCCTGTACAGGTTACAGGCCAGTTGAGAGTGAGAACAGCTTGGATCATCATTTAGAGTTGCTCTAAATTATGTCAACAGCCATCAGAAAACTCACCAGCAGCTGGGAATGAGACTGAAATGGAAATGCCAGTGCAACTCTGATTACAATGTTTACAGCAAGAAAATTGCCAGAAGGATGATGTTAGGAAAGGGTTTGACTCATGAAGTTAAACCCTTGGAAATCCATTCTGCTGCTTTAATGTTCATGTTGTTACAACATCAGAACAACCCCTAAGAGTGTACTAAGGGATATAGTTCAGTATGAATAATATCTGTGGTGCTGGTTTCCTTCTTTCTACTGTCCTTTTCCAAGAAGAATTGTATAGCAGCAGAGAATTTCCTTACAGGCTCGATTGATTTTCTCCTGTATTTATGTAGAAGGAGGTCTGTACTTTGAGAATCCTGTAAGACACTCGAGGATCCTTTTGCCTTGGTGGAGAGCATTCCACAGTCCTTGACAAGCTCTTCTGAAACCTCTGGCTCTGTTTGCATGAGAAGGTGAATATTGACTCTACTTTTCTCCACCTCACGCTGTGCCAAGCCAGCAGTCCAGACTCCAGGTACTGAGTTCCTGATGAGGATCAATAATCTTGGAAGGGAAGACAAATAGCTTTGGTATAGCACGACAGAAAATAAGGATCTGATGTTTTCAGCTCAGCACCAGGGTAGACTGAGCCCCTTTCTGCCTGTGGGTTCTTCTCCCTAGGTAGAAATACTCTCCTAGCTCCTACACGGTGAAATGTTAAGCATCAAGTACTATATTCCTTTTTATCATGTACTGGATATTCTGAGCTCCCTCCTGGCATTCTAGATATGAAGATAAAGACCAAGAAAGATGACAGCCTTTAATCTCATTCAATATTATCAGAATAGTGAGAATGCTGTGATAGTTTTGTGTTACAGAGAATTAATGCTGCTGTTATTGAGTCTCCAAATCCATTTTAATTTCGCTCCTTTTTTTTCCAGGACTTCATAACATCACTTTTGGGACTGAACAAGTGAGCAAGAAAAGTTGGAGTGAACTCACCACCCACTGAGACCTTCTTATTTGTTTTATTTACTGGATAGTACCAAGTATGATCATGACAGCAGAGCACTGGTGCCAGAGGGGAAGGTTGGCAGAGGTTTTCCATTCTAAACACTGATACTTGGTTATCTGCAACAACCTCTTACTCTTAGCTTAACATTTCCCCCCTAGCAGTTGCCTTAGCAGATCGTGTCTTATTAACTTTTATTTTTAGAAAATTTAATCAAAGAGGGTTTGCACATTTTCAGGGGTCAGGTTAGTAAAATATTTCAGTTGTTTCAGAATTTCTGAAAAATCCTTGGGATTTTCTATTCCTTTTAATTCCAGTGAGTGTTTCAAAAGAGCTTTTTCACCCCTAAAAAACCAATCTAAATCTGAACAAAGTGCTGGTCCTTGGAGATTTGACGCTAAAAGCAGAATTCCCAAATATGTTATCTGTTCTGGATCTTCCAGCCAAAAGCTGAGCAGGATTTTCTTTGGACTAAGAGTTCTGGACTATAGAAGGTAGAATATTGCAGATGAAGAGTTGTAATTGTGGTTCACAACATAGAACCTGTGGAATCTATAGACCTGGGGCATGTGGGATCATGTTTTGCAGAATGGAAAGGGTTTACACAGATTTAGATCCTGATATGAGAAAAATATGGTTCAAACACTCACTGTTCTCCTGCCATCAACAAATAATATCAAATATCATCAAATACCAAGTTTCCTGGTGGATTTTCCCAAAGATGAAAGCAAAAGGATATTTATATGATTAAAAATATATGAATAATAGCATAAATGTATGTGGGATATAAATTATGGTGCCACACTGGATTGATTGTGCACTGACAGCTAAAATCCATTGTAGCATTTGCAAAGCTAGGAGTGTTTGAGTTAGTAACTGTATCAATGTGTTTTTATTGTTGTTTTTTTGGTGTGTAATTATAGTGTAGGCAGATGGGAAAACAGGAATAAATGAGAGTTGTTGGATGATGCTCGTTCCTATTGACCTCATTCATTTGCTCCATGGTGAGCAGAAAAAACAGGATTTCTGTTCTTCTATTTTAAAATCTTTTCTGGCATATAAATATTTTTTCTGACAGAGATGTAAAGATTGTTCTTATTATTTGTGTTTAGAAGACTACTGATGATGCCATGATGATTTTTTGCCTTTTCTTTTACACCCTTTCTATATACTTTTTCTATATTCTTAGTGCTTCTAGCCCACATTCTTAGACCTGATATTTAGTTAAGCCCAGAGCCCGCGGCCCTTGGCAGGCTGGCAGTGAGGGGTCAGAGAGCCCCAGGCACCAAGGGCCTCTCCAGAACACATCCTGTACCCTGAGCTGGGCCCAGCCAGGGGAAGGGTCCTGGGCCGGGGGTTCCCTGGAGCCTCTCCCTGGGGAATCTTTGCTGGATGTGCTCATTTGTGAGGCCCAGGATGTGATCCCGAGTGCCCGTGGGTGGCATTCCGTGTGCTCTGGGGCACTGCCCCTGGCTGGGCTGCACCTGAGGGGCCTGACATAAATACCCAGGGAAAAACCCTTTTTCCTTCTAACCGTGTTTGGCTCTTCATTTTAAGATGAGGGAAAGGCATCACTGACTAGGATAGGAATCTGACATTTTAAGCATCTCAGACATTATCTCCAAAAGTCAAGGGAGTGAAGGGATTATTATAGAGTTTTCATATTCTGTTCGTGTGTTGGGAATGTCAAGGACACAGACAGGTGGGGAGATATTTCCACAGCTGGGTTTTTCCAAGCAGTGGCTGAGCAGGAGGAGGACCCAGGTGTCCTGTCTGCCACTCTGATACATGTACCCATCATATGATCTGATGTGACTGAAAATTTGCCTTCAAGGGTTTCCTCCATCCCTGGGGGGTTGACAGAGGAGCTGCATTTGAGCAGAGGAAAAACACCTCTGTTTTTGCAATAAGACAGGAACTATTTCTTCACAGAAAGGGCTGTCAAGCACTGAAACAGGCTGCCCAGGGCAGTGGTGGAGTCACCATTCCCAGAGGGATTTAAAAGATGTGTAGATGTGGCACTTGGGGACATGGGTTAGTGGTGGCCTTGGCAGTGCTGGGTTATTGGTTGGGCTGAATGATCCAACACAAATGGTTGTATGACTTTATTTCCCCCTCAGCTCACACCTTCTCCTCAAGATAATTCTTCCAGGAGGCTGGCAGGTGACTGCTTTGGTTCCTAGTGAAATTGAAAGCCTTTGTTTCCTGGTCTGAGTCACCAACAAAGCAAGTTTGGACTGTTAAAGCACCTCATCATTCTCACAGTGCTCATCATCATCATATTTTGTGGGAAACTTAACAAATGAATGTGATTGTGGGTGAAAGCTCCTTCATGGTGTGCAGGCTGGTTCCCTGGCAGATGGAGGAGAGAAGAGGACTTCTTGGATATCCTTGTTGCTCCTAGACCTAAAATAACCCTTCTGAGGGAGGGGGATGCAGGGACAGGGGTCTGAGATCCTGTCCTGAATCCCCACAAATTTTTCTTCCTTGTGTCCAGGGTGGTGAACTACAAACTAAACTTTGATGACATGTTCATTTGTAATATGAGAGAAGGAAAGTGATATTTCCTTGACTTCTGGTGAGAAAAGTCCTTGGGGGAGGATGAATCAGTCCTACAAAGGTTCTGCCTGCAAATCAAAGCGAAACTCCCACTGCTTCAACCAGTGGTGCTCCATCTGCATTTGTGGCAGACAGGAAGCAGCTGGAGAATTTTGCAGCAGGATAGGTTTTCCTAAGCTATGAGAGAGCCTGGGGAATCCCTAAAGTCTGCTGAGAAGCTTCAGTGAAACTTATTCATAGATAGAAAAACCTTGAGTGTCAGCGAGGAAAGGTGTTTAGGGAGGTTGTCAGTTCTGAACAGAAACAGTCAGATGGGAGAAGGGACCACGACCTTGGATCCCAGCAGAGTGGTGTCCCACAGAGCAATCCAAAGTGGCAGCTAGGAATGGAGACAGTGTTATCTCACTTCACCTTTTATTGGTTTTTATGTTTCTCTGTTTATTTCCAATTTTGCTATCATGTTCCTAAAGGATTTTTTTTGAGCCAAGATAAATCTCTTATCTTCCTTGTGTTTGTCTGCTGTCAGGAGCAATCTCAGGTGAATCTGAAAAGCTCAAGGCCCCTCATTTTCCCAGGAACTAGAAAAAAAAACCCCAAGAACTGACAAAACAAACCCTCAAATGAGGCCTCCTCCAAACCTTTCTGGCAGGATATGTTTCAGACTGACAAATCTGGGGAGAGATGTTCACTGTTGGGCATAAACCAATGGTTTTACAGTCAGTGCTGCTCTCATTTGTAGTAGGCACATCTCTAACCTAAGAAGAATGTCCAGGGCCTGAAGCATTTGAGTCAGGAAATAATTTTCATCTTAGTCAAAACCAGGAGACCCAGGAAACTATTGATTCATGGAAGCACTGCAACATAACCACTTTAACAGATGTGCTTTTAATTCTCCCCTTCTTAAAATATTTCTTGTTCAGATTTAATAGCAAACAAAGAAGCACATTCCTGGTGTGGAGTACGGAAGCCCTGCCTGGGTGTCTGCTTCTGAAAATAACTTCTGGAGCCTTGAGCTCCTTAAGAACCTGTGGACCAGAAGAATTTCTCTGGGGAATAAGGATCCCTGATTAAACACCCTGTATTACTGGAGATTTCCAATCTGTGACCAGCAAGCCTTCAGGAAAACATGAATTTCTAGTAGTCAGACTATATATGAGAAACCAAGTGCTGAAATTATATATTACAGAAGTGAGGCAATTAAAGAGATGTTATTCAGAAATTAGTTTCCCAGTGCTAATGGGGTACCAGATATTCCACTTCAGCATTTTTTTTAGGGAAAGAATGTTTCACAGCTCTCTTTCTGTTCCCCCCCTTTTCTTTTTTTTACCTTCCTGTTGTTCTTATCCCATTTTTCAGCTATTTTCCATTAGAATATAAAAAAATCTGCAGAAATAGGGAAGTGTTTTTCAAACCTTGTTTTTTATGTTGTTCTTCAATCCATTAACTGCCTGTGCTGAGTGCCAGAGTTTTTATGTGATGTATTGTTCCTCGATTTTTCACCTGAGCATCTTTTCTGTCACATCCTGATCCACTTCTTACCTTCTTACTTCAGATTCTTGTCCATGGTTCATTACAGTGTGGCTTTTTCCATGAAATCAAAGCATCTCTGTCCTGGTTTTGTTTTACAGAGAACAAGGCTTGCACAAGAAAAGGGGTATTTCAGTTCACTGACTGACCTACAAACAAATAAACAATTCCATTTCAAATTGACCAGAAATGAACAATTTTTCATCCCTGTGGAAATGGCTGTGTATCCTTATAATCGGGACAAAGTTAATATAGGATCAACACACAGGATGAACTCCCTGGATCAGACAAAGGATTTTAATCTCTGTTTCACATGAACAAGCTTTACATCCTTGGGTTTTGGAGGATATAATTTTCCATCTGCATACATGAACTCAGCCATGCACATAATTTCTCCAGCCAATATTCCTGAAGAATTTAACCTAGAATCAGAAGCAGCGAACTTATCCATTCCAAAATATATTGATTTCAAAAACTAAAGATACCGAGATGGTATTTGAGCTCCTTCAGAGGAGTTACAAATTTAATTTCCAGAATGCCACTTGAATTGAACAGCTGTTGATTAACCTAATCATTTTTTTTAAATTAGAAAGCATGTTGTTTTAATTAAAATAAGTCTCAAGTTTGGAAAAATGAAAACAGAGTGATTAAAATAAGATAGAAGCAAAAGACACTTCTGTTTCCAAGCCACGTGGTTAACTTCCAGAGAGCTGATCTGAAGATACGGCTTAAATTCACTCTTCTTTTTCCATCTCTTTCTTTCCACCTCTAAAGAAGACAATTCTCTTTCAAGATGGATATGACACAGCATCTCCATTTCACCATGCCAAAAAGACTGGAAGAGCAAGTTTGTGAACAAAGAAACAATTTGACTCTGAAATATGTAACTATAATTTTTCAAAAATGTGTCTTTGAAGCGATTTTAGTTGGTAGTACCATCCACACCAACATGTGCAATCTTTATGGGAATAATTTTTCAGGAACAAGTCAGTGGACGGTTTGGGAATATGTCAAGGACACGGTGTGTACACAGCAGTATGAGGTGTCCAGATGGACATCAGCAACTTTCATCTCAGCTGATCCTCGTCCTCACGTGCCACACACTCTGAAAAGAGTTAATCACAGTCTGGTGACTCCTCGGGGTTCTCTCTGACCACCTTCTCCTTTGACTCACACTGTGGGGCAGAGTGAAACACTGCAGTGATTTTTGAGAGGAGTTCTGAAGTGATTAAAAGATCACAGAATATGAGAACAGTTTGGGTTGGAAGCGACCTTAAAGATCATTTAGTTCCAGCCCCCTGCTGTCACTAGACCAGGTTGCTCAAAGCCCAATTCAACCTGGCTTTGAATGTCTCACGGGATGGGGAACCCACAGCTTTTCTGGGCAACCTCTAAGTTTGCTATCGAGTCTCCCCAGAGCCTTCTCTTCTCTACACTGAACAATCCCATTTCTCTGACTCTTTCCACATAGGAGAGGAGCTCCAGCTCTTTCATTATATTGGTGGCCTCCTCTGGACTCATTCCAACTGGTCCATGTCCTTCCTTGTGCTGAGAACACCAGAGGTGGATACAACCTTCCTCAAACCCACCTCTGAGCCTTGGCAGCCTCTCGTGCCTGTTACCTTCCCAAACCTTTGTCAGTGACAACGGCTCTGCAGAACAGGAGGAAAACTTCCAGCCTTCTCATCTGCATAGGGAATTTGGTCTTTTCCTCCTTTAGATTGGCAAATGAGGAGATCTTGGAGTCGAATTGCTGTGAGTTGTGAGTCAGCTCATAGCATAAATACAGCTGGAATGTACACAAACGATTCTGCTCATTCCAGTGGTGCAATTTCCCATTATGCTAATTAAAGTTTCCTCTGAAGAGATGAAAGCTTGTGTTCCCATTCCCACAAAGGGAGCTGTGGTATGGATGAGGGCTGCCCTGTTCCCACTGAATGCATTTGGTCAGGCACTTCCCCTGCACTGCACTGTTCCCTTTCCAAGGTCTTGCTTGCTCCATGTGAGCAGTTCTTCCTCACGTCACTTGTGGGCAGTGGAATTCCTAAAGTGAGTCCTCATGTGTAAAGTTTGCAGTATTTCCTTTCCAAAGTGTGATGTGTGAGGAGATAAAGCCAGAAGAGAGAGACGTTGTGACTGGATCTTCAAGTATATATTTCGCTAAACAAGAGGAAAAACACCAAATACTTCTCTAGCAAGACATTCCTTGATTCTTGGTGTTGTATCAAGTGAAATTCTTCAGAGAAGCTTTCTCCTTCCAGGTCTGTTTCTCATGATACACTTGGGATCAGTTTAACTGTTTTTACTCATTCCTTTCTCCTTTCTAACACAGAGGTACCAGACTCAGAATCACAGCATGGTTTGGGCTGGAAAGGACCTTGAAGATCTTCGAGTTCCAACGCCCTGCCATGGCCAGGGACACCTTCCACTATCCCAGGTTACCCCAAGCTCCATCCAGCCTGGCCTTGAATACTTCCAGGGATGGGGCAGCCACAGCTTCTCTGGGCAACCTCTGCCAGGGCCTCACCACCCTCACCGGGAAGAATTCTTTCCTAATACCCAATCTAAATTTACCCTCTGACAGCTTAAAGCCATTCCCCCTTGTCCTGTCACTCCATGACCTTGCCCTTGTCCAAAGTCCCTCTCCAGTTCCCTTGGAGCTGCTTTAGACACTGGAAGGGGCCCTAAGGTCTCCCCAGACCCTTCTCTTCTCCAGGTGAACAGCCCCAGCTCTCCCAGCCTGGCTCCAGAGCAGAGGGCTCCAGCCCTCAGAGCATCTTTGTGGCCTCCCACACTCATCCTTGCTGTGAGGAGGCTCCGTGCTCTGTCCTGCCTTTTCAAGGCCCACTGGGACTTGCTTTTTCCACACTGCCCCTGACAGCAGCAGACATGGCCTTGTGATTCCTGATGGCCACTACTAACCTGGATGTCTCCCTCGGGTTATTTCTGAGGACAAGGATGTCAACTCGGCCATTATTGGCAGAAACAGACTCTGCCCCAGTTGTACTTTTCATTCTCTGCTTGGGGTAAGGACCTACCCCAGGAAAAGGCAAGGAAAACTTACTGCCCTTTCTTCAGGTATTAAAATAATAATGATGTTTTTTCTGTAAGAAGCTGCTGAGCATCTTGCTGACTGAAGTGAGAGCATTTAGAGATGAAAGCGGGATGTGTCACTTCTGCTTTGCCAGGGCAATAACAGATCAAACCTCTGCAAATCAGGCACACAAAGAAAGGTTCTGCAGAGCAATCCATGGCAGGGACCGCAGGAGGGCTTAGCCTGCTGTGCATATCAAAGTTTCCCTGGTTGTGCCTTGTCTCACTTGCAGCTTTAAGAAATTCCTGAGGAAGGGCTGCTGCCCTAATAGGAAGTTGTACCACTTTTAAAGCCGCATTTGTATCGCTCACACAGCAAGAGCTCTTGTCACATGGAAGCCATCGAATCAAAACACTGACATGGCAAGAGAATAAGACAAGATAATGAAATGAGAAATTAAGAGCATGAAAAGTAAATGCTGTAGAAAAGCTGACACTTCATAACACTCCTACTGAACACTTGCCTGTATTTCAAAGTCAACCGATAAGAAATTATTTGCTTTTCTTATGTAACAGAAATAGATAAAGGATTCCGTTTGGATAGGAGAAGATTCCACTAGGCTGCAATTTACGTATGAATGCTCAATATTTAAAGGAATTGCTTCTTTCACTTTGTCAACTGGCATAAATGTATGCTAAAGAGGGATTCATTAGAAAAAGCCGTGCAATGCATGAGCTCAGCTCCAATAATCCTGATCTCGCCAGGCAGGTGTTTTGCATCCTATTAGGATATGGCACATTGAGCTGCCAAGCAGGAGGCTTGCCACATGGGTTCTGATGTTCCTCACCAGAGCAAGAGGATCTCACCTCTCTCCCTGAAAACAAAATTTACTCTCTGTGTGCTCATAGTGGAGATAGCCCAGTGGGTTATCCAGAGGGAAATGCCTTCAGTTTGCACCCCTGAGAATGAGAGGGGAGCCGTGGGCTCCCCTCCTGCCCTCTGACCTTCTCAGCCACAGAGGGACTCAGCCGTGCTGGGTGTGCAAAGGTGGGACCTCACAGACCTGCACTTTGTCATGGTTGGATGGCAGCAACAGCTCCACCCCTGACCCTGCCATGGCAAATGCACCTTCTGACCTTGTTTAGCTCAGCTCAGGGTTTGTACTGTGCTGCACAAATGCACCTCTCAGCATCCTGGCTGTAAATCAGTGATAATTCTTCCTTATCTTGCTAGGGAACTGTTAAAAAAATTGGTGTATTTCCTGTGACATCCCTCGTGCTAATCTGCTTGTCATACGCTTTCCCGTGGGTGCTTTGATATAAAAATTAACCCATTTCAAATATCTGAATGAATATTCCCCCAAAACACAGTTGAAGGGATGTAGAAGTGAGTGAAACTCAAAACCAAAGGCTACATCTACTTTTCTTCCAGGAACAACACTAACAGAGGCTGCATGGTAACTAGGTTGGTTAACCCAAAGACCCAAGAACTTTTCCCTCCCTCTTTTCCTCATGTCCTTGTTTTCACATGTGAAGCTTATCACCCATGCTTGCATGGGGATTGGACCTGCTGCATCCCTTAACAGTTGAAATACAAGAATTTTCATCAAAACCCCATTTAAAATCTCCAGCCACTCAAGGCACTTGGAACTCAAGTTGTGGTATTTAAAGTACAAACATATCTACATAAATATATATGCTATAATTATACTTATTTGTTGTGTGTTTTCGTCTATATTTAGCACCCATACTGCATTGCCAGGTAATGAATAACTATGTTTATTTTTTGGCTGCTTTCTTCTATGTTTAGCATAGATACTGACTTGCCAGGTAAAGTGTAATGCCCTTCTCATCACTCAGTCTCAACTGCAAGCTACCTGAAAAAGACAAATAATTCATTTGCCTATTTCCCCTGAGCATTACACACGCGGAATACTGACCAGACCACTTGTGGCTCTTTAATTTGCTTTCCATTTCCCATTTTTTATTTGTTTGGTTTTTGTGGGTTTTTGATGGTGGCAGAGGTGTGTGGGGTTTGGGTTTTTTTGGTTGGTTGTTTTTTATTATTCCAATACTTGCTTCCCAGCTTTGGAAGCTGAAGATAATGACAAGGCATAAAACTTCCCATCTACTCTGAAGCTTAATGTTCTTCTTTAATAGTTTAGTATGTTCTGCATTGGTTAACAGGGAGAGATGGAGGCTGAAAGGGTGCCTTGCATGGTGGTGTATATTTTTCACTACTGCACAGCATTTCCTGAAGTTGTTCTCCAAGGTATCTGAGTGCTTGTTTACCAACAGGCAGCTGTCCCCCATTGTAAAGGAAAAGCAAGAGAGAGACCACTTTAAATTCATTCATTTCTAACAGAAAGGACACAAACAAAGGAAAGAAAGAATGTGTACCCTGTGTCACGAATGGATTTATGAATTTAGTTCAGCTCCTGTCTTTGCCCAGATCTATGACATCAGGCAGGAGGTGTGTTGAAGTGACCAGCACCCCAAAAATCCACTCTGTCCACAAGTTTTCTAATAATGGCTGATTCGGTCTATTGTGAAATGAATTATTTATTAATAGACAAGAAAACTAACAGACAAGACTTAAAACAGACTATTACTACACAGGGATAAAACAAAA
>VZRO01001824.1:117577-183952 GCA_013397915.1 Daphoenositta chrysoptera
TCTGATTCAATTGACGTCAGAGCCATTTTCCCAAGAGGGTAAAGCTCACCACAAGGCCAAAAGCCAGCTGAAGGCTTAGCATCACTTCAAATCCCTCCAGAAAATGAAATTTCACTGATGGGTAAGTCTCAGAGCAGGCTTTTACACAGTGGGGATTTTCACAAATGTGGAGGTTTTATTCTTTTGTGCTTTCTCAGTGACCTTTGACTAAATGTGTCTTTTCTGCAGCAATCAAGCAACATTAGGAATAAAACAGGGAAGATAAAAAGCACCTTGAGAACATTTGTTTTTATTGCAAGGTGTCCCATTCCCTGCCATCCTTGGGAAATGAAGCCTGGGAGGGATAGAAGTAGAAACAGCTCTTTATTGAATTGTCTCTTCCCATTCCCATTTCATAGCAATGAGGGATGAAACACAAATTTTAACACCTTGACAACTCATTTTGGCATAAAAACACAGCTTTAAAAAATTAATAAAAAGCTATGTCAATTATAAAAGTGATTTACCAAGCACAATAAATTTTGTCACCTCTCACTTTTATGCTTGCATACCTGCTCTCTCTCTCTCATTGACTTTTATGCTTTCTATATCCTAAATACTCTCACAATCCTACAACAGACTTCACAGGGTTTGGCAGCCAGAGACTTTTGTTACATTATTTAATTTTTTTCATTTTTTTGGTTCTTGTTTAAGGCAGTAATTCAAGTCTCAGTTTTATTCTGCCTTCATTTGCAGACACTTGCAGTCAGTCACCTTGGATACTTGTTCATTATTTATCATCACATGTGTGGTGATGTTTAATGCCAGAAGCAGAGATGGGCTCTCATTTGCCTTTTCCCCACACAGAATAAAATATCTTAGTTCTTTTTCCACGAATACTGTAAATTTGAAGCTAGATTGAACTCCTTTGTGATAAAATTCATCTTTATATAGCCTGAGTGTTCTGTAATACTCTTCAATCTCAGTACCCAAAATGGTTTTGGGCCTAAATTTTTGCAAACGACTGCCATTTCTTGGGGTTTTTTTTACATTTATTTCAGTTTTGAAAAAAGGAGGAATTTGAGGTGTTAATATTACATGGACAGCTGTTTTTCCCCCCCATTAATGGAGATAAGTGGTTTTGATGCTGGAAACTGTTCTCACTGCCCGTCAAAGCTTTAGTGGAATTTACCAGGGAAACATCATATTTTTTAGATGAAAGATAGCTTCTAGAAAAGCATCAGATAAACTCATAAAAAGTAATCCACCTGCCATCAAACAGTGTGATCTAGAAATAAAAGTTACATATATTACAAATATTTTAGAAACCTTGACAGAAGTCACATTCATGGATATTCCCTCACCCTTAGTTATGTCTAATATTATTTAAACTAGGCAACCACAAACTCTGACTTTTCCTTTCTGAGAAAACAGTTTAGAGGCAGCAGCAGCCTTTCCTCTGCCTGTTAGGGATTTCTCATCAGCACTGGCTGATGTCTCAGTGCCATTCCAGAGGAGCCTGTCACCCAAAGGGGTAAAGTTCCATGTGGAGCAGAGGTGCAGCAAGTCCCCTTTGATGGAGATCTCGTCTCAAATGCAGAAAACTCATGGAAAAGTGTTGATAAGTGACAGGCTTATCGATTTCCTGAATTCCAAAAGGCTGAAACCAGCCTGGAAGAGTTTCACAATTGCTGGATGACCCAGTGAACTAATGGAGGTTTTTCCCAACATGGTGCTCTCAGTATCCCAGAAAACATTGGTGACATTGGATATTCAGGCTGTGCTTGGAGCTGGCATCTGCTTCCAACCTCGGATACACCTTTTTGGGTTAGATTTGGACAGGTGGCTCAACAGCAGGAGTACAAGGGTTATTCCTGTTGTCCTTTCTCATCCTCTCCTGCTATTTGCTCCCCCTCCATGCTGAATTCATGCATCTGAATTCCAGCCAAATCTTTCTTTTTTTTTTTTGTGTTTAGGTACCTGAAAGAAAATTAGAGATTGTAGAATCATTGAATGCTTTGGGTTAGAAGGGGCCCTAAATAGCATCTGATTCCAGCTTCCTCTGCCATGTGCCCCATCCAACCTGGCCTTGAACACTTCCAGGGATGGGGAATCCACAACCTTCTCTGGCCAACCAGTTCCAGTTCAGTTCAACCCCTGCTAAGTGAATCCTCTCCTTTGCTTTTGTCTGTGTAGAGCTTTTCTGCCACAGAAGTTTGCCAACAGAAAATTAGTCTCCAAACATCCTCAAAGGCAGCTTGATGCAGTGCAAATTTTGTCTGTTTGGTGTCAGCTGCCTGCTTAATCCTAAGAGCAGCTGGGAAAATGTTTGTCTCATGGTACCACTTCCCTGGAGTGACTCTGCTTGTACCAAACCTCAAGGAGTTCAACCATAAATACCGAGTGCTGGAAGAAGACATTGACTGAAGGCAGGGAATCTGTATAAAACAAATACATCCCCCTCTTGAAGGGCACTCAAGTCAATTAAAGGTTCTCACCACAGAGCTAAATTGCTCATGCCCAAGAAATTTATGTATTTAATTATATTTTATTTATATATATATAAAACTATTTATATAGTTTTGAGTCATTAACTTAAAAAAGACAGAGCAGGAAAGAGAATATCATTTAGTCCTGGAGATAAAGGAAAACTGGAAATTTCAGGACATGCTAACAGCAAAGAGCATGCTGGTCTTCTTTTACCTCTTCCTAGTATTGTTAAGGCATTAAAACTCACAAAAATTTGGGTGCTGAGGCTGATGAAGTCTGAAGTTGGTATTTCAGCAGTGCTGTTGAAGAAGATGGTGCTACAGTGGAGTGGGAGAGACCTAAAGCCTTAAGCTTCCACCACCCCCATCAGTTAACCTTGGGGGATGAGATAAAATGTAGGGAACTCTGGAAATCTGGTACTTCCCTCGCAATCTTTGCTGGAACTGCACGTTGGAGGAGAGCAATGAAGGAAAGTGATGGCTCACTGCGTGTTCTGAGGACAGGGATGAGGGGTGACAAGGACAGGGACGAGGGGTGACAAGGACAGGGATGAGGGGTACCATGCAGATGTCCTTGGATCCCAACTGTCTTCATCACCTGTGGTGAAATTGTCAGTTTAGAAAATTTGTGTGATCCTACTGGCTTGGATTCAACCCTTGCTCTAGCGTAACCATTTACAAAACCTGTACTCAAGATGTTCAATAGCTGTCATACAGATCTTTGTTTAGAAATTGTAACTTGTATATTGAGCAAGACAAATGGAGAGCTAAGGAAGCAAAACACAATCCCTGTTTTTTCCAGTTTTATATTTATAGATATAATATATACTAACAGGAACAGTTCCCTGAAAGCTGACACCTTAGCCTAGTGCACACCTGTGCTTAGATTTTCAATCTCCATGATATTTCAAGCAAAATAAATTTTGCATGGGATTGTGGTAACTACTACAGAAGGAGCAGGAAGGTGTTATTACAGCTTAATTTTTTCAGGACCTTCATTTGTTAGTGATATTTAAGAACCCAAATATTTGAACATGGGATGCTATTACAGTCTAGGTTATAATTTTTGTAGCACTTCTATTTTTCAGCCCAAGAGACCCAGTGGTCTTGCTCTAAGCATATTTGGTGATTTCTTGTGTTTCTATTGATGCTAACACTGCTTAGGCTACAAGACTCTCTGAAATGTTGTGTTTATCCTAGTGATAGGCTGTAGATTTTCCATTAGCATCAACCTTTAATGAACAGTAAACACCTAGGACTTACCTGAAGAGCAGGCAGGGACAAAGATGAGATGCCTTTATGGGTAATTAACTCGTGGTGAAATCGTGAGCAGCTCAGGTCTGACTACATTACAGGTTAGCCCTTTAATTTCTTTCCCAAAGGAAACACTGTGTTTTTTTTAATTCCTCAAAATAAGTCAGTGTGACAGGCAAGTACTGCAGACTTTAAGCCAAAAATATTTTTGGTTTCTGTGGGAGTATCCCCTGCTTTGGGGGCTGTAAAAGAGCTTCGAGACTGGTCCTGATCTCTTGAATCATTTTCTCTGTTGTGTTTTGCCAGACAGATTGTGGACTGTGCCTTGTGTCACAATAATAAATGCCAGACATTTCTCATGCAGATAGTGTCTCATGGGAGCTCTTTAACAGGAAAAATGAAAATCTAAATACATGGGCACTTCAATTGAGGGCAGGAGCGTTGATCTCCAGCCAAATACAAGGTGACCCTGCTTGTCTGATGGAAGTGGAGATTGGAGGGAAGCAAAGTGCTTTTTTCTCTTGGTTTTTTCCTTTTCTCTGGTTTTTGATCTGCGTTTTAAGGCTGCAGTTCCAAGGCAGAAATGTAATTCTTGTGCATTTTCCACATGATTATGTGCTTCAATATAACCAACCACAGCTTTCATTAAATGGAAGCCATGTCCTTCAAATTGCATCAATTTGGCAACCTTTCCCAAGATACTGCCTGGCAAGGGTGAAGCAGAGGCTTTTAAGATTTTTTATGAAATGCATTACCAAAAGGAACTTAGTACTGTAGAGTTTAGCTGCAGGCACACCTGAATCTGTGGAAAAATAGGACTACAATGAAGCTTTTATGATCTTAGTGGACAGAAGAATCTACAGCCAGAGGAGCAGTGACCACAGGTGCCATGGCAAGCAAATAACACAATAAATACCATGAAGAATTATACTTTGTAATCATGTATCACATTTTGTAACATATATTAACACCATTTATTTATATTTTCTATAGTTTAATCTTTAATGTTCTTAGACGAAGATTTTTGGACCAAGATGCTAAAAATAAAGTCCCAGCTCAGGGAAATACTCTACTCTACTGTAGTTCCTAGCCAGTCTAGGGGATTGTTGTCATGTTTGAGTAAATTCTTTTTCAGAGTTTGAAAAATTCTGCTGTATGATATAGAGGAGTTTAACGGCTTCACATTCAGCCCACGGACAGGCAGGACACAGCCACAGGAAAAAACAGTGTCTGAGATTATAATAGGAGGAAAACATAAAAGAAGGATTCAAGTAGAAGGCAAAATGTTTCATGTAGACACCAGTATAATGATTGCAACACCTACAAGAATGGTTCCTACCCACGAGTCATTCAAGGTTTATTTCAAAGAAAATTGCATTTTTTCTCCTCCCTCAAAGCAGAGCTAGGCAGGGAAAAAAATTCCACTTAGAGGAATTCTATAATTTCCAACCGTTTTACTGTTTAAAAACAGAGCAAGTATATTCCAACTCAATAAAACTTCCAAGGAAATGAAATTATAAAAGAAAAAAACTTTGGCTCCATACATGCTAACTTTTGGAATTGCTTTTTAAAAAATTAATTTCTTCTGCACCAAAAGTGCATTTCCAACTGTTTCATTTTCCCTTTCCAAACAGAATTTTAACTTCCTTTTCTTATTTCAAAATGTTTTCATTTAAATGAAAATGAAAGTGTATGATGAAAACATCTTATGACTAAACAGCCTAACCAACTTTTTCAGAGAACCTCGTTAAGGCTTTTGAAGGTTTCATTCCAGCCCACACACTCGAGGAGCTTTGTGTGAGCTCCCTTTAGAGGAAGAAATGAAGAACTTGGGTGAATAACAATAAATTAGATTTCTAAACCCACATGTTTGCATCCTTCTCAGTAGGTTGCAGCTATTTCTTTCAGAACCTGGTCCTTTCAGTCAGATCTCTGTCATTGCAAAATGCTGTCTAGAGAGCTTCACCTTCAAATTAGCTGGAAGGTGAATCTATTTTGACAGAAACATAAAACTGGTGGTTGAAACGCAATGCCAGATCTGGATAATTGGAGGAGTGTCAGTGCAAATGTCTTTTCTGCAGCTGGAGGTGCCTTGTCCCTTATCAGAGGGCTGTAGGCATGAATAACTTCCACGTTTTTGAGACAAATCAGAGAATCACAGAATGGTTTGAGTTGGAAGGGACTTTCAAGATCCTCTAGTTCCAACCCCCTGCCTTGGGTAGGGACATCTTTCACTATCCCAGGTTGCTCCAAACCCCATCCAACCTGGCCTTGGGCACTTCCAGGGATCCAGGGGCAGCCACAGCTTCTCTGGGAAACCTGTGCCAGGGCCTCACCCCCCCACAGTAAAACATTCCTTCCTAATATCTAATATAAACCTCCCCTCTTTCAGTTCAAAAACAGTACTAAAAGGAGAGGTGTAGTAGTCCAAGTGAGTGTCTTTGTTGGGAAAGTGTTACTTTTTATTAGACCTTCTGATGGGTTGAACCAGGTTGGACACACAGTGTCCAACAAAGCTGCTCCATCTCCTCTCCTCTCCTCTCCTCTCCTCTCCTCTCCTCTCTTGTGAGAGAGCAGTGTCAAGCATCATAAGATGGGGAGTGTAATGAGAAGAGAATTGATTTAAAGTTGCACTAGAGAAAGTTAGATTAAGCAAAATCTGAGCTCCACATTTGTTTCAAGATTCTGACCTGCAGTATTATTCTGACCTGTAATATCTCAGGTTTGTTGATCCTCCATTAAATAGAAGAAGCATGACATGGAAATTCAGTTCCTGGATGGTCAGTGAAGAGAAAGTCCAAATATAAACTCAGTTTTTTCTAAATTGCTGTTGCTTTCATTGATAAAAGTGGTGCAGATCACAGCAGTCTTCAGAACAGGAACTAGCAGACCTGCTCAGGAATTGTTTTAATCATATGCAAAATCTTTTGAAAGTAGCAATTTATCAAAATGGAGACATATGAAAATTCTCAGAAAAAAAAAATCTCTAGTCCAGGATAGAATAAAACTGTGTTAAGAGAGGGAGAGAAAACCATTGAAGGAAAAAAAAAATGGTATGGTATATTGGGCTCTGGATTTTAAGCATATTCCCTTTATTTGTATAAAATAGGATGTGTGAGACAGAAAACAATCAGAAAAAAAATTCTGTGGGACGGAAACTGGGTTCCCTTTCCTCTTAAACACAGCTCAAAGGGCGTCCAAATGAGGATTTTAAATCAAACCCCTCACAATCTAGATTATTTAACAACAAATTCTCTTAAGCGAGACAGTTGCATTTTCTCATATCTCATGTTCTAAACAGCAGATTGACAGATACAAAGTCAGTGAGCCACACCTAACCTCATCTTGTTTTCCAGTCTAATTTTTGCCTTCTTTGATGCAGCAAGGACTATTTTTATCTTTTCCCTCTGCAAAAGCATAATCCTGCCTGGCTCTGGGTCTGGAATGGCACCCTGTAAAACAAAATAACGAGGCACTTCCTTCCTCTACAAACTATGCCCCAGTGGGAAACTCTTCTGCTATTTAAAAAGATTGAAATACTGGAACAGTATTTTTCTCATACCTTTGTATGAGCCAGAGACTCTGCTTTAGGCACTTAAGCCCAAATGCTGATCTCCTCAGTCAATCTAATGATAGCTTCAAGTTCAAAGAGAGTTGCTCATTTTATTACCACTCTTACTGCCACTGTTGTAATTATTTTGTTCATCTCACTGTCTCTAGAAAAATCCTGACTAGTTATTAATATCTCAAGACACAGCTAAAACTTCCATCAGCTTCATTTGAGAGGAAAAGTGAGTTTTTTGTTTGCAACCGAGCCTGCCATCCTTTTCCATTTGGGTTTTAATTTCACTAGAAGGTGTTGGGTTGCCATGGCAAAGCTCATCTCCTCCCTTCCCTGTCTCAGTAGGTGCTTTGGAGGGGGAGGTGGTCAGAACAAAAGGCAATTTGTGCTAACGAACAGCTGTGTCCCAAGAACCTGTTCATTCAGGGCTCACTTTCAAGTTCCTCCAAAAAACACCCCCACAAGCAATCCAGCAAATCCTCAGCCAAGGGCATGCACAGAATTTTGTAGAAACTACAGCCAGGCAATAAAAGGCTTGGATTCGGTTTTCCATGTTCCAAGCTGATAATGGTAGCAATAAACACGAGAATCAATGGACCAAAGCCCTGAATCCTCACTGGTCTTTCTCAGAAGTTAAGGGAAGAGCTGATGCAGGACACTGAGCCGTGCCAATAGTCTGAGGTAACTGGTTAAATGATGCAGCAGAGAAAATCCTTTGTGATGCTGGGTTCATGTGAAGTCCTTCCTGGCAGGAATTTTGGAGTGAATTATATTTTTTAGTGTGACTTCCAGGATGCAGCTGAAAGGAGAAAAGCATCAAACAACTTATTTCATACTTAGGAGGAACATCTGGGTAATGACTCAACTTACCATGTGGAATAGTGCTGTGCTCCTATTAGATTATAAACCCTTGAAGGCATGGAATTGCCTTTAGAACATCAACACTGAAATTTATATGTATTTTCATAGAATCATAGAATGGTTTGGGTTGGAAGGGACCTTAAAGATCATCTAGTTCCATCCCCCATGCCACGAACAGGGAATATTTTTCTTTCTTTCAACAAAAACTTTCACAGTTTTGTTTTGGTCTTCCAATACCTTCACTATGACTGTGGAAAATGAGGAGACTCCAACGAGTCATTGGTTGGACTTGATGATCTCAAAGGTCTTTTCCAATCTGGTTAATTCTGTGATTCTGTGATATAAATTAATGCCTGTTCTGAGGATAACTTCAGGAGGATTTTAGAGGTGAGATGGGGATCTGTAGCAAATCTTTATGCTTAGACATATTTTTCTCCACTTCCTGGGATGCCTGTGTTTTACTCACTGCTACAAACAAGTAACAGGATTCTGAGCAGCACAATGTGTTGAGGGAGCTTTCAGACAAGTGGTGCCACTGCTATGAATGAAGAGCCAAATCCTTAGTAATGTTTATTTGCTGAGTTACTCTCCAGGCCAGTGAGGAATCAAAGAATCACTTAGGTTGGAAAGGGTATCTGGATTTCCCAAATTGAACCTTCTGCTGAAGATAGGGCTGATTTCCAATGTAAACCTCCTTCCCCTTGGCTGGTGCAGCAAAATGTGAAAATATTTGAGATGTCACAGGCTCTCCAGCCCCTATATGTGTGCTTAACCATTCTGGTGATGAAGGATTTTTAAAAAGTATTTCCAAACAGTGCTGAAATTTGTGACCACTGACTTTAGGGGGACACCTCTGAAAGGAGCCTGTATCTGCCTTCGATCTAACATGACTAAATTTTGGGGCAATTGCAGTTAGTTACCCCACAGCCCTCTCTTCTGGCTAAACAGGTTAAAATATAAAAAGGCATCACTATGTAAGAAGAATATTAAGCTATTGGAGTGTGTCTGAAGGAGGGTAAGGAAGGTGGTCAAGGGTCTGGGGGTGAAACCATACAAGGAGCTGCTGAGTGGTTGGTTTGTTCAGCCTGGAGAAGAGGAGACTGAGGGGAGACCTCACTGCAGGTACAAATTCCTTCTGAGGGGAGGAGGAGGGGCAGGCACTGATCTCTGCTCTGTGGTGAGGAGCAATAGGACCCAAGGGAACGGCCTGAAGTGTCTGGGGAGGCTTAGGTTGGATATTAGGAAAATTTTCTTCACCCAGAGGGTGGCTGGGCACTGGAACAGGCTCCCAAGGAAGTGGTCACAGCACCCAGCCTGGCAGAGCTCAGGAAGAGTTTGGAAAATGCTCTCAGGCACACGGTGTGACTCCTGGAGTTGCCCTGTACAGGGCCAGGAGCTGGGCTCAATGATCCTCATGGTTCCCTTCCCACTCAGATATTCTATGATTTTTTTAAGTCCCTGTCTTAGCTTCTCCACATAAGGGTCCACTGCTGACCCATCTGCAGCTTGTTCCCCAGCAGAACCCAGGTGAGAGAAAACAACCCTGCTGCCATCTCCCCTGCCTGACCTTACAAAACGTTCTGTCCATCACGGTGCTCCAGCCCTGCTCCAAATCCCTGTGATTCCAGTGTCACAGCCCAAACCTGCGCACGGGTTTCTCATTCCTCATTTGTTGGTTGTGCTGGGTATGTTCAGGTGCTCGAGATGCCCTCCATCAAGGGAGAGTCACAGATCACCCTCTGCTGCCCTGTGCTTTTCTTGCTTCCTCTCACCCACGCTTTTCTGATCATCCCAGGGTGTTGCTCTCCCCAGCCCAGCAAGCTGAGTTCAAAGTCCTCCTTCCCAGGTTAGCAAGTCTCTTTCCAAAAATGCTCTGGTCTGTCCTTGCTCTTTGAAGCAGATCCAGTTGTCACAGACTCTCAGCTGTTTAGGGAAGACTCTTTTCCCTGTCTTTTTTTAATTAAGCCTCTCTAAAATGCACATGCAATTTCAGGCAGTGGGGCTGAAGTGCAGTCATTAATGACTAATGAGGAAATGAGGACTGACCTGCAGGAGACCTCCGAATTGAATATTTTCTTTTCAGATTTAGCACGATTAAACAAATTGGTTTTGTGTCCAATCACTAACTTTACGAGAGAATTATTTTCCTGCTGCTCTGTCCAAACCCACAGAGACTAATTTAGATAGCATTAATTGGTAATTTCCCAGATCAAAGCCTTTAATCAAATCAATAAAGATACACACTCTGCAGTGTGCTGATTATCATTCATAGACATAAAATATCATTTGTCATGTCTACCTTGATAATGACATCAGGGGAATACCAAGACCAACAAGGGGAGATGTTCTGATACCTTATAATATGTTGATTATGCAAATGGTTTCCCTAAATTATTTGCTTGCCAGGGCATGGGGGTTCTCCTTGCTGTAGGCTTCCTTCAACTCCAAGATTTATTGGTAGCCTAAACATATATAAATTACTGTCAACAACCTCAGTGATTATTTTTGTAAAAGTTGCAATTCCTATGGAGATATTTCAGGAATGACATTATTAATTATTTTATTGTGGAGAAGGGGAGGGGCTAAAAGGCTGAACAAGTAATTGTCATTTATCTTAAGAGTGAGTGGTGTGAAAAGTGACCCAATTTTCATGGCAGGAGCAGCTATGTAGCTATATGGTTTTACAATATCAATACCAAATCTTGATTTTTTCCTGTTCAAAGGGGAAAATTTGATCTAAAAGCTGTTGGTTTACTGCTTCTTGATATAAACACCAAACGTTTAATGTGATGCATCCAACCCTCTAAGGCTTTTAGAGGGAAGGGACCAGGTTCACAGGGAAGGACACAAAAAGAGCTTTTGCAGAAAAGAGGTATAAGCCAATATTTTTGAGTGATCTGCCCTTTCCAACCCCTCAGACCTCTGTTTTCCCACATTTATTCTTCCCAAACCACCTTTCCATGCATTAGGGCGTTCCTCACTGTGGCAGGACATATCACCCCTCTCTCCCACAGATGGTTGGTGCATGTGCAAGAGATAACTCGGGTGGGTCACAGGCCCAGCATGGGGCATCTCTGGTGCCAAAGGGCTCAGGCCCTCAGCCAAGAATCAACATCTTAGTCTGAAAAGTAAATGTGGAAAGAGAGGAAAGAAATATTCTTGACCAAAAGACACGGTTCTTATGTCTATAGAAGCCCACACAATTTTCATAGAGGCAGAAGTCTCTTACACACTCCTTTGCGAACGTCTGAGGAGATTTTTTCCCTATAAGTCCAGACATGGGCTTTTGGGGTTACTTTTCCCGAAACTGAGAGAAAGGACTTTGATGTGTACTTCATCTAGAATTGGATGGTAAGAAACATTGACTTCTATACTATTTCTTATCTACCTGTAATTTTAATGGTGCTTTTAACCCCACGTGNTTTCGCGTGTATTTACGAGTATTCCCTTTTGTCTATCCCTGTGTAGTAATAGTCTGTTTTAAGTCTTATGTCTGTTAGTTTTGTGTCTATTAATAAATAACTCATTTTATAATAGACTGAATCAACCATTATTAAAGAACTTGCAAATAAGAGTGGATATTGGGTGCTCTGCCTGCTGCCAGAGGCCTGGGCAAAGGCAAAGAACTGATTTAAACCCACTTCATCCATTCATAACACTCACCTATAACACACTGTAACACAGTAGTGGAAGGTGTTCCTGCCCAGGGCAGGAGGGGTGGAATGAGATGATCTTTAAGGTCCCTTCCAACCCAGGCCATTCTCTATGATAACCCTTTTTTTCCTAGATCCAGCATCAGCCATAATTCCTTGCTCCTACACATCACTTTCCACCTGTGGATCTCAAAGCACATCCAGAAACCAAAGCACGGAAGGAGGGTAACCCATCCATGACACGAATCCTTATATCCCAGCTCAACAAACCTACTCACACATTTCATCATCCAGTTGTTTATTTTTTTTATTTCTAGTCTCGCATTTGTGAACAGGTCAGTGAAATTCCCTGTTCCTTTGGCAAACCTGCACCGGTGGAAGAAAATGTGCTTTCCGCTTTGTTTTGCTTTGTTTGTGCATTCTACATTTGGGAACAGGGTGGGGAGAGCAGGGAATCAACAGCTCTGTGAAGACCAGCTGCTTGCAACATGCTTCCCTTGCAGCTTTCAGTCAGGAATCTGACAGCTTCAGTTATTGTGATGGAGAAATAATGAGGTGAGAAAAGAGTTGTCAAAAAAAAGATTGGATCTCTTCTTCCAAGGAAGTAATTTACTTTTTGTGTGTTCTGTGGCTCCCAGAGACAAGAAGATGTAAGGACTCCAATTATAGGGAAAAATTCTGTATTTCCTTAAACCAAGGCAATTACCAAAATAAAACAGAAAAATACGGTAAATTGTCTACAAAAATAAAAGAGGCCTATTAGTTTTGTTATGACTAATTTAATTAACTGTGGCTGTTAATGGCACTTAGGCTACAGGTGACTATAGGTGACTAGATCACCATGGTTGCCTTTACTGTTAGAGCAGAAAGAGTTAGCAGTGTCAGTGGATTTTAAGGCTAATTTATCTCATCCTAAAACAAATTCCTATATTTGGCCAGGTGAATTCCCCCCTAAATCCTTTTATTCCATTAATCACCATAGATACATGGTGCCAGCTAAGACATTCCGTGGGAAACTGGCAGATCTGATGTAGGACCTCTGCACTACTGACTGGATCCAGGAGGGATACCCTAATGCATCTAAAATGGCACTAAAAACTCGTGTTTATGCACCTGAAACATGCAAAAGTTCAGAACTACTGAAGTACTAGTACTATTGCTTTGAATATGTATATTTCTTTATCTATCCAGCCTGGCACCAAAAGGACAGAAGTTTCAGATATTCCCTGTGGATATTTTTTACACCCCAGACATCCACAGGAGGAATCTCAGGCGTCTCACACAGCACCAGGTCACCTTTGCTGAGACAACTGAGCCTCCCTCAGCTGAGGCAGTGGAGTTTGGGAGAACATTTCAGATGCAGCACTGCAGGTGGGGTCTCACCAGAGCAGAGCAGAGCAGAGGGGAGGAATCACCTCAAAAGCATATTTTTACACATATTAATTATGTCCCTAGTGGTTTTCCAGATTATTGGTTGGCTGGATGCAGTGGGCTGATCTGACTGATTAATTCTCCATGCACCACGACACACATTTAAGCACTGATGCATATCTACTTGTAAACACCTAAGTTTCAAGCTAGGTGGATTCCAGCTAATCTGGATTTAAACTCTGAGAAGTAGTTGAGGTCACCCACAACATACGTGACTGGACCAACAGAGTTACCTACACTTTACACAGCCAAAGAATGGTGAAAAGCCTTAAAATTTCAGGACCAAAATTTTAGACACAGTCAGCTTAGTAAAACAGTCCCTTGATAAATCTGGTCTTTTACATGTCTTAACTCTGGGATTCTCCCTTGAGAAGATGGAAATATAATTTAAAATAAATAAGTCATCATCTTAAATGGAGCTTGAATGTTGAGTCACCCTCCATTGCATCATTACTGCTCCATGAAATGATGATGCTGAGGGTACTTGGAGCCACATTTGGAAAGAAGGTTCAACACTTTTTTTAGCATTTACAGCACTGGAAGTGCAAGACAGGCACAGTTTTGGGGATTTTTTTGGACCCTCTCAATTTGGCATGTTACATATGGAAAGAAGATACACTTTTCGTTTGCAAATGAAGCGCAGGCACCTTTGAACGTGCACGTTCTCCTACATATGTGCCTGACTTTTGCACGAGCATGATTAGCAGAACCAATTCACGTTCCTTATGCTTTGCACACAAACCTGAGACTCCCTCTTGAACTGCAAATATTCCCTGAAGCAGTATTTACACTTGTAAGACAAGCGGATTGTCACTACCCTACACGCCTTATCTACAGTCAAGGGATCATGGCCAGTGGAAAGGATAAAATTGTTTCCTGTGCTCCACTTGCATGATAAATTCTGACTTGTATTTTCAGCTTCCTCCTCTTTTTGTTCCCACATGTTTGGACTTCTTTGTCTGGAAGCAAAATCCACCCCTTTTCCCATCCCTTCTTCAGATGTAATGTTTCAAAACAAAACATTGGTACCTATCCCTTGGAAAGCTATTTCTATGGACAATTGGTGGCACTGCTAGTGACATTTTCACCTCCAGTTTTTGCTTTTGTTCCTCCCCAGGTTCACTTAACTGCATTTTTGGAACACGTGGAATGAGCACAGGAGTGAGAGATGCCCTTAAAACTCCAGCATCCAGCCTCACCACCCAGCAGCACAGCTTTAAGTGATACGACACTGTGATTACATTAGCAGCCGTATTGGATGCTCATTATCATTCCTTAATTGTCCAATAACTTTGATCAATGCCTGATTTCCTTGGTGCTGACTGTTGTGACTGCAAAATGAAAACACAGTTTAGGAGCTGTTGCATGTACATCTGCTTAGTGATTCCTTCACTTTTGCATACACACACATGTGTTTGTGTGTGAGAGACAGAGTGTGAGCAGTCAGGGCAGCTGCCTGCCAAAATGCTCCCTGCTTGCAGCTGCAGAGAACTGACAAAGGAGCCCTGGCTAATCTTGCCACAGGGCTTTAAGAAGTCACCTCTGTCAGTCAGCAGCCTGTGCTCAGCTCCATCCCCTGGCTGGCAGCCCGGAGGATGGATGCCTGTGTCAGTGTGAAATGGGGCCATTTTGCTTTGCTCGCTGTGTGTGAATGGCTGCAGGCTGGAGGATGGGCTTTGACAGAGGGTTGTCCTGCAAACCTGTGCTCCTTGTTGTCAGCCCTGCTCTGGGTGCAGCGTGGCAGAGCAAAGAAGTGCCAATCTGCTGCAGGAAGAGCTGCCAGGACTTATTTGTCAGTGTCTGTGGCCTTCCCAGGGGAAGGACTCTGTTCATTTGCTGTGTTTACATCCAGGGAAAACCACTGACAAGCCAAGGGAGGACTGCATGGCAAACACAGAATCATTAAGGTTGGAAAAGACCTCTGAGGTCGTTGACTCCAACCTTTGACTGATCCCCAGCTTGCCAACCAGACCAGAGCACTGAGTGCCACGTCCAGTTGTTTCTTGAACATCTCCAGGAATGGGGACTCCACCACCTCCCTGGGTAGCCCCTTCCAATGCCTGACCACCCTTTGTGTGAAGAAATTCTTCTTGATACCCAATCTGAACCTCCTCTGGAGCAGCCTGAGGCCACGTCCTCTCATCCTGTCTCTTGTTGTCTCCAAGCCCCACCTGGCTACAACCTCCTGTCAGGGAGTTCTAGAGAGTGGCAAGACCTTCCCTGAGCCAGGGGAAACAAACCCAGCTCCCTCAGCTCCTCAGAGGAGTTACTCTCAAGACCCTTCACCAGCTTTTTAATGAAGAATAAATGGGAGTAGACACTGTAACAGGATAGACAGAGGACATTGACCTGGCAGGACAAGAGAACCAGGCAGGAAAATCAGTCCAGATTGGTTTCCACTCTTTCAAAGGTGAAGCACACAGTGAATGCACCAGTTGTCACCTGTTACACACAGAAAGTCTGTGGTACCCACTCCATTGCAGGATATTCAGTGGCAACAGACTGTGAATGCAATTTAAAAAGCATTCTTTCTGTCACAGCAGCACCTAAATACAGCTCAGGATGATGTTTGGCAAAGGAATACCATCCCTTGATTAAAACATCCCATTTTCCTTTAAACTAAGGAGTCATCACCGACTTCTCAATCCACTTATCAGAGCTGAGAGAAATTCAGAATATTCTTTGTATGATAAATGCTGATTTGTTTTGAAGAAAAACATCATTCTAGACTGGAATGAATATTTACAATGAAAAGTAAAAAATCCACAAGGAAAAAGAAAGTTTTGAAACAATGTTTTTTTTTTTTTCTTTTCAGTTTCAACTTTGCAACATGATAAATTATATCTTTACATGTGATGGATTATAACGAGCAGCACACATTTCAAAATGAGAAGTAATTAAAAAACAAAAACAAACAAGCCCTGCAATGAGCTGTTAGAGCTGAAAATCTCCCGGCACAGCGTTTTCAAACAGCTGTACTGCTAAATTGCCTGTTCCCTTGACAGCAACGAACAGACAGAAAACTCCTGCTCGAGAGTTCAGCTAGTACAGCCTCAGGTAATGTGCAGCCACCAGAGAGAAAGTGGGAGAGGCAGGGCTACAGGAAACAGGGCAGGCTGCTCAAAGACACAGGTTTAGGTCCAGCTGCACGGGGATTACTGGAGAAGTGACATTCAGCACGACAATGGATCCACGGAGGAAACCCTCTCAGGGAGGACATTACTGATATGCACCCAAAGATAAGAACAGCAGCTGATATTATCGACTTAATTCAGGAAGGAGACCTTTTCTGGGTCTGCATTAGCAGTGTTTGCTTCTCTGCTGGAAGGATTTGATCTTCATGCCTCAGGCAGGTGTGCACCACCATGACTTAGGATAAGTACCATGGATATCCTGTTGGAATGACCTCACTTGCTACAGGACGAGAGTCTGAGCATCCTCCCTCATTCCAGAGTACCCAAAGGACTCTGCTGAGGCACCACAGCTGTGCTTGTGCACAAGGATTTGTTCCTGTGCCCACAATCCAGGAAATACCAACATTATTTGGAGCACAAGTCTGATGAGGAGTGGCTGAGGGAGCTGGGGGAGGGGTTCAGCACGGAAAAAAGGAGGCTCAGGGGGACCTTATCACTCTATAAACCTACCTGAGAGGAAGTTGTCACCAGGTGAGGGTCAGTCTCCACTCCCAGATAACACATGACAAGAGGAAATAGCCTCAAATATTGCTGGGGGAAATTAAAATTGGATATTAAAACAAAATTTTCTTCACTAGAAGGGTGGTCAAGCATTGGAACAGGTTGCCCAGGGCAGTGGTAGAGTCACCATCCCTGGAAGTGTTCAAAGAACGTGCAGATGTGGTGCCTGGGGACATGGTTTAGTGGAGGACCTGGCAGAGTTGGGTTAATGACTGGGCTTGATGACCTTAGAGGTCTTTTCCAGCCTTAATGATTCTGGGATCCTGTGATCTGTATGAACAAGTTTGGTGGAGAACACTGAAGCCAATAAATGAGGGAGAATTAATAATGCAAAGACACCTGAGCTGGAATAGCTTCCATCAAAAACAGAGAGAGAGAGAGAGAAATCAAATCTTTCATTTCTATTGTTTCCCTTGGCAGGACCTCAGTTTTCAGCATGGGCTAATGTGACAGGGAATCAATGTAATGACTTCCTGGAATATTATTTTCTTTACAACAACAACAATAGAAAAGAGGAATGTACAAAGAATGAGGGCTAAATTTTGCACAAAGACTCTTTGATTCATTTGTTGCTCAGGTTGTATTCTTTCTTCTCTTCCATGAAATCCTGATGCCTTTTAGGTGTTGTAATTCCTTCTCACAACTCTCTTCATAATTTTCTGGTTTGTTTTTGATAGACTCATCCTCTTTTCTTCAGGGGTTCTCCCAAGTCTCCAAGTGAGTTCACAGGCTCTTCCTTCCCTGGGCATTCCCACACCCAGTCACAGGAACCCCTTCTTTTTTTTAAATTATTTTAAGCTTATGACTCAAAAAATTATCCCCACGCTGTCACACAGCTTGACACATCCTTAGCCCAGCCCATCCTTGACATTTTTCTTTCAATTTCCAGCAACCGCATTAAAATCACCAATCTCAGTTCTTGATTTATTTTATTTCATTTATTTTAATTTTCCCTCTTTTACTACTGATAAAAAAATGACATTATAGCTATCCAAGACAACAAATCAATTATTTGGGTTCTGATTTTCTAGGAAAAGAAATATGAAAATCTCAAGATTCTTTCCTTTGTTACGCTGTTCTTGTGTGTCTATATATTGTCATTTTTTTCACCTATTGCCCATTAAAAACAAATCTGAGTGGAAAAAAATTCTGCTATTTAGAAAATGAACATTTTTCTGAACTTTATTTTGTGGGGAATTAATTTTCAGCCTAAAAATAATCAAGTAGATAATTTCACTATTTCTTTACATTTTGCTAAGTTGAAGGAATTAATCTGATCTTTACCATCACTTACTGATGATTTATGCATTATTTGTGATATAATTGTAATGCTCTATTTATATATTGTATTGAGACCAATGTACATTACTGCATTATCAGAAAGGGTTCACTTCTTCCTTGACCAAATGAAAGCAAAATTGATCTGCCTTTATCTCCTGATAAGGTTTCATATTTCCAGGTCACACTCCTCCCTCCCTCATGATTTTGTCCATATTGTCAGAACTTTGCCTGCACATTCTGGTCTCCAGCCAGGACAGATGGCAAGGTCTTGGAGTTCCTCACGATATGAAGGTTCAGTTTTATGCCTGCATTAAATTACAATCTTCTCTTTGACCTAACTTTGTGGCACTTTGTCCTTTCAGCTTTCCTTAGACCCTACAATACCTCATCGCTCTGATTTTCTAACCCCAATAATGGGGGTTACAAAGGACCCCTACAATGTCTCCTGATGGCCTTCCCTCCATATCTGTCTCTATTTCACCTCCTATTTGTCTGTCTCCAGTCATTTTCCGTAAGATTCTCACTCCAATACTGACAAAAATCTCCCAGGCTACTTTTGAGGTCTTTTAATTTTTGAACTTTTGTCTTCCGGTATTTACTACTGTGTGGACAAATAATAAAAATCTCAAATACACCAAGCAAAGAAAAACCCATGACTGGAATCACATTTTGAGGTAGTCTTTAATTATTTGATCACATTCACCCTCAGACTCATGCTTTATTTTGTGCCCAGAACATGATGACAATTTAGGAAGAAGACAGCCAATATGTTGTTTCTGTTTTCCTGTTCAATGACTGCAGCAAGTTTATCCCAGTTTATCCTCGAACCTTACTCAACCCTGTTCCAAAGATAAAACTAAAAATACCTTCCTGGGCTCTTCTTTTATGTTGAATACTGTGTCTTCTGAGGGTTTTTCAAATTCTTAGAAGCCAATTTTCAAAATGTTTTTATTTCTGGGATCATGCTAACTGAAAAGGGAGATATCTGATGCACATAATTAAAGGCAAATGTTTCCTCTAATTTTTGGGTGCTGAATTTCAGTGGCCTTGTTTTGATAATAAAGACAGCTGGGAACACAAATTAAGAGGATTTCCAGCGGAGTCTTACTGTGCCCCAGTGATAAAAGATTTGGTTCCTCTTGGATTTGCAGGATTCATGTAGAGAGCTGGCACCAGAACCAGAGGTTATGGGCATGGATGTGTCTCTTCCAGTGAAATTCTCTTCCACGTGCTGGAAACTCTCTGATATGCAGAAGATATGAGGTTGTATCCATGAATCTCATGAAGAGTGGGAAGGATTTATTATGTTAAAAGTGAAAAATCACCAGCACCTTGGCCCTTGCTATTTGCCATGTCAAACTTTGGCCAAGACCTTGACATTTAGGGGCAGGTGAACCTTTCTCATCATGTCCTGAGCAGATGAGCCACATTTCAAAGAAATGCTCCTCTCTGACCTCTGCAGGAGTGGTTTTGTCCTAGTTGGTTTACTGATCCCAGATGGGTGATGAATAAATCTCCACAGTGGCAGTGTTTTGGTGCTGGTGTTCAGAAAGTGCATCCTTGGATTTTCTGGGTTAGCTTTCTTCATGGAAAGCTAGAAGCAGCTGCCAACCTCATATCCTTGGGAAAAGGAGTTGGAATGCTATTTGTGGATTTGCATTCTCCTGTCTTCAGCAGATCATAATGGATTATACACAAAATTTGGGCCCAGGCATATCACTTCATCCAATGACAATCTAGAGCTCGAAATCTTCTTTTTTCAAATCACAATTTGAAGAACACTCTAAAGGGGAAGTCTCTGAGAAAAGTTATTTTCTAGGTTTTGATGCCTATTTCTTTTCTGGATGAGGTGCCTATTACCTTGTCTCCCACACTGATAAATCCAGAGGAAATTTCCCCAAACTTCAGTGCTATTCTGCAATCCCTCAAGAAAGCTGAACTTTTCACAGTTGCAGTTTTTTGTCATTCTAAGTGCAACAGCTCTGCTGTGGTTTCAGTAACTGATGAAAATAGACAATTTGCAGCTTCTTGAGAGAACAATAGAAGGAATGAAAAGACTAATGACAACAGCCAAGATTGGTGGCCCAGGAAAAGGAGGGCAACATCATTTTCCCATATTCAAAGTTGGAAAACATGAATCCAATTTTCTTCTTTTCATCCTCAGCAAATAATTCGGATGTTTCCCATCCCTTAATTGTGCCTTTGTTTCTGTGATGAGGGGAAATCATCACCGTGACAATCTGTTGGCTAAATTTTCCCCACATGTGGAGTTTTTCACCAAGTGGGCCATTTGCCCATTTGCAGGCTAATGAACAAGAGGAGTTTCAGATTCTTGAGATGGAGCCCACACTGGGAGGTTGGGAAGCATCATGTTTCAGGAAACAGCCTGGACTGGGATAGGATTAAGATTTTATAGATTCTACCAAAATGTGGGCAAATGATGACAGATTCAGTCTATCTTTGTGAATTTTGGTGAAAAAAAATCATGTGTTTTCAGGACCATGGGATCTTTTTCTTCCAGTTCTCACAGCAGGTCATGGCACCATTCCCTGTTGGAATAAAAGCCCTGAGGATTTCACCTGGCTGTCGCTTTCTTAAGGCTGAGAGCCCCACTCAGAAAATCTTTTAACAGCCAGCACAGTAAAATATTTTCACAACATCATCTGCACTGGTGGCATCCAAAACAGACCTCTCCAGGCTTCATTTCATTCACCAAGGTTTGTGCACACAACAGCCTTTCATTTCTCTACTCTGTGACAAAAAGAGCTGGCTCAAGGTGAAATTTTGGGAAGCTGAACCCTGCAACCCTTTGATTTTTATTCTCAGAGCTGCTGGAGAGCCTTAGGAGAACACAGTGTGCCAAAAAAATGAACAAGACTCGGGAAGTTTGATGCTAAACTGGTCTTTAAGGAGTTGAAGCTTGGCAGGAGAGGGAGTGTGGGATGAAACTGAGGCACTGGCCAGGACGGTGTGAGGGTTTTCAGCCTGGGTGGTGGGGGAAACAGGTCCTTGTGGTGAGGATTTGTGCTGATGGAGGCACAGTGGACACAGGAAAGCAAAGCCCTGGCATCTCTGTGATCCTTTGCTGGCCAACGTGGGGATTACACGCTCGATCACAGCCTCTTTTACAATTTAGGAGCAAAACAACTCCTGATATGTTTTGGTTGCTGGCCAAACTAGAGCTTCACTGAGAAAGTCCCTTCCAGTCTTATTCTCTTATCTGTCCGTAAGCACTTCCATGTTGCAATCCATGTTGTGGGTTGCAAATAAATCACCAAGAAGACGTGCATCAATGTGCTAAATTGGAGGGATTGGCTCATTCTCTGGACCAGAGAGATACTGGGATAAACAAACACAGGGTCCTCTCTGGGATTGCTTAAAGCAGACAGAATTTAGTTCCTCTTTTAAATTGTTTCCAAACCTGAATCAAAACCCATCATGGTTAAAAGTCAAGGGAATAAACAAACCCTGTGTGCATTGTATTGTTCCATGTTCTCTTTAGGGTGGCAGGTGGCTTTGAAGTAATAATAACAGGAATTAAGAGTTCAAATGGCAAACATTCAAAAGCACAGTCTCCATCTCCACATGGCTCTATTTGTGCTCTAGCCCTGGGATAAAAAGGAGTATTTTCTGCAAGAAGATACTATGCCAGCCCCCAGCACATGGCTTTGCAGCTTGGGTTACACACACTGATGTTATATTCTGATATTCTCTACAGGATATTGCAAATGCTTCCTGCTAGGTTTTTAATATACTAGGATATCTTGTATAAGATTTCCCCCTGCTCTTTATAGACCTTGGGCATGGGTTTTCTCATCTCGGAGACTTGGATTGACATTTCAGCCAGGAGGGAAAAGTCACGGGAAGTCATTCATTTCACGAGGGAGAAAACTAATTTCCTTGCTGCTTTAAATTTGTGAGACCGTTTCCAAGAAGCATCCCAACTCATGTGCAACTCTTCAGACAGCAAGAATTCCTTTCAGGCATGTCTGGTCCCAGATTTGCATCTTCATCAGGATTTGAACCTGGATGCCTTTACTGCATCCTGCCATGAAATGGAGAGAGCTGCTTTGCACACGTGGCTGACAGGCTGTTGTCCTCCAGCAGATTGATCACCAGAACTAAATATGCCACTCACTCTGATCATCTGCACTCTTAATACATCCATCCTGATCAATCTGTTCGTGTTTATCTTTGAATTTAGAAATGGCAACATTAAGATCCTGGTTAGGAAGGTTTAAAACAGGAAAAAGAGAGGTAGATTTCAAGTTTTAATTCAACATACAAAAGAAAACTATATTTCACTATAAAAAATTCCCTCGCAATTTGGATGTGTCTTCCTACATTTCGAGAAAAAAAAAATCACAGCTATCTGATATAGCCTAATACACAGAAATGTGAACTTGGTGGCACTGGGTTTTGTGGCTCCAAGTAGTAATGGGAACACTTCAAGTATACAGACTTTTTATTCCTCTTTTTTTCAGGACACCTGGTAACGCCTGTCACTACTGGCATTATAGAGAGTGTGAATGCTGCCAAATGGCATCAGAAATACCCAGGATGTCTGGGAATGGTTTTATCCCAGACGATCTGTGCCAAATGAAGATCCTCAGATGACATTTTTTTCTATGGAAAATTATGAAAGAGTTTAGACTCTTGGTTTTTCTCTTATTTGAAGAGAGACAACTGGAAAGTATGTGATCTATGAATGATGTGACAGAGTTTTATAAACTTATGAATGATGGAAAGAGTTATGATCAGGAAATAATAATTCACTGTCTTGCTCATTGCAAACGGTGGAGTCACCATCCCTGGGAGTGTTAAAAAACCCTGAGTAGATGTGGCTCTTTGTGGTATGGTTTAGTGGGCGTGGTGGTGTTTGGTCAAAGGTTGGACCTGATGACCTTGGAGGTCTTTTCCAACCTTAAAGATTCAGTGATTCTAATTCAAGGCTGGGCAGTGAAACCATCAGACCAAGCAAAGATAAGTAATTTCTCAGGCAGCACTAAGGTGGCTTTATGGATCTCTTTCCCCCAAAATACCGTGAAATACAAAAACCCTCTGAGCATTTTGAAGGGGAATGAACAGACTCATAGTGAGTAAATTTGTGACTGGCTGCTAAACACCAAAATCTCCATGCAACCTGTGCATGCAGGAGTCACCTGCCAGAAGGTGGGAGGAACAATTACTCTGTTATTTGCCTGTTTACTGTGTGTTTTATCAGAACAGCCATTCCTGCCTTTTGTTGGAGAAAGTATTCTGCCTAACTGGACCATTGGTTCACGAAATAAATGTATTTTCTGATGTGATTCATTTTGCCTGATGTGAGGGTCTCACACTGACAGGGATCTTTGGCAGCCACTGATGGGAAGTGTTGGACATCCACAACCACTGAGCCACTAAATTGTTCTGCTCTGTGGGGGTGAGGAGGCCAAACCTTCATTTCCATGACCTCAAAATGCTTGAAAAATATTCTGATGTGTAAAAGAAGGGGAAAGAAATGAGGCTGAGGAAAACAGAACTCGAATTCCTCCGTCACTGGGAGCTAAATCATAATCATTACCATTAATTATCAGTACTTAAGAGCCTTAGTAATGAATCATCTTGTCAGGAGTGTTAGTGGGATGAATGGCTGGATGGTAACAGATCTTAAATCTGAGCATCTCCACCTGTTCTTCTATTGTTCCTTCCAGATTAGATTGGGCTGCAGCTCCTGGCAGTGCACCTTGGCTGTTGATAAACAGCAGCATTCTCCCTTCAGGGCTGTCAGTCCCAGGTCTTTTAAGCAGCATTGCATTATTTTAAATTAAAAAAAACAATTAAAAAGCCTACAAACTAAATCATGAAAGACAACAGAGAGGAAATCAATATTTGGAGATGAGATGATTACGTCAGGAAAGAAGAAGCTTTGTGAATGTGTAGACACCACTGGAAAAATGCACACACAAGCACACAAACACACAAATAAATCTGAGTTGCTTAAGGAATATGAGTGTAAATAAATGATATTTTATAGTACACCAAACTGCCAAACATGCCATAACCCTGTGAAAACCACTTACGCTTTAATGGCTGAAAGGAATAAAACTGACAGAAGAATAAATTCCTGGTGCACTCTGACACCTGAATACATTTCCTATGGAAATTGTGCTGTTTTCCTCATTGACTTCAAAAAAGCCACTGAATAGGGTGACTTTAAAGGTAGCCACACTTGGCTGGGTAGGGCTGTATATCTTGGCTTGGGGAAGGCTGGGGAGATGTTTTCCACTGAGAGTTTAGGAGTGGAGCATAAGATCTGAGCAAGAAAATGCTGGCACCGCTGGTGGAACCGGTGGGATACCTGGTGTGGAAAAGTTTGGTTGGCAGGATAAAATTTGGGATAAAATCTGAAAATTTAGGAGCTGAAATTTGAGTTTATTCACACCACAATAGCAGAGGGGTCTGTGCTTCTTATTGAGTTCAACCTCCTTTGCTCAATGGAAATTCTGCCATGGATGTTGGGCCCTAGAAAATTCACTGTGTGCACACTCAAATGCCACAAGTCATGAAGCAGATATTCCAATTCTCCATAGCAAGCTAAATATTATATATTTAAATATTTTAAAAGACAAAACCCAACATAAACCCAAGGTGTCCAAGGAAGCAAGAGAGTCTGAGCAGGTTGCTTTTGTACCTTCACTTTCAATAACTGGAAATTTGTAAGGCAGAAAATGGCCAGATGGTCCTAGGATGTGGCTCTTGTCCTAAGGAAGAAGGTGACCCCTTCTTTCCATCTGTTCCTCAAAATTCAGTGTTCTTTGGTGTATAATATGGATTTGAGGTCGTAACAATATGGGGAGATGAACAAAGGACATCTTTGGTTAGAAAAGAATATTCTTCAAATCATTAAACACTGACATCCCCATTAACCTAAGATCTCCTGAGAGATAGGGAAGTGATAATGGATTTAATCCCTTGAGCTAAGGATGAGAGTCCTGTCTTCCTAAGGTCTAACACAGATCACAGGACAGATGAATGGAGCCCTTAAAACCCCTATTTCTGTCCGTTTACTGTAGAAGAAGTCAAGGGTGACAAGCTCAGCAGTAGATTTGATAATCCAGGCATCTAAACTTAGGTGAGATGAATCATACAGTAAATGCCCTAACAGTGAGGACACTCATTATTCTTGCATGGAATAATTGACCATGGAAAGGAGGAGAAACATCCCCATTGCTTCTCACCTTTACTGGCAATAAATCTGCAGACATCTACTGTACCATCTATTAGGTTTCCTTGATCTCTGGTTTTTATTGCATTATCAAAGCAGGTGAGACACTGTGTTGGCATTGCATGAGCCTCACACATATTCTTCATATTTCTATCATCCTTGTGTCAGCTGACACAACCTGAATAAAAGGCATAATACAGTGTCAATTCACACTCAGGTAAAGCAGCCGTAAAAATGTTTATACATATTTATACTTGCAATGCTTCTTTGATCATCATGATGAGCCCTTGAACATTTCTGTCACGGGGACGATCTGATTTGGGATTATTTTGACACCTTTCTCTGTAAGGGCAGACTTCTGAAGCAATCCTGCATGAGGTAAGAGTGTTTAAAATATTGGCTTCACACATTCCCTGACAGAGGTATCAGTGCTGCAGACAGAGAGGAGCAGCAACAAAGCCGGAGGTGTGTTGTCTTCCCCAGAAATGCACATCTCAATCCCTTTTCTGATAAAAGATGCAGATCTAGCACATCAGCACCTGTGTGGCTGCAGGGCTCTCCACCTGCAGCCCCATTCATCCTCCAGACTCATTGAGATTAAGAACACTGCCAAAAAAACCCCAAACTAAAGGCTTAAAGCAGCCTTCAAGGGATTGAGCACACTTCTTTAATCAGCTCTTTTTTCCTTTTACATTTTACCCCTTTATTCATCTGTCGACTGCTGCCAGATTCAGGATGCTCACATCCCAAAATGATGTATTTCTGTGGAATGGCTGTATGGATACCAGGAGGGGTGAAATAAAGCTTGATATTAAGTACAAGAGAGGAGACCAGTGTGATGGTGACAAAAGAGTCAGATCTTCCCATGCATCCTCCCCACCAGCCCTCAAACACACACCACCCCTTCTTTTCACTGTCTCCGATGGGCAATGTGGCTTGTCCTAAGATGAGACAACCAGGTGGGAATTGCAGGAGGAACTGTCTGGATGCATCATTAGTACATCTCAGAGATGAGGGAGCTGAGATATTGGTGCACATCAGCCTGCAAAAGGGTTTAAATTCTGCTGGAGGCTGGGCCAGCTGGGCAAACTGGTCTGCCAAGGTTGCAGGCGGCTTCTGGGTGGATCCTTTCCCCAGCAGAGATGCCCAGGGTACATCTGGCCTGAAGATGGGGTAAAGCTCACTTTTGAGTGGGTGAGCAAGAAGTACTAAAATCCAGTCAAATATGGAGGTAAAATCCTAAAGTAGCTCCACAGTTGCTGTGCTGCTTTGTAATTGTGAATTCTGCTAGGCCAAAGACTGTAAACCTGTACATTTCTATCTGAACGTGCCTCTATTAAAACCCTGATCAGCTAATCAGTGAGAGGAACTAACTGGTGAAGACAGCTTGAAAATTGCAAGGGTCCCAGGACCTAACAGAAGTGGAAATCTGACTTTTCTACAAAGCAAATGTTGTCACTTTTTTTTGGGATATGGACACTTAAGGTAGGTTAAGGACAAAAAGGAATAAGGGAAAGGAATAAGGAACACCCTCCCATTCAGTCACAAGGTTCAGAGTGGACCCTCTTGCCAAACTTAGCCCCAGACTTGGGTTTAGACTAAAGGTTTCATCCTTAAGGTTTTAACAGCACTTAAACTTAACAGCACTTAATTGATACCTTAAATCAAACAATTTAACAGAAGACTCTATGGAATTTACTATAAGCACAACAGTAACTCACTTATAGGCTTGACTTAGAAATTTAATGTGCTTAAGAATCTGTGGGAGCAACATTCATCATATATTTCCCTCAGCAAATATTCCAGCTGCACACACACAGACCCAAAGGAGTACGTACAAGATATAAACTTGTGAATAACACCCCTCAAAGTCACTGAAGGACTCACATCTGATGCTTTTCCATCTTCTCAATGGGTGAAGAGTTGAGCCTCGGGGAGTGGGAGGGATCAGCCCAGCATCCGTTGTCATTCACTGGTCCTCAAGAACTGCAAACCTGAGAATTCACTGGCTTTGAGAGGTGTCCACTCAGAAGGGGTTGCTGGTCACAGCTCTCTGTGGTCCAGGAGAACTCAAAGCATCTCATTCTGGACCTCTTTTTATAGGGCTGCAAGAGAGTGGGCTTTAGTCACAGCAATTTTCCATTCTGGCCATAATTTAGGTTGGTAACTTTTTGAAGTTCGATAACAAAAATATTCTTCCACTTGGAGTGTCTTGCAGGCAAGAAAAATAAGTTTTCAAGGCTGTTCATTAAAAAGCAGAGCTCGTAAGACAGCACAAGTTCCTAGGAGCAGTCTGTGTTTCTGACAAGCTCAAGAGAAGCTCAGCCCAGGTGCTGTTCATCAGTGCTGATGCTTAATGAGGATTTCTCAAATCACTTTGGTCTGAGGAGGGTGGGATGCAAGCCCACAGCTACATACTGACCTTTTAAAATTATTTTTTATTTTATTTTGAAAGAACAAAACTCACATACAAAAAGTAGGGCAGGGAAATAAAATGTTATAAGAGGATCTGGCAGATAAATAATATTGATCAAAAGAGATATTCTGGAAGCAATAGAGATTGAAAGCAGGTTTGATGTAAAACAAAAACCACAATATACAGTTACAGCAATCCCACAAAACGGACTTGAGAAATGGTGCCAGAGTATTTTAAGGGAGGGGGTCTCTTATAAAAGCCAGCTCTGAAACCTTAGAAAGGTTTTTCCTTCTTCTTTCCTGATCTCTCAGCAGAAGAATCTTGTAATGAGAAGCAAACTTCAAAGAGCTCTTGGCTATTATGTCACTGTGAGTTCCCACAGTAAATTAGGGCTTTATAAACTTCCTGAAGTAAGACCCAGCTCTCCTTTCATTTTCCTTTTCTCCTACACAGTACCTTTGCTACCCATGCTCCTGAACCTTTTCNTTTTCTTTTTTTTTTTTTTTTTTTTTTTTGCTGTCAGAAAGCACTGCTGAATTCAGTGACATAAAATAGGTGGCTGACTGAAGACTGGAGGAGTCAGAGAAATTTAAGGTTTCATTGAGGCAAGTTTCCACAGTTATTGAGATACATCATGGTATTTTTGTGCTAGTGAGGCTTCTTCCCTCTCAGTTTTTCCCACTCAGTTTTCATCTCCATTTACTAAAAGATTGTATTTTCAGACTTCCTTAAGAAGCTAAGATTGTTAGAATGTCAACGTCTCTTGATTGAATGTAAGCTAGAGATCCACGGAACAGTTTCCTGGTGGAGAGCTCTGCCTGCTGCAAATAATATTTCACGACAACACAGTCCTCAAAAATCACTTATGTTCATTCTGTAACTTTACTTCTGTGGGAAAACTGTAATTTTCAGAGACAATGCTTGTTCAGTGTATTGGGAAGAGTAGTGAACTGATACTTTTACACTTGCTGAAATGTTGCAAGGCTTGGTGTTGTACAGAAAATCACTGTGGTATGAAGACACATCCTATTTTCCTCCTGCATGAAAATGTGTCTTGCTCTGAGATAACAGGTTAATTCCATTCCTGAGCCCATGTTTGTCTGGAAAGCAGCAAGCGAGGAAGGCGGTGGAGTCTGGCTTGGAGTAGAGGCTCGAGCATTTTCCTGTGGGGCTGTATTGACAGAGCCAGAGAGGCTGGAAAATGGGATGATGCTATCTGTGAGGATGCCCAGAGGATGACAGGAGGGTGACAGAGCTCATGCGTCACTGTCCTCTGACTGGCAAACAAAGCCCTACTCCAGAATTAGTCAGGAACGGTTGTTTTTAGTGGGGATGACAGAAAGAAATATGAGCTGCTTTTATTCAGTCTCATGAATAGCAGTGGTGAAGATGACAGCCAGGACCAGGGCAGATCCCCGTGTGACGTGTCCCCCTGCCTCCCACTGTGCCCAGTCATCCAGCAGCTAAATGAGCGTGGAGGAGGAGGGAAATCCTGCCTTGCTGAGTCTCTTACCTTCTCAGAGCCATGGGCTGCACACCTCTCTTCCCTCTGAGGCGTTTGGTGGGTAGCAGAGCTCAGCTTTTGTCAAGGCTGTTTCAGACTGTGACAAATTTGTTCCCTGAATCCACACTCCTTTTAATCTAAATGTCAGGTAGGAAATTAAAGCCCTGCTGAAACGGAGTGTATTACCAGCATTTTATTAGATCACAAACAATTTAATAACCAGATAGAAGGAGAAGGTCATTTTGTTGTCAGTCCAGCTTATCTCATAAATTAGGCATCAGGTTTTGCACAAAAGCATCTCTCAGCAAATAAAATTATCTGGTTTGATGAAGGACCTCTGTCCATGGAAAACACATAACACAGATTAAATAGGGAGCCCTGTAATAAAGTTATGATCCAGAAATGTATGAAAGGGGATGGATTCTTCAAAAATACTTTTCACACGTTTGCCCCATTAATGGCAAGTAAATGCCAAAGTAGCAAAGGACACGCCTCCCTGATGAATTCATGTGAAATACTTTCAAGGTCAGTAAACAAATGGGTTGGCAGATGAAATATGGATGAAAAATGGGGTAGCTCTTACTGACCTCAGTGGCTGAAAAGGGAAGAAACCCAGAACATTATCTCTTCACTAGAAATATTTATAGCCTAGGAATTACACTTTTCTGAGGAGGAGCAGGGCAATGAGTGATGTAAAGCAACATGGCATCGATTCCAACATATCACACCACAAATCTCTCTCTGGGATGGGGGAAAGGAGTGACAAGGAAATGGCTTGGTTGGAGCAAAATTTATTTCTAAGAATATTATGAATGTCTGGTCTTGCTCAGATCTGTCTTCCTGCAGCTCTCTGAGGCACAGGGATTTCTATGCCCCTGTTTGTCTCCAGATGTGTTTTGTTATTTAGTCCTCATTAGAGTGAAATTAGACTTGTGCAATAAGTGTCCCACTGCAGTGAGGGCAAATTGTGATGTTTTATCCCCTGAGAGATGCTGCAAGAAAAAGGTGCAGTGCCAGCAGCAGAAGCTTCCTAAAAATGTTCCCAGAATCATTAAAGTTGGAAAAGACCAGATCATCAATTCCAACCATCAACATAGTACCACCACCATGTTCACCACTAAAACGTCCTCAAGTGCCATATCCACATTTTATTTAGTATTTTCAGGGATGGTGACTCCACCAATTCCTTGGGCAGCCTGTTCCAGTTCTTGACAACAATTTCCATAAAGAAATTTTTTCTAATATCCAGTATAAATCTGTGGCACAACATGAGGCCTTTTCCCCTCGTTCTGTCACTTGTCACCTGGGACAAGAGACTGACACCCATCAACTTCGTACTTAAATTCTGCTGCCACCATCCAGCTGGAGAAACCACCATGGTGAGAGTAAAATGGAGTCTTTCCCTCCTGTGAGAAGAGCTGGCTTAACTCATATTTTCCTTTTCTCTGCAAAATAAGACATTGACCTCTCCTCAAAACGTAGCCATACAAATCTTCTACCCCTTTGCCATGTGGGCCTGGGGATGCCATGAGGCACCAGCCTTCAAAAAATGAAGAACTAGAACAAAATTCTGCACAAAACCGAATTTTTAAAAATCCTGTCACCCCAGTGAGTGGGTAGCAGCATTTCAGAAAGCTGAACTCAGTATGCAAACCAAGGTTTGTGCTGGAAGGCTCGTGGTGACTGTGTCTAAGAGTCAGGTCTGGTTCATGTCTGCATGGACCAGATCAGGCTCTTGGTCATGTTCTCTAAAACTCCTTGACAGGAATCGTAGCCAGGTGGGGGTTGGCCTCTTCTCCCACGTAACAAGAGGCAGGACATGGGGAAATGGCCTCAAGTTGTGCCAGGAGAGATTCAGGTTGGATATTAAGAAAAATTTCTTCACTGAAAGAATGGTCAAGCATTGAAAGAGGCTGCCCAAGGAAATGGTGGATTCACCATCCCTGGAAGTGTTCAAAGAAATGAGTAGATGTGACATTTCCTGGCATTATAGTATTTTGTTGAACATTGAACTTGATGATCTTGGAGGTCTTTGCAAACCCCAATGGTTCTGTGTGTGCAAAGCTGGCAGCTCCCTTGGTAATGCCTGTGGAACAGCCCATCCTTCTCATTATTCTGCTTTGCACAAAATTATTTTCATTAATACCTACTCTGATGTGATTTTATCTGCCCAAACTAAAGCTCTGACCATACCTGGAAATTTAAACTCTACTTTTGTTCATGCAGTAAAGTGATCCAGCCTCGCCTGCTACTCCTGCTACTCCTCCTCCAGTTAATGAACTGCCTCTATTCCTCTTTTTAATTCTGCGGTGTATTCCTGGCCAGCCTGGCCTGATAATCACTTAAAACAGATTAAGGAGACACACACTGTCTAAGAAATGTTTAGAAAAAAGCTGGAGAAGCCTTTCCAGTGCATGGATACCATCAGAGTGAAACCAAGGTGTTCCAAACACTTTGACTCCTTGCCTGAGCAGAGCAATGTGAGAGACAAATGTATTCATAGAATCAGAGAATCACAGAATGGTTTGGGTTAGAAATCATCACCTTAAAATCATCTTATTCCAATACCCCTGCCATGGACAGGGATGAGAGAGGAACATATTGGTTTAACTTTCTGGTTGTGAGAAATAAAGAAGAATAATTTTTTTTTTTTTTTTTTTTTTTTTTTTTTTTTTTTTTTTTTTAGAGAGGAAGTAAGAGTATTTTTAATTCTGATATGATAAGGGCATACAGACTACTTGGTGAATAAATGGGAGTGCTTAACTTACATCTTCTGTTTTGGGTAATGGATTTCCAGGTTATGTTCTGGCTGAGAAAACAGGAGCTGGACCTACAGCTATCACTGTGTTTCTAATGCTATTGACCCAATGCCATCCAAATTTTGTGCTGCTAATAAACTACAACCTTGCTCCTCGTAATAATTTGGACATGATGTATGGATTGATGGGGTGCAGACTACCAGGTTGTTTTTTCACAGAATGTGGGATCTCTTAACATGGGTACCATTAGTCAAGGACAGGATTTTTATTGCCAAATGCAAAGGGATGTGCATTCCCAGGACATGAGATGGTTTGCCGTCCTAAAATGAAAGGAAAGCCATGTCTCGAGAGAGATTTATGGACCATTCAAGCTTAAAACCAAGAAGAGCACACAGCATGGTTTTACAGCTGAACATCTAATCCAATGCTTGGATTTATTTACTGTCTTTGTATAGATTATTTTAGCGCTGGGGTCAGCAAGGCTGTAGACTTCCACAAGATTTTATAAACCTATTGCTGATGAAGTGAGTGGTTTAGAAAAAAAGACTTTTAAGACGAAAGTAAAGATTAGGATAGGATGTGTATTCTGGATCCATTGGTAGGTGGAGTATATATAAAAGTGTTTTAAGACCATCAAATGCCAAATCCTACATGTTATCAGCACAAATACAACCTGTCCTGGATGCACAGGGGTCAGCACAGTTTCCCAGGAGAAACTGAAGCAGTTTGCTGTGGTTTAACCTGGAACACATCTAAACACCACAGAGGGTTCACTCACCCTCCCATAGAGGGGTCAGGGAGAGAAGTGGGAAAAACAAAAGGGTGAAACTTGTGGGTTGAGATAAAGACAGTTTAGTAGGACAGGGAAGGAAGGGAAAATGATAATAATGATGAAAGAATATATAAAATAAGTGATGCACAATGCAATTGCTCATCACCTGCTGACTGATGCCCAGCCAGTCCCTGAACAGTGTCTGCCACCTGACTAAGTCCTCCCAGTTTTATTGTTTAGCGTGACATCACATGGTCTGGAATATCCCTTGGGTCAGTTTGGGTCAGCTGAACCAGATCTATCCCCTCCCAGTTTCTTGTGCAGTCCCAGCCTCCCTCTGGCAGAGGAGTGTGAGAGGAGAAGTCCTTGACTCAGTGCAAACACTGCTCAGCAACAACTATCAGTGTGCCTTGAACATTATTCTCATCCTAAAGCCAAACCACAGCACTGTACCAGTCACTAGGAAGAAAATTAACTCTATCCCAGCTGAAACCAGGGCAGGGTATTTCTAAAAAAAACTCCAAGTCAAGTAAAACCAAAAAAAAAAAAAAAAAGCTGAAAAAAACCCTTACGAAAAAAAATCATCAGTTATAAAGAAAAATCTGGAACAAAATGTGTTCCCAGTAAGACGGTGATCAAAAGGTAACATCACTCATGGGTTTATTCAAAAAAGTTTGTGAAGCTGAGGTAGACAGAGGACCTTACCTGTGTTCTTTGGAACTGCAGATGTTGGGATGTCACAACACTTCTGGGTTGCCAGGCACTCATAAAGGATGTGTAATCATGGAGAAAGATCATAGAGGAGTCACAAGGTGTTTCTCTTAAAGTGAATACCTGTAAATACTGGTCTGCTTATTGCAGAGATGGTGAGAACTGACTTGATGGTACTGGGCAGGAAACAGCAGGCTTCACAAGGATGCTTAAAACATAGAAAAATCCACAATTTTCATGTCAGACATGTTCAGCAGAGGAATACACTTCTTTTTATTGAGTGAGAAGGATTTGTTCCAGTGGTTAAACCACTAGAGAAAGTAATAAAATTTCCATTTCTTGATATCTTTTCAAAAAGTGTACAGCTTTCCTGTGAGGCAGTGCTGCAGCTAAACACCCACTTGCTTTTCTGCGGGAGAAACTTGGCAAATAGCTGTGCACGGTGTGATATGTGAGGTTAGATTATGTTGTCAGTGTGTGCTCCTTCTGGCATTAAAATCTCTGCTTCTAAAAATCATTGTCTGATCCAGGACTACCAACTGTACATCCCACAGAGCGTGGTGCAGCAGAAGGAAACATCCCCAGAAGCTGATCATGTGTTAAACAATTCCTATTCTTCCCCATGTTATCACCTTGACAGGACGTCATACAGTTCTATTATTCAGGGTTTACTCATCTTTTCCTTTATTTCCACCTTTTGCTTTATTTCTCCCTATTTTTTCCTTTTTTAAAAATTATTTTTAAATTTGTTTCTGTGTTGGATATAGCCATAAGGATGGTAGATGTTAAGGTATTTAAGCAGATGACTAAGCTCCAGTCTGGCATTAGCTGAACAGGCTGTGCAAAAATTTGGACATGACATGAGAAACTGGAAAGTATAACAGAGTGAGAAGCTGATAAAAGTTACAGGGAGAACCCTGATGAGTGGTCAGGTTTCACAGATGGAATTAAGTAAAGGACAACCAAACTTCAGCACTAATTAGAGGGAAATTCTGGGGACCTTTGGGATCTTACAGGGCCAAGAGTACTTAGAGATCCACATCAGTAATGTTAAAAGAAGGCTGGGATTATACAGGTGATGGTACTGATGCCTTAGGTTTTAACTTTCATTTATTTCAAATCCTGTATTGCCTGGTGTGTAACTCTGAAGTTTCTTGTAGCCTGCTGACTTCTGTTCTCTCATGCTGGTTACACATAACAAAACCTCTCCAAGCTTGCTCTTCAAGGACACCCGGACTGTCCTGGGCTCAAAATGTGTAAACCAAAATCTTAGAAGGGGGGGTAAGCTTGGGGAAATTACAGCATTAACTGAAGCTTTAATTGGAGAATTAACTCTGATATGCAAAGGAACCAAACTTATAAAAGTGTTAAGAACTCGTCACTCGGGGTCCATCTTGGGAGTAGCCTCTGGACTCCCCAGGGTGCACCTTTGAAGGCCTTTCAAATAAATATTTACCTTTATTCCCTTATTCCTGTCTAGTCTCTGTTTTTTAAGTGGCCACCTCAGGCGTCAGCACCAGAAATATCAAATTTGAGTATGACTATGGTCAAACTGGGAAAAATGGAGAAGAAAAACCCCTTAAGAGTGAGTAGTTTATCTGTGAGGGCACAAGGGGAGGGAGAAGAAGAGGTCAGGATGGATTGGGAAGAAAAAGCTTTGGAGAATGGAGAAGAGATGAGGGTGAAGGGCTGTCATCTGTCCTCTTGTCCATCACAGTCTGTTCCTGATTATTTTCCTGTGTGAATGTGCATTTGTGGGAAGCAGTCAATGGAGGGATCACAAGTCTCAGACCTTGGTACTAGAGAAACCACGGGTCTAAGAGTGCATATTTTGTGGGGTTATTTCAAGGACATTCAGCTGGGACACTGAATTCAGCCTTCAGCTTTCACCTGGAAAAGGAAATGTAAAGAACAAAATCCTGTGAAAATGGGAATTCCTGTATTCTGAACAAGAAATCCAATGGGCTGACAGAAATCTGCATTGGTCTTTTTTATAGTTTTTCTGATGGAGAATTCAAATAAAACCCAGCCATGGGGTCACCTAGAGCCAGTTATAACCACAATAATCTTCAAGTTAGATGCCAATATCCAAACCCTGACAGTTTGGGAGAATTTTAATCCATTAAGCAATTAGGTAATTTCTCTAATTGAACCTATGCCAAGATCAAGTCTCTGACAGTGCATAATATTGGGAAAGGCTGTGTTCTGACCAATCCCAAGAGCCATCTAAATAAAGGCTAATCAAAGTAATACTGATGAAAGGTTTTTAGTTTGTTCTATGACTTTGGGTAGCACTTTGATTCAGCATAGTGCCAGTGGTGGAGCTGGTTAATCACTGGGGTTGTTGCTGCAGATTCTTGATGGAAACAGAAGGCAGAACTTGTGCTGTATTTATGAATTACTCCTTCACTGCTGTTGAAAGATAAATACAGGAAAAGATATGGAAAATATGGCAGGATGATATTGAATAAAAGAACCTTTTCAGAGACCTGAATATCCATTACTGTGGAGGCAATAGTTAACAGAATAAACAATTCTATCCATCTCAATCTGTGCACTTAGGCAGAGCCATATCCCTGTCACTATTTACCTGCTCAAATTTATCTTCTGATTTGCCTTCTTATTGATACATAGATCTCTCTCTATCTTGTTTCTAGAGCACTTGGCACCCTGTGGTCTGATTGCTCAGCTTCTGGTTTTGGGGTCATCCTGTGCAAAAGGGGACACAGAGGCTCTGGAAGTGATGGCTGGAAGGCAAAGCTCCTTGGTGCCAGTGGAGATGAACCTTGCAGAGGGAGTTCTGAGGGTTTTTTAAGCTTAGAACCCACACGATGAAAGGAAGGTGTGAATCTTGGGTCATCGTGTTCAGTCCTTTCTGTGGCAAACACAGCACAGAAACCCATCCAAAACTGAGCAAGCACCAGCAGAAAACTGGGAATTTGGGTCTGGAAATCTACAGGGAAGCTTTGCTTTAATGATCAAAAACATGTCCTGTGCAGTGTGCTCAGGTTGTAGCTCTCTGCTTTTGCCTATCTCCACTCTCTTATAATCTTATTTGTCTACTTATGCATCCATTTATTTGATTGGGTTTTTTAATCACCTCAGAAATTGTATTCTCATGTCAACTCATGACTGTTTTTCTTTTCTTTAAATACTTTCTCCCAGTACAGAAGGAACTATTTATCCACACAAGTACAGCACAAGGAGGAGGGGAATTTCTTACTGCATTTATTTGTCTAAAAAATTAGCTTCACCTATTAGGTGAAGAAATGTTACTGTTTGGTGAGTGGGATGAGTAGATGAAGCCATCAGGCATCTCACTGGTGTTTTGTAGCAGAAAAAGCACTTTATAGTGATGGGAGCTCCTTACTTACTTTGCCTCACTATGGCAGGCTGCAGTATCCACCTCCAAAATGACATTTTTGTGCATCTGTTTCTCAAAAGATAACCCAAAGAAGGCCTAGATTCTTTATAAAATGTTTATTGTCATCATTGCCTACTGCAACTTTCCCTTTGGGTCTCCTTTTATCACTCAACCCAGGCCACAGATTAATTCTCTCTGAAATGCATAATCCGACAATATTTTTTCCATAAATCAAGGCACTATCAGGGAATTTACTCCAGGGCAGTGGCTCTTGGCCTTGACTTTAGAAAGATTTTAGTTTAGAAGGGTTCCCAGTAGAATCTGCCTCTGTCCCTAAAATCTTTCAGTTGCTGGAAGCCAGTGCCAGTGAGATGCTGTGCATGGCATTTGCTCCACAGCTGCCTATAGGGTGAGAAAAGAGAACAGACGGAGCAGCTGTGGCAGAAACAATCTCCAGGGTGGAAAACTCATGTCTTCTTAGTGAGAGCTGACGAGCTGAAGCTGGTGTTTGTGAGACATTTTCCTCTGCTGTGTAGGTAGAATCAAGCAGGGGATATCAAATATGCAGTTTTCCAAAGGAACCACTGAAGTACCAGACAAACAAATTAAGATGGAGCAATGGATTCAGATGATGTGTTAAATATCGTTTTTAGGTAGTGTCCTAGCATGGAGAGGACTGTGTGGATTCACATGGATGTCCTTAGTCAGCTTGGAGCCTCAGCACTGCTGTCCCTGTGTTCATCCCCACTTGTAGAAAGCAGAAACACATGAATGCTTTATTGAGCATGAATGTTTCACAAGAAACATGCTTCCTGAAACATTATATTTGATAAAATAGAGATGATGGACAAGTTTCCAGTGACTCCAATCTTCTGCTATCATTGTTCTGAAGGATAGATCTCCTTTAGGAATTGCTGCAGCAGTGAGGACAAGCACAGCTGGGGAATATCCTGGTGGCTGCCTGTCTCCATCTGAGGAGGACCAGGTTTGCAATATTGCAGTTCTCACCCAGAATGAGCAGAGTGCCCAGGACAAGGAATTATTCAGCCTGACAGTTGGTGGGAGTCAATGAACTCAAGCATAGCTTTAAAATTTCATTTTTTACAGTCAAATCCATTCATGCCCCGTGTACTTCCATCTTACCTCATACAAAAAGTTCTGCACAGCAGCGTTATCCCAGGAGAGAAAAGCTGTCACCCTCACCATCATATAATCATTGCTTTTTTGTTTCTGCCAACAGACACTGATTTCCAACTCTTCCCTTGGTTATGAGTGCTGGAAAGCTTGAAAAGAGGCAAAGACACTGTAAGAATTAAAAAAAAAAACCCTGTTCTCTTTTGTTGGGCTTATGTCCCATGAGGGCATCCCTGGCTTTGAAAGGCTGGGCTTCAACTTTTTGTTGTCAGCTGATCGTGTCACTGAGGGTAGTTGGGTTTGCAGTGAGTTATTTCTGGGGCAAATTTCATCTAGAATAGGTAAATATCCTTCCAGAGCAACAGTTACTCAATATTCTGACATCACACAAAGCTGGATTCAAGCTATCAGTACTACTGAAGCAAAACTGAAGAAACACAAGAACTATTTGAGGAGGAGGAAGATTTCTGACTCTTGTTTGAGGTCAGCAGCAAATAAGAGTGTCTGCCATGAGCCAGAATGACACAGAACAGGAATGGGAGTGGAAATTGGGTTGCCAGAGCAGATTGTGTGTGGTTGTTTCAAGTTCTTATGACTCCTACAAAAAGAAAAGCAGGACTGCTGGGAAGCTGCTTCAAGCCCTGGATAACCCCTCACTGCCACTAGCCCAGCTGCCAAAACTCATGGCCAAGGATCCTGATAACTCAGTGTATTGTGCTAAAGAACAACTGATATAAAAGGACCTTAAGGCAAATTAATGTTCAAATACAAATCACAGCAATTTCAGAACTAAGAAGCAAGTTTTGTTTGTGTTAACTCTGCCACAAACAAAAAGGAGGAGGTGCCTACAGTTATGAAGCATTTTTTATTTTTATGGTTCCTAGAGAAGGATAAATATTTCTTTCTGGATATATTGAATGTTTTTCAAATGGATAAATTTTAGGAAGGTGGTTTAAGAGAGGGATCTATTCCCACAAAAATGAACAAAGTCAACCTCCTAAATCAAATAATTTTTACAAGCATGTTGCAAAGAACTAGAACAGAGGCAGTAGAATGAGCATTTCCTAGAATATCACTGAAACACAAGCAAAATGTCTGGGATATGATCTTAAGTACAAAGCGATTATCAATTCCTTTTATGTTTCAGTTATCTCAGACTCATTTGCTCCATTATGCCTTTAGAATAAATATAATTGGTGAAAGCCCTCTGGGACTTAATGAATCTTGAGACCAACTAATGTCTGTAACGAGTGTTTTCCTTTCAGAACCACTACCATGGGCAAAATTCATAGAACTGAAGAAGGGAAAATTAGTTTTGTTAGAGAAACTGGTCAAAGAACATAACACGCTCACTTGCAAAAGCAATGTGGAAATTAAATAAATTAATGGTATGTGGAAATTGAGGCAGTAACACAGGTTCAAATGTAACCACCTTCTGCATATGCTGCAAATGACAGTTCTTTAGAAGGATTTAGATGTGTGGATAGAACAGTACTGAGGTGGTGAGGAAGCTGATTGCTTTCAGAGGTGTGATGGCGACATCACTGGTGGATGGATTAATCTCTGTGATTTTTGTTAGTGTCCCAAATAAAACACACATTTGGATGGTCACAGAATTATAGAATGAGTTGGGTTGGAAGGGATTTAAAGTTCATTTAATTCCAAACCCCTGCCATGAGCTGGGACCCCTTCCACCAGACCAGGCTGCTCAGAGCCCTCTCCAGCCTGGCCTTGGACACTTCCAGGGATGGGGCAGCCACTGCTTCTCTGGGAAACCTGTGCCAGGGCCTCACCACCCTCACAGGGAAGAATTTCTTTGGAACATCTAATCCAAATCTACCCTCTTTCAGCTTAAAGCCCTTCCCCTTTGTCCTATCTCACTGCATGTCCTTGTGCTTGGTTGCTGAAACCAAACAGGGCCCAGCTCCGGCATCGTGTGGCCTTGTCTGTCCAAGGCCGCAATCCATCTTTGTGGGCTCTGCTGAATTAGAGTTTGTGATTCCCACTTGAAAAGCTCCAAATGAAAGATTTGTTATATGAACAGTCACAGTATATACTCCCATAATTTTATCAATCAAGAATTTACAGCTCTGTTACACCCCAGCTTTTTGGAGGACTTTTAATCACATCCCAGAAAACTTTCAAGGTTTCCTCATCACAGTGTGTTTAGAGAAACTTTTACTTGGTACTTTGAGGGAAAAAAAGAAGACAGAGGCTCTAAACTCAGGACTTTTCCAAACAGCTGATCGATGACATCTTGCCCATGAGTGGGCAAAAGCTTCTTCTGAATCAAAAACAGTCAAGGGCAGGAGTTATGAGCTGCTGCCTTTCTTGGATGCCTTGAGAGGATATTACAGCTCCAAGCCTCCTTTTTTTAAATGTATTTAAAATCTGCCCATTTACAGCAGGACACTGGCCTTGGCTTTTGTAACTTGGAACCAGGATGCAGGCTGCAAGCTAATGGAAAGAAGCAGCACAAAAGTAAATAGTAATTAACTTTGCACTTGGGCAGTGCTATTTGGACTCATCTGTGGTACTGGGGAATTTTTTCCTGTCCCAAATATTGCTGTAATAAATGTAAATAACAGAAACTAAACTCCTTTTCCATATTTTTGAATTATCTGTGGTAATGTGTTTCTCCTGCTGCCCTCAGAACCAGGATGATTTCTTTGAAAAATCTGAAATTGAACTAATGATGCAAGGAGTATATCCAGGTGACAAAGGACATTTTAATGGCTTGCTTTCTCAGGGTCCTTAAGAGAAAGAAAGAAAGAAAGAAAGAAAGAAAGAAAGAAAGAGAAAAAGAAGGAAAGATAGAAAGGATAAAATCAATAATTTCCATTTCCATGACATACTGTAATATATCAGTCATTGGGACCGACAGGATATACTTGGGTCAAATTTTGATAAAATCTTCAAGACTTTGCAGTTCTTCTACCAAAAGAAACTGGTAGGTCTCCATTTCCTACCTCAACTGAAATACACACATTGAAGGAGAAGGAGTTAATTCTTATGGTTCAAAGATAAATTAATATGATCTCAGTATAACTTTTATCCCACCAAAATGGATAACTGAATGGGAAATGGATATGCAGTGAGCTGCAACAAAACAACTTTTAGGGTTGAGGGGTTGTTTGGAGTCCGGGAAAGCTGGGCTCTTTTCTGAGATCCACATCTTGAACCAACTTTGGGGCTTTTTTTTTTGACAAAGCTGGTATTCCTTAATTAATTTTTTTGTTATCTCTCTCTTTACTGAAATTGTAAAAGATGCATTCTGCTTAAAATTATGAACCACAGCATAAGTGATTTAAGGACAGACTTTGATGTTTGGAACAGGTATGATTGTTACAGCTCAGGGGTTGAAATTGTATTGCAGTCCTTCCCTTCCAACATGGACCATGAAAGTAGCAAAAAACGGCCTTGTGCTTTTGTGTTCTTTGAGAAAACTCCGCAGAAGCAAAATAAATAAATGTCATGATAATAATAAGTAAACAAAGAAAATGAAAGATCTGTCAACTGTGCACCATGGTCTTTGAAAATAAAAAAAAACTTCAAAGAGTCTGGGCCTCAGCTGCATTACTTCTGTCATGAAAAATTCTGCCCTTCTCTTTCACCCTTCTTTTATTAAAAGGAAACTGAAGTGTATATGCACCCAGATAAACATTTTCAAAAATCTTTCTCCTTATAAGTCTGTTTTTTAAGGTTTTTCTGTTCTCTGTCCCACATGCATCAAAGTGCTGTGAGAGACTTAGGTATGTTCTTAAAGTTAAGTGTGTCTTAAACAGAATTATGCTCAAAGGAGGTGAAATAAACTTGTGTTCATGCTGTCTTGAATTGGATCTTTGACTATCCATACAGAAGTGTAAGGTAAAAATGTCATTTTTTACAGAGTGCCAAATGATTAACAATTGGATAGGGAGTAAGGGTAGGAGAGGGGATCTGTTATAAATTATCAGTATAAAAGGAACTACACATTCCTTTAAAACATTTGCCCCTAAGGTGACTCCAGTTTCTCATTTTCTAAGAATCTAAAGGGGGAAAAGCGTACTTCAAAAACAACAGAAGCAGAAAGAAATAGGAAAAGGAAAATGAAGATCTCCTTTTAGATTATTAATGTTGGTAGGATAAAAAAGTGCTTGGAGACATGGTTTGAAATGCTATTTCATTACCTGCACTGCTTACTTACTACCTAATCCATGTACTTATTTATCTGAATTTGGAAGAAGCTGACAAATTTGAGGCAATATCAGAATGCAACAACACTCCAATTAGCCCTGACAACATTAATAAACACGATGTGCCACGTGTATCTGTTAAATATTTCACCATCTTAGATTAAGTTAATTGAAATTAATCAGCAGCACAGTGAGGTTAACAAAAGCTGTGAGAAATTTTTGAGGGGTGTGATGGATTCATGCACTCACAGACTTCACCCAAGAACAAAACACACATCTACATATACATGAAGTGACCCAAGACAATCAAGAGCCAGGATGACTTTTTTTCAGTTGTTTTAATAGGATGTAGAGACGAGCATGGATAAATAGTGCAAGAATTGGATTGATTGCTTCCATGCAGTATCCCAAGGGAGCTGACTATGATATCTTTCTATCCACCTGCATAAAGATAAATATCCAGGAAAGAAAAAAACATTTGTATGTGTCAACACTTAATTAATGTCAACCCCAGATAGCAAAACAGGCTGCTTTGTTCTCCAGATTTTACTGGGCTGTGCATTTTGAGCAGGGATTTTCTTTCCCATCCTTCTCTGTGGCTGACATGTGCTGCTGATGGATGCATTTTGCAGGATCTCTCTCTCTTCCATTCAGAAAGAACGTCTCTTGTTTGGAAAAGACGTCTTAGATCATAAACTCCAACCATTAACCCCCCAGTGCCCAGCCCACCACTAACCCACGTCCCCAAGCACAACAACCACATGTTTTTTAACAGGGATGGAGATTCCATCACTTCCCTGGGCAGCCTCTTCCTCATTTTTCATGTGGAAGTTCCTAGACTCAGCATTACATGTCTTGATTAAATTACTTAAGAAGCTGGACCACAACCTTTATAGTTGGAACTGGAGCTTTTCAACCCCTGTTAACCCTGATCCAAGACACTGATCTTAACCTAAAAATACCAAGCCAAAAGACCCCTAAAGAGTGGCTGAAAAAGAGAAATTAGAATTGCAGTAACATTCTTATTGGCTTTATCCTGATGCCTCTCATTCTTCTGTCTTCATTTCTTCTTTTTTAAAAAGCTGCACATGAACTTTGGCTCAGTCTATTTTAAGCAGCCACGTGTGCCAGGGGCGTGAGTGCTCGGGTCAGCAGAGGAACCTTTCAAAGCTGACATGGTGAACTCTAATGAGACCATCAGAAGCAGCTTCACTCTCTCCTGCTGATATACAGTGTGCTCAGTTGAACTCGACACAGATTACCAGGCTGTAATTCATTTAGGTGTTGGTCAAGGGATAATTTCCGACATTTAGAGGAATAAATCTTCAGAAATCTGACAAAGATATAACAGAAAGCCAGCAAGGCATGAAGGGGTATTAACACATTTGTATGTGTAAGTGGATATGGTTTAATCAGGGTCGGGATGCCAAATATCCAACTGGCCTGCAGCAACAGCACTCTCTAACTTAGTGTGACTTCAGGGAAAGAGAAAAAAAATATCCATATTGATTTTTAATAAACCCTGCAAAAGATGTTCTTGGAGCTCCATCCCTCAGCACGCTTTCCCAGAAATAGATTCAGATGTTGGGGTTTCACTTGTTTGTGTCTGAAGGCCAATATGTTCTTGAGCTAAAAATGAAACACGGAGCAGATGCTGACTCGAAGCGACACGTTCTTAAAATCAGGAGGGTTGGATGTTGTCAACATTCAGTAAACACATACAAACAGGGAAAGCAAAAAAAATATGAAGGAAAAAGGAAAGGCAGTAATTAGACATAACACCCTTTGACAGGCCATTAACGAACAGGATTGATTTAACAGATATTATTAACTTCTCACACCCAATTCCCATTTCCAATTTACAGGTGGAGAAAGCAGGGCACTAACCAATGTCACCACATCCTCACTGGGGGGTTGAGGTGTTTGCCCTCGACCCCCTCCTCTCTAGACACAGGTTCTGAAGAGATTTACTTCTTTTCCACTGAGCAACTTCCAGACTTAGTTATAGAATCACAGAACGGTTTGGGTTGGAAAGGACCTTAAAGATCATCTTTCCAAACCCCTGCCATGCGTGGGGGCACCTTCCACTATCCCAGGGTGCTCCAAGCCCTGTCCAACCTGGCCTTGGACACTTCCAGGGATCCAGGGGAGTCCATAACCTCTCTGGACAATTTGTACCAGTGTCTTACCACCCTTATAAAAATTTCTTCCTAATATTTAATCTAAGTCCTTCTCCAGTTTAAGGCCATTTGTCCTTGTCCTACCACTACCTGTCCTCATAAAAAGTCCCTGTCCAGCCCTGGGTGTTGCAAATCTGTGACTGATGCATGTGAGGAAGTCAGAGATCAGACACTGGGATCCAAAATACAACGAGAGCCCATTGTACAGATAGACATAGGAGAGAAATGGGAATAAAACAAACAAACAAACAAAACTAAACCAGGGAATGATTGTTTATGTTCCTCTCCTTCCTGCTGGGTTTTCTTCTCATTTCCATCTTGATGGGATGACATTGTTTTGGAGACAAGACCTCTCTCCTTTTCCTTCTTCTGAGCAGTGAACTGTACAGGGACAGTGTGGGGACAGGGCATCAAGGACCAGCTGGTGTGAAATGATCTCCCAATTGTGAGATTTTGGAACAGTGAACATCAAGGGGACAAAAAACCAGTGTGACCCCAATGCAATCATCAGAAATGTCATAAAAGCAGATTTTGTAAAATATTTGTCTTCTTAAGGATATCTAATAGGAAAATTGGAAGGTGTCTGAAGCTCTGCTGCTTTCTCTCTTTATATTCTTGTAAAATTTGCTGATGCTATAATTTCAGACCAACATACTTCACCTGTGTGAAAATCACCTGACATCTCACCTATTATAAAATTCTAAAGGAATTTTCTTGCAGGGACTACTATTAGTTATTTTTAAAGATTAGCTTTCCTCTTTTTTAGGATAAATCTTCTGCTTAGGAGGTTCCTATATTTTCTTATCTTCACAGTATAGTTTTTATGTAAGTTTTATATAAGCAGTATAGTTTTATATAAGAAAGACATTGTACCTTCAAGGAAGCTAAAATTTTTATGAGCTTCAGTGTTTTTTTAAAATCCATTTCCATTGTAATTTAAATTCTTCCCTTCTTTGTTTATACTTTAGCAGGTAAGCAAACAGAGGAACTCTGATTAGTCTGAAGTATTTTTGTTCCCTGTATTTCACCACTGTAACATTTTCTTTTTCTAGTAAATGTGTATGTGCAGAGGAATTGTTTTTCTTTATTTGTGGGGGTTTTTTAAAATTACTTTAGCATTGTTAGTGTTTTGTGGCCTTATGACTTCCTGTAATTATACCAGGGAAATTTAATTCCATGAACTTTTTTGAAAGAAGGTATTTATGTAATTTAAAACAACAGCCATCTTTTCTTGAAAGAAGAAAAAGAAGAAAAACTCCACAGTTCCTGACTGATTTTCTCAAAATATTTTTACATCTCTCAAAATCAGCTGTAAATGTAATTTTAATATGTTGGATTTTGGACTCTTCTCTAAGGAAAGGATCAGAACTGGTAGATTAGGTTTGAAAACAAACAAAATATTATATAAGCTGGTAGGAAATTATCATTAATTTCTTTTGAATTCTTTGTCAAAAGTGAAATCCAGCAGAAAAACTTTAATGTTCTGGACATCTTTAGAGAAAAAAAACCCCACAAGATGTGAGATAAATAAATACAAATATGTCTTTGGATCAGACATACTTAACCCTTCTGTATGAATATTATCTACCACTGAGTTCCCTCCCCTGCAAGGGAACAGAGTCTGGCTGTGGGGTCTCCACTCTGCTCCACCCTCTGTTGAGTCCCCTTGGACTGTGTTTTTGGGAGGTCGGGTGTGCTGACCCTGCTCCATCCAGGGAACACAAACTGTATTTTCCACTACATATCCTTATCCTTTTACCCCCAGGCATTTTGCCACATGCTTCATGCCTGAAAGAATCTCTGACATCCTGAGATGCCTTAGATCCTTCACCGCCTTAGACTCTTGTACAAAATATTTGCCTTTCCATTAAATTGTCCCCCATGGCATTTTGGAGGCAGGTGGGTGGCAAGGGAAGAAGAGAGAGCAGGAAGGAGGTGAAGTCAGGAGACACACACAGACAGTGAGGAGAACAGGATTACGCTGATTTGGCAGCAGAGAGTCAGTGAATTGAAAGAAATGGCATTAAGCACAGATTGATTAATGACAATGACAACAGAGACAAACAGCTTACAGGCTAAATCCTCTCCTCTGTGCATTTCGCTGCTCTGTGCTGCACAGAGCAGGGATGTCACTGCTTCTGCCTGGTGGCTACTTCCTTTTTCAGCCGCAGGGATGAGCAGCTGTGGGCAGAGACGAGGTGGCAGCACTCATTCAGCAGCAGCTCCAGTGGGCCACCTCACCACAGGAAGGACTTGGAGGGTCTGGAGCGTGTCCAGAGAAAGACAACGGAGCTGGGGAAGGGTCTGGAGCACAAGGCTGATGAGAAGCAGCTGAGAGGGCTGTGGGGGCTCTCAGCTTGGAGAAAAGGAGGCTCAGGGGGGACCTTCTCACTCTCTACAACTCCCTGACAGGAGGGGGCAGCCAGGTGGGGGTCGGTCTCCTCTCCCAGGTAACAAGAGACAGAACAAAATGTCACGACCCTAAGTTGCACCAAAGGATGTTTAGACTGGATATCAGGAAAAATTTTTCACTGAAGGGTGATCAAGTGTTGGAACAGGCTGCCCAAGAATGTGGTGGAATCACCATACCTGGAAGTGTTCAAAACACATGTGGATCTGGCCACTGAGGACATTATTTAGTGGTGAGCATGGTGTTGGGTTGACAGTGGGACTCGATGGTCTTAAAGGATTTTTCCCAACCTTAACAATGATGATTCTGTGATTCTATTCCTTCCTCCACCACAACCACCACCACATCCAAAGGAGTGGTGGAAGAGGATAAACAAAGTCATAAATGGGAAAAAGCACATGGAACCTTCCAGTGCCCTCCTACTATAAATCCCTTTCTGTCGCACTGTGATTTTGTCTTTTTTTTAATTTTATTTTAATTTATGGCGCAGTGGCTTGAACAAAAAGAGAAAAAATAAACCAAAGAATGTAGAAGGATATATCTCCAGGTTTTCAGCCCAGCTGCAGCTGGAAAGGTATCTCTGCCTGCATCAGACTTATGCATGTCCATGTTTATATCCATAACTGCATTAGGTATTTATAAGTAATAATATTACATGAAATACACGATATAATATAGAGGATACAAACTATACACAAATAATGCCATTGTCAAAGTTAATGTCAATAAATATAAATATATAAAAATTTCCCTTACTCTTGAAATCCTGCACCCATAATGCATTTCACTGGAGTTTAGTTAGAGTGTGATGTGTTTTTCAATCTAAAAAGCACTTTTACTAATATTGAATCAGGGACTGTTTATCAGGAAACAGTCAGGATAGCTATAACTGTTTATTACATTTGTGGTATTGTGGCTCATAAAAAAAATAGTTAACATTAAGTCAGGATAATATTTAGAAATGCGATTATTCATTAGAAGTCAGCAGAAAGTTTAAAATCCCTGAGAATGCTAGTTCTGGGTCAGAGCTCTCACCAGGACTCACTTAACTCGCTTTGGCAATTGAAAAGTGAGGTGTCTCTTGCAGCTTCTTGTCCACACTCCTTTGGTACAGAGACACAGAGAGCTCCAGAGCACATTCTGCTGCGTCCTTTTTGTGGTGAAAATGTAAAAATTAATTTGCAAGGCTACATTAGATGGGGTATCTCATTTTCAGAGTGTCAAACTGAGGTCAGAAAAATCCTGCCCACAAATCAGGAAAACAAAAAACCAAACACCAAAACACCCAACCCCTCAAGTTTTAAATTCTATCTAAAGAAATGATTTGAAGTCATAATGATTTGCTTTTAATAAACAAGTAGAATTTAGGTATCTGTAGTTCAGTTTTCTGAGCATTTATTCTGTATTTACTGTGAATCTGCCACAGTTTGCAGAACTACCATTTTCCACAGCCATTTATGGAAATATGTGGAGATTTTTCTGAAGAATACATTTTATTAAGAATAAATAATTGAAGAGGAAAAAGGAACTTTAAAATCCATCTGACCTTATTGCCTCCTGGAGTTCCTGTGACCTGAGAAACATTTTGGCTTTGTTTAGGAGTCTTAGACTTTACCTGTTTAAAGGTCCAACCAAACAGATCCATGGAAAAAGGACAACAGAGCAAGATGAATGCCAAAGTAAACCAAAAATGCTTTAGTATTGAAAACACTATGAAAATGAAACTATGCTGAAGAGAAAAAAAACAAAAAAACCAACATATTTCTGAACATTCTAAATATTTTAAATATCTACAAATATTCATTATGCATCCATCCCCAACACATGTTTTAAACCCAAAGTCTCTGCTTTCATTAAGTGAATGCTACTGGAGATAAAAGTATGCTTAAAAGAAACAGGACAATTACCATTGGACCAGCTGTGGTGATAAATCACAGCCAGGCGGAGAGATTAGGTTCCAAAAATGGGAATAAATGCACATTCACACTGGAGTTCCAGCAGAGAAAGGAAAGCAAGGCAGAGAACAGAGGTTTGAAAACCAGTGCTGCACAGCTAAAGAAGAGAAAGCAGAATTGCAAAATGATGGACAGATTTTACTTCAGGCTGCTTTGGACTTTGACATTTTTGCAAACAGAAAGGGAGGACAACAGTTTAAATTAATTAGTCCTTTAAATTACAATAGCAGCTCAGGACTCCAGGCTATGCACTGTGAATCCCTTTCTTGTGCCATGTTTTTTTTTGCTTTCCTGCCAGCCACGGTCTCTTGTGTGAAAGTAATTTGCTGGCAGGGCCCTTTGTTCTGTGTTAGAAAAGAAAACTTCCTAACCCAGAGATGAGTTTCTGAGCAATCACCACTTAGCAAACTTTTCACCACTTTTACTATACTGATTATTAGTATGATATTTATAAAAAGGAAAAAAAAAAAAAAGACACCTGATACAAACAACAACATGGCTGCTAGACATGGGTGGAAATAATGGAAGTTTGTCTTAAAATCATTATTTCACCTAAATCATTATTCCTTCTAACCTTCTTCTCTACCAAAGTTTCCACTTCCCATGAGCTCCTTCAGCCTTTCTCATGGTGATTCCTGGCTTGTGTTTGATAAGGTGCAGGGTATTTGATGTTCACATTATCTAAACCAAACTGTGGTCACAATATGTGTAAGGCAGGTAGAGCAAGGAACAGAGTTTCCCAAATAATGATCATCTCTACATCAAAGAAAAAACAACAGTCAAAAAAGAACGTGAGGCAGAGAATTTAGGGATTTGATCCCCTGGGTCTTCCAAAAGAGGCAGCCAACAGATGCAGAAGTTGGTGGTAAAGGACACAAAGAAGGGAGAAATCCTTGATTGATTGTGGTGACTGGGAGCTGTGCTGAAAGACCAGGAAAGAAAATATTATGCCCGTCTTCAAAAAGAGCAAAAATGAGGACCCAGGGAACAACAGGCTGGTCAGCCTTACCCCAGTTCCTGGGAAAGTGGTGGAGAAGTTGATCCTGAAAAGCATTTTGGGCAGATTAAGGATAAGGAAATGATCAGGAGGAGAGCATTGCTTCACCAAGGAGAAGTCGAGCTTGACCAGCTTGATAAACCTCTGTGATGAAGTGACTGACCTAGGAGATGAGGGGAGAGCAGTGAACAGATGAGGGGAGAGGAGAGGACATTGCCTACCTGGGCTTCAGGAAGGCCATTGACTCTGTCTCGATGCCTTGAGAGGCTCCCTAGAAACAGAGACCAGACAGGAATAAGGGAACAAAGGCAGGTATTTATTTGAAAGGCCTTCAAAGGTGCACCCTGGGAGCCAAAGGCTGCATCCAAAAATGAACCCCAAGATGGACTCTGAGTCACGAGTTCTTCACACTTTTATAGGTTTGGTTCATTTGCATATCAGCATAAATTTGCCAATTAAAACTTCAGTTAATGGTGTCATTTCTTTGAGCTCACCCCCCTTCCAAGATGTTGCTTTACACATTTTTGGGCCCAGGACAGCCTGGGTGTCCTTGGAGAGCAGGCCCAGAGAGGCTTTGTTATGTCCAGAGAACAGAAATTAACAGGCTACAACAAACTTCAGAGTCGCACATTAGGCAATACAGGATTTGAAAAATATAAAAGTTAAAACCTGAGGCATCAGTCTCACATCAGATCCTCCCAGTAAAGGTTGATACGTGGGCAGGGAGGTGGATTGAAAACTGCCTGAATGGACATGGAGGGTGGTGGTCAGTGGTGGAAAGTCTCATTGGAGTCGTGGATCCCAGCATCCGGTCCTGTTTAACATCTTCATTAATTATCTGGATGATGAGGAAGAGTGTCCAGTCAGCAAGTTCAACGATGATACCAAACTGTGGAGTTCACTATTTCGTTTCTAGTCATATTGAATAATAAATACCTACAGAAATGTAAATAAAGTTACATTTCCCTCCATACTCTGTCAGTTTCTTGACACCTTCAACTGTGGCATTGCTTATTTTGGTGAAATTCAGATGTCCAGATTTCCTTTAAACCTGGGCCTCGTTGGTTTGTTGAGAAAAGGCCTTTTCTAAGGCAGGACCACGAGTTGAGAAGGCTCAAGGTGACTCAGTGCAGATTTATCAGCTCACCTGCCCTTCTGGGGATCTCCATCAGTTACAGGACCATTGTGAGAACTGAGAAATTTAGGAACTGCCAGAGAGGCAAATGACTGAAGAAAAAATTCAGCTGGAAAAGTACTGTTAAAAGTCTCTTGGCACTTGGATTTCAAAGTTATAAATTGTATTAAGGCACAGTGAAATGCTGTCACAGAGGATTAAAAATAAATAGCAGTTTTCATCAGTGCAGTTCTCTGATTCAGAAGTTATGATTCAGATGGACTGATTTCTTTTTCTAGAATATAATTACCATCATTAATGCTAACAATGATAATTAACAAGCAATTTTCTCATCTATCTAATAGATTTTTGCTACATTTGGAAATACGGTGAAAAAAATCAATCTAGTTTTTAAATGCAGACAAAGGTCATCTGAAACTCAAAAGCATATGTTTAATCAGAGTATTTGGGATTTTTGTCCTGATCAGACAGTTTTAAAACACTTGATAGTATTAAAGGCTTATGATAAGCACCTTAAAAGTTGTGGCAAGATGGATTGGATCCTGAATATAATATTAGGTATTTGATAGGTCAATAAATAAATATATTAAGCAATATGATCAACTAAATGCTACTGTAAGGAAAAGAGATGTTGAGCAGCTTGTTAAAGAAGTAGAGGCTGCTGGGTTCTTTATAGGAAAAAACACCAAGCAATATTTTTTCACATCAGAAAGTAAATTTCCAACTTCCAAATCAAATTGAAGCAATTCCAGGAGGTTCATTTTCTTATTTCAAGAATGGCTTGAACTCTACAAAGTTAGTAATGCTTGAGTTCCTTTTCTATTTTCTTGATATGATAAGAATCCTCCCTTTGCCATACTTCAATACCTTCCTCTTCAGAGATTTGTTCCTGACATGGATAACGGAGTCCTCGAGAATTACTGGCATGGATAATAGGGTTAAAAAGTGAAATAAGGTGTCTCTCTACACAGTGCTAGAAAATGAGGGAGTCCGGTTTCCCTTAATGAGAATGTTCTTTTTATGCCACAAAATCGACATCTGCTGCCAGGTGTGACTCTGACATCTCACCATGGGAGAAAAATGATGGAGCATCTTGTGGGCCACCAGTTGTCACTGTGGTGCTGGCCATGGGACACGTGGGACAGAGGAATGGCACTGACAGTGTTAGCCCTGGGGTCACAGACTTTGGGCAAAATTCCCGAAACAAGCTGCTGAAACTAGGACTAGGATTAGGACGGAGAAACCACATGTCGTACACACTTCAAACAGCTGCCTGTACCTCTGTCAACTTCTTATAAATCATTATCACCGAGCACAGCAAAAGAGAAATCTGGATTCGTACCCCTGCTCTGTAAAATTTACATATCAGGGACACAATCTGAGCTACTTGTGGATAGGCAAACAGGCCTAGGGACCAGAAAAACATCAGTACATCAAGCCAGAGAGACATTATGAACTCAGCCAACATAGTGACTTCTTTACCCCAATACAGAGTAATTAAATTCAAAACAAAATGTAATTAGGTCAGGTGTTTCCCGTTCCTTCGAGCCGCACATTGGGCGCCAATAATATTGTGCTGGTTTTGGCCAAATTTAAAGGAGAAATATCCTCCGAGGGAACGGCAGGGTACCAACACCCCTTCCCCCCCACCAGGTTTTGGGAAAGAAAAGAATTTCCTCGAAGGAAAGTGAAAGAGATAAAAACTACTTATTTAACAAACACACAGAGAAAAGGATTATAATGCTAAATAATAAAATCTCTCGGTGTGGAGAGAGACCTGGGAAGATTTCAGAGTCCTTCTCTGGGTGTGGCCTCTCTCCTCCTCAGAGCTGGGTCGGTGGGCCCCTTCCGGGGGACCTCAGAAGGAAAGGTCTCCCCGGATGTGATCTGATGTTGTAAAACAGTCCCGAAGAGAAGGAGAAGAAGAAAAAAAAAAACCCCAAATTTCCAGGAAAACTCTTTCTGGAGAGAAAGAGCTGGAAGCTGGCTGGAAAGCAAGGCCGCCTCTTCCCCTCTCCCTGCTGCCGAGCCCAGAGCAGAGAGCTGTGTGTCCTTGAGCAATTGTTTTGAAAAGTTTGCCCAATTTTTTCTCTAGCACCCAGTCCTAAAGGCACAGAATTCATCTTCTGGGCATGGAGTGGTGATAGGGGATACACATCATGAAGTCACCCCAAGACACTTGGTTTATGTCCTTTAGCTTTAACAGCAATTTTTTAACCTTTCAGGTGTCTCTGGCTGGTCTGTTCTTCAGGTCTTTGTCTTTGCATGGTGTGACCACAGTTTTGAACTTGATGATGGTCTGCCAGGCCAGGCAAGGTCCCTCTGGATGCCATCATTTTCCTCAAGCAAATCAGCTCCTCCAGCTGGGGTTTGCAGGGCTGTAGCAAGGAGTAAGATTTACTCCCAGCAAACAGAAATTTGCAGTTCTTTTTTGTCAGTTTCCTGGGGTAACTTGTGGGTGCCTCAAATGTCTCTTTTCTCTGAGGGATGTTATTTTGGGTGATGTGAATCCCCTGCAGTGAGATCAGCCACTGAGAGATGAGATTATCCTTTACTAAAAACAGTGGGAAAAAAGTTGTAGAGCTTTCATTGCAGAAGGAACAACAAACCCCAACCAGTCCTGGACTATTTGCAAAGATGGCAGCTCAAAAATCTGCTTCCTTTACTGAATTTTCCCATCCCCAAAAATATTTCTGTCAGGTTTGGGGTATATTTTAATTTATACATCTGTTCTCTCTCTCCAGAAGTACTTGTGCAACCACAGAAGTTGGCTCCTTCTAGTTGCACTTTGTGAAAATACATTTTCAGTTTGGCTCCTGGAACATGGATCAAGTGATCCTGCCAACACAAATATCCTTTGCTGTCAAACATTTTTGTCCTCTGGAGAGTGGAACACCTGCACAGCCAAAAAAAAAAAAAAAAAAAAAAAAAAAGCTTTGTAGTGGTGTGTTTCCTTTTGCTGTCAATTTTTCACTTGATTTTCATTTAGCAATTAGCTGAGACAGACATAAAATACTTTTAAATATTGGCATTATGTATTGTACATTCAGGGCCAAATTCCCAGCTGGTGATTTACACCTGCTGGATGAGTGGCCTTGGGCATTACCTTGTTAAAAAGCTCTTGTCATCTCTTTCTAGACCACAGGGTTTGGGCTGTGGTCCTCTGACATAAGCCAGGCTGGCAACGTGCCCTCTCCTGTCATTGTGCTGAACCAGAGACCCAGGTCAGTGACAGAAACCAGGAATGTCGAGAAATGCTGTAAGAATTGCGAGTGATAGTTGTGAATTCCCAATTTTTTTCAGAATTAAACCTTAGGGAAACCATATGCAAATTCCTGATATGTGGGTTGTCACTGGTGCACTACTCAGCTGTCAGAATTGGAGTGCTCTTCAATTTCTTCAAGAAAGAAATATTAAAACAGGTGAAAAGAAGGGATTATGAAATATGATAGATCAAAAGCCACTATGATGAGAAAATACAGCTTATTCTCCTAGAGAATTCCCTATTTTGCTGAAGTTTTATTTATTGATATGCTACACATGATACATATATCTACATATGTACACAGAGACATAGTAATAATATATAATGTAATATTATAAATAATTTTGTGTGTTATATATATCTTATGGTGTATATATGGTGTATATATATATATCATAGCATCATAGAATAACAGAATCACAGAATAACAGAATGGTTTGAATTGGAAGGGACCTGAAAAATCCTCTTATTTCAACCCCCCTCTATAGGCAGGGATGCTACCAACTTGATCAGGTTGCTCAGGGACTCATCCAGCCTGGCCTTGAACACCTCCAGGGATGGAGCATCCACAACTTCTCTGGACAGCCTGTTCCAATATCTCACTGCCTTCCTGCTCTGGGCCTACAGGGAGCAGAGCCACAGCTGATGGTGAAATTGGGGCCAAAATCCAAATGAGCACCAGAATCTTGGAGGGGTGGATCATCTATATCTACACAGTGCTATTTTTTCCACAACAATTGGGCAGGATGAGGCAGGCTGGGGGGTTGGAGGACAATATCACAACTCATAAACTTTTAAATTACATAGAGGAGGGTTGTAAACACATATCCAAGACATGCATTTATCAAGAGGCTGATGGGGGGTGGTGGCTATTGTCCCCTCGGTTTCTTTGGAAAGGGGACAGGAGTTGGACTTTGATGGTTCTTATGAGTCCCTTCCAACACAGGATATTCTATGATTCTGTGATTCCATGAAAATGCCCATCTTGAAAGTTTACTTTGCCACGAGGAAAGCCAGAATAACACTTTGCTATAGTAACATGAAAATATTAAAGACTAAATTCTCAAATCATGAATATTTTGTTAGATTTCCTTTCATGCCTGAAAGTTCTCTGTGGCAAAGTGGATTTAAGTGATTTCCAGCTTTCCCCACTCCCAATCATTTCTTCCTGTCCAGGACTGTATTTTACAAAGTTATTACTTATGTCAATGCAGCTATAAAAAAAGTCAATGAAATAAGCTGGCTCTGAAAATAAGAGATTGCTGCATTTTTAGGGAATATGTGGGTGGGTATTTTGTTTTTCCTCTCTTGCAGATGTTTAGTTAATTCAGTTTGCAACATGGCTCCATGAAGAAATGGGAATTAATCTGCTGCCTGCAGTTTGAAGGGACAAGAAATTCTATCCCTTCTGGAGGAGAAATTGTGGCTGCCCCATCCCTGGAAGTGTTCAAGGCTGGGTTGGTTGGGGCTTGGAGAAACCTGGTCTAGTGGAAGGTGTCCTTGTTCATAGCAGGGAGCTTGGAATGAGATGGTTTTTAAGGTCCCTGCCAACCCAAACCATTCTGTGACTCTAGGATTCTCTGTAGAGACACAGGTGGGTTTTTTTAAGACACTGTTCACATCTCCTTTCTGCTTTTCTCTTCTCCTTTTGATACACAGTCACAGCTCAGCCCCTTCAGCAGGAAGATCCACCCCAATAACCTTGGCCTTTCGAAATCATCAGTGATGATCTGTTCTTGTTGGAACCAGGCACTGCAGGCTTCATATCTTCCCTAAATCTGTTTTTCTTGATTTCATTATCTCTATCTGATTTCTCATCTCTTGTTACAACAGCATAAAAATATTCCTCAGCTCCTGTTCAAGCTGTGCCGTGGCATTACCGACTGCCCAAAAACATCCTGCTGGAAGCAGCTACATTTCTGCAGAACTAATAGAGAAAAGTCAACATTACACCAAAGCTGTTGATGTTGGAAAATAGCATTAAAAATACTGAGAGACTCTTGGATCTTCACCTTCAGCATCCTGCTCCTGAAGCTGACCAGTGGCAGTGGGTTGGGCAGGAATTTAAGGAGAAATCAGCTCCTAGAAAGTGCAGTTTTTCCATACAGCCTCCCAGTCTCTAGTGGCTTGTAGCTCTTAGATTGCCTGAGGAGAGGACTCCCGTGGATCTTAGTGGATTTATTTTTCGTAGAATAGAATCACAGAAAGCAATCCTGGAATCACTGAGGTTGGAAAAGGCCTCCAAGATCATCAAGTCCAATGTTTTTATTAATTTCTCCTTCTTTCTGAGGCCAGTCATTAAAGATAGCAAAAAGGACATTCAGCTGTGTTCAGAGCAGGAGATTTCATATGATGGAAGGTGACTGAAAGAAAATCGAAGTTTAAATTTTTTATTTTTGAGTTTTTCTCTATCTTCACTCCATGTCATTTCCTTGCTGAGGGAACAGCCAATTCCCTTTTAAAAACAGAGCTTAACTGTCACAAAAACATCACCCTGACTGCTCTGAGCGTTCAGGCCAACCTAGAGCAGAGGCAGTGGATTTCAGGGGAAAGCGAGAGGGAAGGTGAGCCTTTTATGCTCATTAAACCTCCCCCAGACTTCTGGGTCTGACATGAAATCCCATTAAGAGGCACCCTACACCCAGCGAGCCAGGAAATCAGCATCCTTGCTCGCTCCTGTAGGGAGGTGTCCTTGAGGAAAGTCGTGGGACACACTCGTTTAAAGCTGTGATGTTTTGTGCCCGAGCAGCCCAGGAAAGCTGCACCCTCTCTGCTCTTCCCAGCAGCTCCCAGTGGTGAGGAACATTTTGCTGTCCCCATGAGTAAACACCGAGGATGGATTCCCTTTAAAGAGCAAAAGCTGTCTCAAGTACAGGAGATCAAACCCAGCTTCTTTGGCTCATGACTGGATACAGACTGGTAAGTGTGAATAGTAAGGAGAAATATTGTAATTTGCAATAGATTTCTCTTTCCCTTTCCCCCGTAGCTCAGAGATATATTTAAAAACAATAAATTTTTGTTGTTCTTGTTGTCTTTAATTACACTGATTCCCGAGGGCTGCTGTTTTACTGAAAAATAATCCCGCTTTGACAATGGAAGCTTGAGAGACTGGTGGAACAGATTGCAAACCATTTCCAGGCCTGGTTTAACTGCTTGACTGCCAGACTGTGAAACTAATTTTCAGGAGGAGTTCACTTACACAACTCTCTCCAGTTTCCCCTTGCTGTTGGGCTACAATGACATCGAGGAAATGTCTTGGGTGTTGCTCTGCACAGGCACAGATGAGACACAGGGAGAGGGTAGGTGACTGCAGAGATTATTTTGGCACTCCTCAAGGGGGAAAAAATGTGAAAAGATAGGAATTCAAACAAAATAATACTAATAAAACACCAAACCAAAACATGTTGTCTTAACTTTCGCTCACACTTCCCACTGACTGAGGGAGGTGGTAGAAGCAAAATGTTAGTTATAAAAACAAGTTTCATGCAAATCTCTTGAATTTAGGTTCATTGCACTGAATTTTGGACAGGTAAAAGATATATGGTCTATGTTAAACCCTAATCTAGTCCTCAGCAGCAGCTCACTGAAGGCTGAGAAGGTTTCCACAAGGAAAATTATGCGTTTACTGCTGGCTCTCTGTTCCAGGAGTGATCAGCTCTCCCCACTGACACTTGTGAGAGTTTCAGCCCACCCACCAAACACTTTCTATAAGTTGTTTTCACCCTGATAAAGTGAAGGCAGCTGAAATTTTCTGTGAAAGTTCTACGCAGACCTTGTGCACCTGGATAGGGGGAATGAATCTGGCAGTAACAGCCCAGACTGCACCTGGAGGAGCACCAAGCTTCATTCTCATTTTTGTGCTGCAGAAATTGTGTCTGACTGTTGATTTCAGAGTGTGAGATGAGAAAAAAATCAACATGGTGGTGAAGCTGTGATTCTGGCTGGGGTGGACACGTCAAGACACTGATATTCAGTGTATTATCATAAAAGCAGGGCTGATGTCAGGGCTGGTTTAAGAGTATGTAAAACTTTCTCTAAACTCTTGTCTGTTCTGTCTACCACAGAAATTTATATTTTTAAAAAGTATGTAGGCATGTATGTGTGGATGTGGTTTGGATATGGACATTGGCCTGAAAACCTCACACAACATTACAGCAACCTGATGAAGACAACAATGAAATGGATTCTGTGAAACTATTGCTTTTGAGGAGGAAAATAAAGATGCTCATGGGTTTTTCATCTTCTGCTCTCACAGTACTTCAACTCTTCATTTTCTTCTTCTGTCCTCTCAAAGGCAGCAATGTTGAAGTCAGAGGAGATGAAAATACCTGACTGCTGTGCTGTGTGAATGATGTGATGTTAATGTAGTTTTAGTCTGGTTTTTGAATAAAAGAAGTTCTCACTTCATTCCACTTTCCTCAGCACCACAACACCTCTTTGGACCTTTATCAAGGGTGGCAGAATGCTGGTCTCTGAGCAGACATCACTGAAATACAATATAATGGTGTTATTTTTCTCCCTGATAGGGAGAAAAGCCAACTTTAAACACGCCAGGTTAAGTTCCTTATCAATTTGTTTCAAACTCTCCAGCATGCAAAGTGTGAGCACATGAAGCAAGAAGAACAATCATTTCTAGTGTAAAATTACTCAGAAAAGGTGAAAACGAACAGAGCAATGCACAATTGTGCAAGCAAAATGTGTGTCAAGGGAAATTTCTGCCATCTGATACCAGCCCCAAACAACCCCTTCGTTAGCTGTGAACACTCTCCAGCTCCAACCACTCTCAATCCGTCTTTTTTTTTTTTTTTCATTCTGCCTAGTGCTAAGAACTAGGAAAATATAAATGTAGCATATCCCTTTCCTGGGGTCTCCCCAGTGTGAAAGTGCTTTCTGGGTTATTTTATTTTTTATTTTCTTTATCAAGCCACTTGCTTTTCCTTCAATAGCCTCCTTAATATTCACAGCTATTTTCAGAATTATAACAGGTTTTAAAAAAACCTGCATCATGAGAAGATGCCACTGAACGTGACTCGTGGGTTTAAGCTGGAGGAAGGCAGATTTAGATTGGATTTTAGGAATAAATTCTTCCCTGTGAGGGTGGTGAGGCCCTGGCACAGGGTGCCCAGAGAAGCTGCGGCTGCCCCATCCCTGGAAGTGTCCAAGGCCAGGTTGGACGGGGCTTGGAGCAACCTGGGATAGTGGAAGGTGTCCCTGCCCATGGCAGGAGGTTGGAATGGGATGATCTTTTAGGTTCCTTCCATCCCAAACCATTCTGTGATTCTGATCCATTAACAGTTTCCAGAGACTGAACATATTGTAAAAACAGGGTTGATGTCAGTGAATTTACATATATCCTCAGGAAAATCCAGAACTCCCCAAGGAATATAAAAAGATTGTCAATGTCTACATTTTGTTACATCCCTGACTGCAGGATTCAGGTGAGCTGCAGCAATTCTCTCAGTTTGCACACACAAAGCTTCAGAAGGCTACTCCCTCAACTTCTTGCTTTTAAAACTTGCAAGAAATTATAAATGAAGATGACAATATCTCTTCCTCAAAGGATTATATATTTCTCGTTAAACTTTAACTTCATTTAAAATCCATCCTTGATCCTCTTAAAGTATTTGCGTAAGTGAATGAGGGCTGTAAAACACGACTGAAGCTTTCCTCCTTGGGGAAGCAGCTTGACCAATTTACATATTTATTAAATATTTTATATTTTACCAGATTGTATGCACTTCAAAATGTCACATCTTATTTTTGGTCTGAGCACTGCATAACCATAATGGCTATTTCAAGTCCCAGAAGAGGAAAAAAAAAATAATCTGCATCTCCTGATTTGACCACTTCTTAAGGATTTAAGTTTTTTATTTCTATGTTTTACTCTGTTCTGCAAAATTTTAACTTTTAGTGTTATGAAGTTTTACTAGTTCTGTGCAAATTAATCTCCTGTGAGGCTATATGACCAGCCTCTCATTTTCCTCTGGAATGAGATTCAGCTTTCTAAGCATGCAAACTGAACTTCTGAACCTGTTTGATGGTTATTTTAGCTTTAAAGAAAATAAACACAAAGATGTTGCAAACCAGAAATGCATATGAAGAATTGCTTTCCCTTGTGGTACAAGGACCTCTCAAAGCAGAGTTGATGCTTCTGGTGTAATTCCTCCCCTGCCTCGCCCTCACAGTTCAGCTGTCAGCATCTGGAGCAGAGACTTTTTCCTTTGTCACTGATGTACAGGACTAGGGCACACGTGAGATATCATTACTGGGGTTTCCTGTGAGCAGTTTGGAGTCTGGAGACTGAATGGATTAAGGCTCCAACAGAATGCAGGAGATGAGGGCATGTGCCTGGTTTTGCTGCTGGATTCCTGAGTGTTGTGGAACAAACCCCTTTCCTCTGCATGTCCCATTTCTGATGGAACAAGCTTCCTCCAGAGGCTGCTTTGAGGTGCAGCTGCTGAGAAGAGAGTTTGAAAACGATTTTATTTAGAAGCCATGGAGAACGTTTGTGACTCTCTTTTCTGGCCACCTCTAAAGTGCATGACTTCCATGGATGGAGCCCTGAATCACAGAATCATTGTATCATAGAATCATAGAATCATAGAGTCATAGAATCACAGAATCATAGAATCATAGAATCATAGAATCACAGAATCATGGGATCATAGAATCACAGAATCACAGAATCATAGAATCATAGAGTCATAGAATCACAGAATCACAGAATCATAGAATCATGAAATCATAGAATCATAGAATCATAGAATCACAGAATCATGGAATCATAGAATCATAGAATCATTGAATCATAGAATCATTGAATCATAGAATCATTGAATCATTGAATCATAGAATCATAGAGTCATAGAGTCAAAGACTCATAGAATCATAGAATCACAGAATCATAGAATCACAGAATCATAGAATCATAGAGTCATAGAATCATTGAATGGTTTCAGTTGGAAGAGACTTTCCAGAGCAGCTTGTTCCAATCCCCCTGCCACAGGCACCTTCCACTATCCCAGGTTGCTCCAAGCCCTGTCCAACCTGGCCTTGGACACTTCCAGGGATGGGGCAGCCACAGCTTCTCTGAGTAAACTGTGCCAGGGCCTCAGCACCCTCAAAGGGAAGAATTTCTTCCTAATATCTAATTTAAATCAACCTTTTTTCATTTTAAAGCCATTCTGCCTTGTCCTTTCAGGCCATGCCCTTGTTTAAAGTCCCTCTCCAGCTCTCTTGTAGACCTTTAGGCACTGGAAGGGTCTCTGAGGTTTCCCTGGAGCCTTCTCTTCTCCATACTGAATATCCCCAACTTTCCCAACCTGTTTCCATAGCAGAGGAGCTCCAGCCCTTGGATCAACCTAGTGTCTCTGCTCTGGACTCTCTCCAACAGATCCACACCTTTCTTGTGTTGGGGGTCCCAGAACTGTGTGGGTAAGGTGTATTAATTTTTTAGGATACAATTTTAGGGAAAAGAAAAAAAAACAAAAACCAAAACCACAACACTTCAATAAAAAGATTTATAGATGAAAGTTTCTGATGAGAGCATTTGCCACATTGTTCAAGTGATCAGTTAGTGTAATATCTTATTGCCCTTGTCTGCATTTTCAGACAGTGGATTTTTTGCACTATTCTTTCTGCAAAAGTCAGTATTATTATCCTAACTTTTGCCCTCATTTGAATTTTTGCATGGTGGTGTTACGCCATTTCTTTCCTTTTCTTGATAAAATAAAGAGACCAAGCTGCTCCTTAGGAAAAGCCAGGCATGGGTTAGACCCCATTGCTCTTTCCTCAGCCTGGGTGAGGCAGGGACAAATCTTTTTCAGAGTCCTATCTCCCCTGGGGAGAGCCCACATTATTCATCCTTTCCTCTTCATAGGTCCTCTGACAGCCTTATCAGTAAGAATTTCTTCCAGGTCACTGCACAATGAGCACAAAAGACAGTCTTTAAGACTCTACTAGAAGCAGACCATGCTAAAAATAGTCCTGCATTCTAATTGCTGGATACAAACTATCTGCTGACCAACAATTGCTCCGTCTTATCTGTCATGTTGATTTCTCATTAAAATGTTAAATATCTTATAGGAGTTAGATATGGGTGAAAAAAAAATCCTGTGGGCTGATATCAGTGTCCATTCAGCCCAAGAGTGTGTCTTTAGCAGAGGCAGGTGCCATTTCAACCTGTACTGGAAATTATTATTTATTATTATTTTATAAATAATAAATATTCCTTATTATTTTTTTTCTTGCATTATAACCTCACATTAAATTGATGGTATTTCTTTTCCATCGATTTATAACCTTGTTATTGCTCATCTTTAACTACAGATGCTGCATGACTTTGACTGGAGCTGAGATGCATCTTTTAATACCAGAGTTAGTCAGGTGTGGATTCACACCCACAGCTTCTTCTGACACTAAAGCTAAATTATATCCTAACTGGGCACAACTGGACACTCTCACAACATCAGAGCAAGTAAAAGGAAAGAGTATTTCAGCTGTTCCTTTCCACCACCCCTCAATTTCCTTCAAGCTGATGTGATGTGTTAATCTCACGAGATGGTGAAGGACACGACAAAAATTTACATCCCTTTGGAGAGCATGAAAGAGCCTAAGCAATTTCTGTAACAAGGAGCCATGCAGGTACTTTAAGGGCCTTGTGAGTAGTTAGGAATGTTGTTTTCTAAATGCTATCTCTGTTTTCAAGTCAATACAGAAAGAAGCACGGGCAGAAGGGGATATTGGCAAAGATCACCCACTAGGCAGCACCTCTGTGGGAAGGCTCAGAGGAAAACTGCTGCCTTCTTGTTTGGAGAAGAGACCACTGCTGTTATGTTTTGGGGTTAAATTCCCCTGTCACTGTGGCCTGCACCCTCCAAATACAACAAAAAGCTCTAACATTGAGTTTTATCGTTTTGGGGTTTTGTTTTGGTTTGGTTTTTTGGTTTGTTTGTGTTTGGGTTTTTTGTGTGTGTGTTTCATTGGGTCTTTTTGGTCTGTGGCAGTTTCAAAAGTGTCTCTTCCAAAAAATCTGCTCTTTGCTGAACCCATGCTTAGTAATCCTTCATTGAATCATGGAATGATTTGTGTTGGAAGGGACCTTAAAGACCATTTACTTCCAACCCCACACCATGGGCAGGGATGATCAGGTTGCTGAAGGCCCCATATGACCCAATCCTTCATTGCTTCAGTGCTGCCAAAATCGTGGGCAGAATGTGGATAAATGGAATTAATTAATCTACAGCCTCCCCTGTTGGACAGAGGGAACAGCCTCAGTCTGTGAGCTCAGGACAGTCAGAGGCACTGCTGGAGTGAGTGGAGTTTCCACTGAGAGTTTTTCCCTTTGCATTTAATGTCATGAAGATGGATTTTCTTTAATTCCTGAGCACAGAGAAAGCACAGTGTCTCCCAGTGAGCTGTGGACTTGTCCCTGTCCATAACATCTGAGTTGTGATCCTCCCAGGTGTTGCTATTGGTGCCCAATACTGAGAAGGTGGGAATTTGGCTCTGATGGATTTTTTTATAGTTCCCATACAGGACTCTCTGTGCGTGTTGCTCACAAGATCCTCATAAGGTCAGTACCCACCAACCCTTGTGTGGGCAGCTTTACTGATCTGTCTGAAAATCAGCATTTATTGAGTCACATGAGGATATTTGAGACATCTCTGCAAGGTTGGCAGGTGGAACAGGGGATGCAAGGCAGAAAAATCTTTCTGGAGCAGCAGTAGGAGGAGAATCAGGAAAGATAGAGAGCTGTGTGTAGGGTATAAAGCATACAAATATTAAGATTGGAAAAGAGCTCCAGGATCATGGAGTCCAACCATTAACCCAACACTGTCAGATCAACCACTAAATCATTTCCCAAGGCACCACATTTACACATTTTTTTAACATTTCCAGGTTGGTGATTCCATCTATTGCCTGGACTGCCTGTTCCAATGCCTGGCCACCCTTCCAGTGAAGAAATTTTTCCTGATATCCATTCTAAATCTTCCATGGTGCAAATGGAGTCTGTTTCCTCTGATCTTATCTCTTGTTATCTGGGAGAAAAGACTGACACCCCCACCTGTCTACAACCTCCTTTCAGGTAATTGTAGTAATAGGAGTTGTAGCCATACCCAGAACAGATGAAAATCAGTACAGGAGTAATATTTTACCATCTTGTACACCTGTGAGGGGATTAATTTCAAAATGAGGGTATTAGAAGCTTGTTTTTTCCACCAGCTGCTTCTTTAAAATAACTAAAAGATCATGTGAACCTGACCCAGAGCTCTTAGTAGCCAAAACTCAGCACCATCATGTGGCTGACGGACCCAAAGTGCTGTCTTTACTGCAAATAACATAAAATTTTGCAACCTCAGGAATGATAGAGTGATCAGAGCAAGTACCTAATGTTATGGCTGTGATTCATGGCCCCCTCTTCATTTACAGCAGCAGAAATCTAATCCAGGTTTTAGATTTTACACAGCTGGCATTGAAACTGTTCTGACTAGCAGTGACCACAGGCTTTAAAAACAGAAAAAGCAGAAAAAAGGCCACAGAGGTACAATATATCAATACTAAATAAAATTATAATCCTGAGTTAGGAGAGCATTTATATACTTGTGTAACAACAACCATGCTGAAATGCCTAAAGGTGTGCAGCTACTGAAGAAAGAGCCGAATTAGGGCCTACTAAATTAATCTAAAAACTGTAAAAGCATGATCAGCATTAGTTAGGCAAACTATCTTCTCTACTCTCAGAAGCTTTATTTGACTTGGATTTCTCCTGCAGACAGCAGAATCCTCAGATTCTTTTCCTGACTGAGAGGTTTAATTAAACTTTGCCATGTTTTCTAGTAGAACAATGACAATTTGCCACTCCATGGTGGAAGATAAAAACTCCCCTTAGGTTCCCCAGCTATTTCTGGATAAATAATACAAAGAGATGTTGTATGTCCCCTGGCTCTGGAGAGCACATGAATCAAATGTCAGTGTACTACTCGATATTTCTTCTCACCCTACAGAGAGAGAGTCAAGGCTTTGATAAAGAGATCGTTGCTTTCTCTATGAGGCCTCTTCAAACACTGCCACCATAAAGTCAGAGGATATAAACTGCATAAACTATTTATCCAGCCTCGTCACTGCCTTGATGAGCAAAAGAAACCTGTGAATATTAGAGGGGAAAATGTTCTTGCCTTAATAGAAGCTATCAGGTTATATGGTGCTGTCTTGAGGTGCCCCCAGGCTAAGTCAGATTGCCTTCATAAACAACTCCTCACCAGATAAACCCTTTTGCCTGCTACATTTTTCCTTTCTTTCAGGCAATGAAGTAGAGATCAACAAAATAAGATTGGGAAGTTGATCCTGCTACAGCCAGATTTGGGACAAGTGTTTTTTCCAGGACTCTTTTAAAAGTAATCATAATATTTTTGAACAATACAGTGCCCTGGTAGCTGTTCTTGCCTAGAACATTTTAAGGTACCACTGTCAATTATTCCTGTGTATCAGTGTTTTTTTTTATCTGAGCTAAATCCAAAATTTGCATCCCAGTCCCATTGCAGGGAGTGGGTTTTGTGCCTGGAAAGGATGTGATGTGGAGGTGTTAATGCTCAGAAAATGTGCATGCAGGGCTTTTATGTGTGTGCTCAGAAAACTGGCCCCAGAAATTCTCAGAGAGATTAATCTGTCTGTTCTTCTCAGTTTCTTTAGTAAATGTTCTGTGACACACTCAATTAAATCTGGTGATAAAACATCTTCCACTGGGATGTCTGACATGTTTGAAGTTAACCCCGTGTTGGAGGATTTCTTCAGCTCATGGACCTGTTACAAATTCATGGTGCTCAGAGTTTTTCTGTGAAAGGTGCAGGAGCTCAGTATTTCTTTTTCATGCGGCTCCTGGCATTTAGAGACACACAAAAAACACCCCCTAAAAGTGAAACAGAAACAACCCCAAAGCAAAACACCCCCATGCTAACATCACTAGGCCATGTATTAAGCTCCTCTGCCTGGGAATGTTTCTGCCAGAATATCCCCTGGTGCTGTGTCCAGATCAGTTTTAAATGCTTTAAGTGGTGCTGTGTTTGCTGCTTCTATGGGACCATCATCCCTCAGTCTGATAGATCAGTCTAAGAGTGCCTAATGCCTGTCAGCATAAGCTGTGCTCTCAGTTTCTCTGCCTTATCTCTGCTGGGAAAAAAAAAAAAA
>VZRO01001824.1:183997-215324 GCA_013397915.1 Daphoenositta chrysoptera
TGCCTTGCTAGTGGTTGACAGAAAGTTAATTAGAGCCAGAGAAAAACTTCTTCCCCAGAAAGTTCAACCAGAAGTGGTTTTGACTGAGGAGTCAGTCTAAAGAGTACTTTCAATGCTCTCCACACAGGCAGAAGTGCTGAAGTTTCTGATACACACATTTTTGAAGGAAAGCTTCCCTTTCAATATTGAAATGTGCATGAAATTGCACGTAGCATCTCGAGTCCCCCGGGAAAGCAGGACTCTGCAGAATCACTCTTCACAGAGCAGCATGGCTGAGGCTCAGGTTATTTCATCTGCCTCTTCCAGCTGCTGAATTGCATTTTTAAACTGTACCTTCAAACTCCAACCAGTTGGGTTGTGAGCTTCATGCTGACACTGCAAATAGGTGGGTGAGGAACCCAACACGACCTGGCCACGTGCACTTGCAGCCCAGAAAGCCAAATATGTCCTGGGCTGCACCCAAAGCAGGGTGGGCAGCATGTGAGGGGGGATTCTGCCCCTCTGCTCTGCTCTGGTAAAACCCCATCCCCCATCTGGGGCCCCCAAGACAAGAAGGATGTGAAATTGTTTGAGCAGGTCCAGAGAAGGGCCACAAAGATTCTCAGAGGGATGGAGAACCTCTCTGGAGACAGAGACAGCTGGGGTTGCTCAGCCATTTATTAGTTGGTCATGAATGGAAGATGGATCCATTTTTATCAAATTATCTGAACTTTTCAAAGACTTGGACCTTCCCAAGTCACTCGGTACCTGGAGTTATAGCCCAACAAGGTTATAGCAACAAGGTAATTTTTTTCGTGTCTATTTAAAAAGGTCTTAAATTGTTATGACCCAAACAGGGTTTTGTACTAGATGTTCTCACCATGGGAGTTTTCACAGAGCAGAGCAGAGAGTATATCTCTCTTAGGTACTGCAACAACCCTGACACAACATCTTCACTTTTGGGGACCATGTCCACACCCACTGGAGATATTCCAGAGCTGTCTGGACACAATCCTGTGCCATGTGCTCTAGGATGACCCTGCTTGAGCAGGGAGATGAGACCAGATGACCCCACTGTGGTCCCTTTCAGATGGTGCCATTTTGCGATTCTGTGATTCTGAAGTTGGAATTGTTCTGCCAAACTGAAACAGCACAATGTGATAGGTGGAAAATAGGCAAAATTCCCATGAATTAGGAGTGTTTAAGAAGTCTCCATCACATAGAGATGCCACCCCAGGGTACATTCAGAGGTGGTGTCCAGCAGTCCTAGGTTGCCTCTCACCCAACAGCTTCCAGCTTCTTCCATTACTTGCACCAAGGGGAAATGAGCTGCATTCCCTCCACTTTCTCCTGAGGAAGCCTGGACCACCTGTGGGAACAAGATATTTCTGACAAAGAGAAGAAAATGGCTTATAAGATAAAAAAAATGCTGTGACAGAGGCATCAAAGTGACAGCTGAAGACCTTCTCCTTGAAGAGGTCTAATGAAAACTCCATGCCTGATGTCACCTGAGGAAATGCCACTGATAACTGCTCTGGTTTTGGAGGCAGGGATCATTACCTTACAGCATCACTGTCACTCTACCACATTCTGGACCCAGCTGAGACTAAAAAAGACTGCTGGGTTTTTTTTTTTCCCATTCTGGGATTTAAAGACTGGTTTTTAGCTCTTTGTCACTTTCCCAGACAGAAGGGATATTAAAGTAATTATAACATAAAGCTGTGAGAAAAATATTTAGGTCAGGTCCTGATAAGCACCTGACAACAGCCTTGTTCCCTAATGGGTGGTGTTTGAAGCAGGTTTTCAGAAGGTTTTGTGAGTTTCAAATAAGATACTGGACAAATTTAGTACTGTGGATCATTTTCTTTGCTAGTTTGGGAGGAGAGGGGATACACCAGAATGCAGATTGCTGCGTGGATGAATAACCCAGATCCAACTGATGGCTTTCACTGGTGACCCAGAGAGGGCCAGGAGACCAACACTGGTATTTAGAAGTTCAGGATGAAAAGGAAGGACAAAAGAAGATGCTCTTTTCCATTTGTTGTGGGTGGAGTGGGAGCTTCAGAACAGTCTATTAAAGCCCTGATGCTGAGTAATGAGGTGCAGATGGGATTCCCTGGCTTTCTAAACTTCTCAGAGAGAGGAACCTGGGAGCAGATGGATCTTATCTTGGCCTCAGACTGTCAACAGTTTAAGCTTTGAAACTTTGTCCTGCAGTTCTTAATAATGGCAGATCAGATAAATTTGTATAAAAATGAATTATCATGATGAATGATCAGACAAAAAGATCTCAATCAGAATTATTTACAACACTGTATGAAAGCTAAAACTACTAGTAGTGTATAGTATAATGCACTATATTAAAACAATTCTATTGAAGCAACTATATTAAAGCTAGCAAAAGAAAAATTTAAGTAGAGATTGATTCAACTCACCATATCAACATCCATGGGCAGGTCTCTTTCTCTTCACCTTGAGAAGTATCCTTGGCAGGTGTCCCCAAAATCCAAGAGAAGTATATGCACACACTCCAAGAAGAAATATGTTAGAAGAATCTAACTGGATGAAAGTGACTGGACTTTTACAGTGTAAAGGGGTTGACTGCCACTCGTGTGCCTCCAGGTCAATTCAGCAGCTCTTCTGCCAAATCTTTGCCTTTTTATCAGGGTATTCGTTCAGGGTGAGTTGCCAGATTGAATTTTGACATGATTCAACACCAAACCCAGCTCCTGCTGCCCCTTGCCTAGTCTTGCAACTTTTCTCTGACACGGGCCAGTAGTAGCAGCTCCAGTAGACAGTAGGACAGAAGATTTTAGAATCACAGAGTCATAGAATCATAGAGTGGTTGTGTTGGAAAGGAACTCAAAGATCATCCAGTTCCAACACTCCTGCTGTGGGCAGGGACACCTTCCACTATCCCAGGTTGCTCCAAGCCCCATCCAACCTGGCCTTGAATATTTTCGGGGATGGGGCAGCCACAGCTTCTCTGGGCAACCTGTGCCAGGGCCTCAGCACCTCCACAAAGAAGAATTTCATCATAATATCCCACCTAAACCTTCCCTCTGTCAGCGTGAAGCCATTTCCCCCTGTCCTGTCACTCCAGGCTCCTTCAATAGTCTCTCTCCATCTTTCCTGGGCTCCTTCAGGTACTGGAAGGCAGCACTTAGGTCTCCCCAAACCTTCTCTTCTCCAGGCTGAACAATCCCAATTCTCTCAGCCTTTCCTCAAAGGAGAGCTGCTCCATCCCAATAATCAACTTAGTGTGGTCTCCTCTGGACTTGCTCCAACAGGTCCATGTCCTTCCTGTGCTGCGAGCCCAGAGCTGGATGATGAAAGCTATTTGACCTTCCAGCAACAACCAGTGACTTGCACCAACGTTAAACTAAGAGAAGTTAGAAAGAACAGCAAGAAACTCTGTATCTTCTTCCTTTCCTCAAGCTCCAGTTGCTTTATTTCACTTTTTTACCCCTTTTCAGGGTGAAACACTTAGTGGAGAACATTTTCTTACCTTTATTGGTACAACCCCACCATTTAAAGCTCCACTTCAGAAGGTGCCTAAGCACCTACTGAAGTCCCAGTTGTGTGCTCAGAGTGGAGCTCCTGCTCAGAGAAGGTTCCTCTAAATGCTGCTCAAAGCAGAGGGAGTGTTCATTACAGGCTCTGAATTAAATACAAAGTCACAAAGGGGTAATAATAAGAAAATAAACACAGAGACAATGTTTGTAGAGGAATAAATGACAACTAAACTGCCCATGAATAAATTTAGGCTGGCAATTAGAAGAACATGCCTAACCATAAACATACTCATGTTCCAGAAACTGATTTTCAGTGGGAACAACGAGGTAAAAAAGGGCCAAAACGGGGCTTCATGAGTCTTGGTAAATATCTACAAGGAGTAGGGTGATAGAGGCTTGCACTAAGAGGATTAGATTCTGTTACCCTGGGGGTCTCAGGAAATTGCCAGGAACTTCACACTGAGGAAAATCAAGGTGGTGCAATGTGGTACCTCGGTATTGAATCAGGTAAACCAAATTTCAGTGGAGCTCTAAGTGGTAACAAGTCACACAAATTTGCAACAGCTGAGAGTCTGATTCCATAACTCATGAGTTTACAGATCCAGTAACAAGGGCATTGAAGAAGAAATGTATGGAACATATTTTGAATCTTTATTGATCTACAATGTTTCTAAATTCAGTGGCCAGTACAAATAGCACCTTATTGACAAACACAAAAGAAACAAAATTTGGTTTCTTTCTCAACTTCACTTTCTTAGCTTTATATGAGAAACCTTTAATTTACCTACCCAGGCTGGCTGTCTCTGTTGTCAATGATTTTTTTGGTCAATGACTTCTTTCCACAGGTATGGGACAGCAAGGGAGAGAAAAGTGTAATTTGGCTTCATTTGTCATATGCCGTAAAGACTTGAACAAGGATTTTCAAAGCACAAAGATAAAACACTGGGGTTGGAGGTTTGCCTAATAACCTGTCAAAAATCAGCCCACCTCTGTTTCCTCATGCAGGGGAAATAATATAAGGATGGTTGGATGATTTCCATTAATAGTAGAGTTTGCAAAGCTACAAAAGAATGGACAGATTGAGTAAAATCTGTTTAGCTTCTTCTTTTGTCTCCAACAGCATCAGGGGAACATAAGGTCAAAGCTATTTCCTCTCAGGGAATAATATTCAGGTTTCATGAATATTGGAACAAGTCCAGAAGAGGCCATGAAGATGCTCAGAGGGCTGGAGCCCCTCTGCTATCGAGACAGGGTGGGAGATTTGGGGATGCTCAGCCTGGAGAGCATCTTCCAGTACCCAGAGAGGCTCCAAGAGAGCTGGAGAAGGGACTTTTCAGAAGGGCATGGAATGACAGGACAATGGGGAGTGGTTTTAAACCATACAGGGGAGGTTTAGATTGCATATTAGGAAGAAATTCTTTACTCAGAGAGTGGTGAGGCCCTGGAACAGGTTGCCCAGAGAAGCTGTGGCTGCCCCATCCCTGGCAGTGTCCAATGCCAGGTTGGAGGTGGCTCTGAGCACCCTGGGATAGTGGAAGGTGTCCCTGCCTGTGTCACAGGGTTTGGAACTGGATGGTCTTTAAGGTCCCTTCCAACCTTAACTATTCTACGATTCTATGACTTTCTGTATGGAGTGTGATTTCTATTATGTATGTACTACTTCAAAATTGATTTCATAAATCTTTTGCAGTGACATCCTATATAAAGTCATTCCTCTGAAGAACGAGGTATGTGTGTAAAGAGAGCAGTGTCTGCTTAAACTAACACAGTACCCCAGTCCCAAACTCAGTCTTTGACCTGGATTTCTCAGTTTGAATCTCCCAACAAAATCTTTTCCAGTCATTCACCATTAGAGAATTTGTAAAGATTCACTTTTGTTATCTTCATAGAGTCACAGAATCATTAAGGTTGAAAAAGACCTGCAAGATCATCAAGCCAATTTTCAAATTTTTACATGTAACATTCCTGGGGTCCAGGTGTCTTAATGGTGCTGTTTTACATCTCTGCTTTTTCACAACCCATGTAGACAAATGTCTGGTAAAAGGGAGTATGGAGAGATTTTAGGAGCATCTGATCACACTGCGATCAAAGTGACTTGAGATCCATTATAAAATACACCACGGAGGGTCTTGCCCCAAGTCACTTAATGAGCCTGAGGAAAAATCCTGCTGCAGGCCAGGGCTTTGTCCTCATTGCTGCAGCCTCTTTCTCTCCCGTGAAAAATCATTTTGTTCAGGATTAGAACTAAATCCCAGGGTTGTGCGGAATAAAGCTATCAGGATCACAAAATGAACACAACCTTTGCTTAAAATCAAAACCATAGCAGGTTTCCCCAGAATGGGATTATTTTACAGGCAAACACAGTACCAGATAAAACCTAGAATTCCCTGTAGTCTCCCTGGCTTAATTTATATATAATTCCTTTGCTGATTAGTGGAGTTAATAAAAAATAAAAATGTCTCCCTTTAAAGCAGTGAGAGACTCACATACTTGAATATACCTATCTCCAGGATAAAGTTTTAATTACCTTGAGAAAACGCTGGAAGATGAAACTCAGGCACCTGTTACAGCTGGGAAGAAGGCAAGGAGGGCCAGCATGTAATAATTAAATCTTTATCACCCAGAAAGGAGTCTGCAGCCTGCGGTGTCTTCCTGGTGAACATCACCATGTTTATTTTTAAAACTACTCCCTGCCAGCATGTCCCAAAGTCATTCCATATACACAGCTGGCTGGGAAGAGGCAGGCTGGAGCTGGAAAAAGCAAGATCTAAAAGAAGAAAAATGGGCTAGCAAAAAAGTTAGCAGAAAAAGGGCCAGGATGGAAACCATTCCAAGTGCAGCAATGGGTGACCTACATTCACAGATCTCTCTGAAAAACCCAGATATTGGTGTCCCTCTTTCCTGTGGGTGCTGTGTTTACTTACTCAGCACTCTTCAGTTCTTCTGGAAATCTTGCTTTTCCAGATAAGGTGACAAAAATATGGATTTAGGACTGAACCCTCCCAGAGGAGGAGCAACACGGCCACAGCTGGTGAGTTTTGTAAATGGTGGAAAACTGCCTGGAGACCTTTAGCCACAAGGGTGAGGGATGGCAGTGGCAGCTCAGGGCTGCCTTCCCCAGCTCACCCATGCCATCCCCAAAACTCCACGGGGTTTTGGGCTGTTGGTGACACTGGGGCATCCCAATCTCTCTGAGTTTAATTGTACAGAAAAAAAAAAAGTGGAAAGTTATTGTGCTGGTGTGTGTAAGAATAAGTGAACATGCATCATGTTTATTTGTTCATTCATTTATGTACATAGGTCCATCCATCCTCAGATGTATGAAATTAGGTCTGTGTGTACATTGATGTGTAAAACTATTTATTAATTTAAAATCACTGCTGGAGAAGTGAATCAGCTGCAATAAATAACCAAATGCCTAATGGCAAAGGATGAGATTATTCCCTCCTGCCTGTATTTAGGTCTTCTCATGGAATCAAAACCCAACAAAGAGGGATGTGAGCTGCATAAAACTTTGATGTTGTCCTACTCCATGTGACAGGTTGAATCAGAGACCTCCAGGAATCCCTCACACCTGAAGCTATTTGACTCTCTGGCTGGTTTTTGATCAATGAAATCTGTAATAATCACAAAGGGGATCCTCATGAGACTGCGTGGGCTGGAGGGGCTGGAGAACAACTCAGGGCTGCCCTGGAGAACAGACACGCTCATGGCCTGAGCTCTGGAATATCACCCAACCAAACAACCCCGCATTTCTTCTGACCCCTCCCCACTCCTTACCCCTGGAGCACATCCCTCCTGCCTTCCGTGGTGCTCTCCACAGAGAGGGAGAGGAAAGTCCTGAGGTGACGCTCTAGGACACGAAAGAAGCGCTCCAATTCGAATCCTTTCCGACCTCCGCCAAACCAGGAAAGCGCCTGGCTGTTTATTCTTTTCATATATCTCTGTTTCTAGGAATGACCATGGATTGGAGGATGAGGTTGCCACCTCTTCCATCCCCATTGGTTAACAGAACAGTCCATCAAACTCTCTCCACCTCTGAAGAAAGAATGAAAACAATAAAGTACAGTTAACAAAACATGACTATGTTTACAGAAAGTGTGTGAGAAACTTTATCAAAGAATGAACACAAAGAAAGACTGCAGAAGTCAGGGCAACACTGAGGCTTTATTTAGATTCAAGCTGCAAATGGTGCCATGAATGTCTGATAAAACTCTTCAGTGAGCTCTCTCCCCACTCTAGTTTGGTCTAATCTTTTAGCTCACAGCTCCTCCACAAGATGCCTGTGTTGGGTTTTGGTGGGGTTTGGACAACCATTTATTTCTCTTCCTAACAAAGTGGTAACATAGATTATTTTAAAATGTGATTTAAAAAACAATGGGCAATTTACAACCTGGAGGGGTTTGCTGCAATCCTGGGTGTATAGGCCAAGAGCTGAATATGTTTTTAAGTGTAGCTATGTTGCTTCATTCTCTACCTTTCTCTGTGTGTGTTTGTGTGTTCTGCAGGGATTAGTCATGGATTCACAAACTGGATTTTCTCAGAAAAAAATTCTTTCTGTGTCTTGTTCTTTTGATACAACTTCAACATCTTTTTCAGTATAATTTTTTCTCCTCCTCCTCTCTGTACATTCATGTGTCTGTGCTGTGGGTGTGTATAAATATGTACATATATTCTGGTTGGCTGGAAGTAGAAAAATTCATTTTCTTTAACAGTCATATCTCTGAGAAGCAGGCTCACAGGAAAGCTTTTAAATACTAAATTTAAAGACTTTAACTGCTTGGCTTTTCCGGTCAGCTTCTCCTTAATTCTCTTCTCTCTCCCTCTTGCTCTCTCTCTCATTCTTACCCCTGTGCTGAGTTTTTTTGCTTAATTAAGGGGAAAGGAAATAGTGACATCAAGTCAAGGACATAATCTCTTTCCAAACAGGCAAAGTCAGAGTTTAATCCTCCTGGCATAGTCTTGTCCAGGAGAAGGAAAATTCCCTCCTAAAATATGAAGCCGAGTTAGGTCCTAATGTAGCACCTGTTGAAGACAGAAAATCTTTCTTGCTGTTTCTGTGTGTTGTTTTAGGTGCTGAATCCCTCTGTCTGTGGTTGAAACCCCTGTAAGCTGAGGATGGCCACAGCCAGAGGTTTTTTCTGAACTGTTTGTAGGACCTTTGGGTCAGAGGGCTCATTTCTGACTCAGGAGATAATTTCCCTTAAGTAGACTGATAAAAAGCTCTGTGATTCAGCCACCCAGATAGGGCAGGACCATAATCCTGTGTAGTTTTGTGTCTTCAGGGTGAGACAGCTTTCATCACTGCTTACTCCCACTGTGCTACAGCACAACCTTTTTTTCATTTTAACACCCTGTGCTTTTCATTCACATTCAAATTTTCTCCATTCTGACTATAACTCACCTCAACTGAGTCCAGCATCTTGCATAATTTATCTATAATAACTTCAAAGATATTCATATATTCATGTTCTTAGAGACCCCTTTCTGGAAGGGATGGTTTGCATATTGGGTTTTGCTCTCCACTGGTGGCCGAGTAGATCTTCAAAGCTACTTTAGATGTAGATCTTTTAATTGTTTACCATTAGACATGGTGCTGCCACTCTATGAGACAAAAACTTATGCAGATGAGGAGCATAACCTCCAACTTTAATCCCATGGAGGCAATCTGAAAATGCACAGGGACATCTCCCCTCATCCTGCTCACTGAGAAGAGGATTCAGATCCCGTGACAGGAATCAAAGATAACATCATGATGCACCTTATGCTTATAGGAAAACATATTTCTCTGAAGTCTCATGGCCCTTTTGCATTTCTGAATCATTCATTATAATGTTTTATCCCAGAGGAAATTTGTGGTATAAGCTGCCAACTCTATTTACCTCTAAATTCCTTGCTGCAGACTGTGGCAACCGTGAGGTGCCCATCTACAACAAATGACAAATGGGTGCAGTTGTTGTTTTGTGAAATGCAGCACATTATCCCTCCTCCTTCCTGCAGAAATCACCTGTATTTGGCATTTTGAGGCTTCACCCAGGTGCACACTGGGAGCAGGTTTTGGAGTGTGGGTTGGGCTCAGGTGTGCCCTGGGGAGGCTGAATGTCAGGGATGCTACAGAAAACACTTACTTGCACTAAAATGCAGCTATTTCCTGCCTCGATGTGGCAGCTGAGATCACGGAGCAATCGTTTCCAGGCAGAGAAGTGTGGAACAATGTCTCCAAATGAAATTATAGCTTGAGGAAAGGATTTCTTTGAGGCAGGATGGAATGTAATTACCCAAGTTGGATTTCTGCCAGGACAATGATGTTTAAAACACTTCCAGCTCTTGTGGAAAGTGCCACAGGACCTTTTAATGACTGCAAAGGAATGGGCTTTGGAATTTATTTTTTAATTTTTTTTTTTTTGTTTGAGTATCTCATCCAAAAGTCAGGATAATAAAATGAGAAAGAAAAAACTATCAAAGAAAGAGCTAATCTTTGCAAAGTGTTGGAATATGTAAATCCCACTTTGAAATGGTAATTTATTAACTTCTTTTTAAGATAAAAATGCAATTAGTTCATTCTTTCATTTCCCTCATTCCCCAAAAAATACACATATATTGTTATCACGTCTTTTGCTCCTGTGTCAAATCTGTATCATTTAATTTTGTTGCAGTGAAACTTGTGGGTTTTATAAAAGCTTTTGGTGGGGTTTTTTTTCTGCCTTGTTTCAATCCTGACTGTAAATAAAAGAATATATTACTATATTCAGAAATAGTTGCTGTCAAAAATCTTCACTTTGTTGAATTTTATAAAGGCTATGGGCTATTTTTATATTAGATTCCGTATCAGTAAAGAGTAATCAGAGAGTGAAAGGGACTTTTTATCATTCTCAGTTTATTCCCAGAAATACTCTCTTGAGCTCTGAAGGAAAAAAAATAAAAATATTACCTGTGATAGAATTGTAAGCTTGCCGTATTTTCCACTTGATCATTTTTGGTAAGGGAATGAATATAGCTGCATGTCTATCTATGCATCTCTACACCCAGCACATGATTATTCCTGGCTTGTCAATCCAGCATAACTTTTCTGATTCCATGGCATTTTTGTCACATTTAATTAAGATTATGTAAAGCTGGGTTTAACTGGCTGGTCATCTAAACTTGGGTAAGTACCTGTAAATGTCGAGCAAAATGTATAAATAAATAAATAAATGTTAAATGGAAGAGTTATTGCAACTGTGGCAGACCTTATTTGATACCAGTGAAATCTGGGGATTCCAGGGTGTATTAATACAAAAGTTTGGGTGTTCATGGAGGGTGTTAATGGAATTCAAACTTTTTTCTGCTGTAGGGACTTGAATTCCCATCTAGGTCTGAAGAGAGACCTGTCCTCACAAAGCTCTAGAACAGTCTGTGCTGCTCCAGCTCTCATGGTCCTTGGCAGAGCTGCTTCATATTGCTTAAAATATTTAAATATGTGCGAGTCTAAAAGTAAAACAGTGAGAGGGAGTCACTTGTAAAGAATGAACAAGATCCTCTGGCAGTGAAGACAGGGAGGGAGGGATTCACCTCCCCTGTTTTTAGGTGTCTTTGGAGTAAATGCCTCCATCTGGATTAAGTGGGAATCATAGAGTTATAGAATATTCTGAGTTGGAAGGGATCCACAAGGATCATCAAGTCCAGCTCCTGGCTCTGCACAGGACAGCTCCAAGAATCCCAACATTTGGAGCTGCTTCTCCTGACTGGTGCTTTTAATTCAATGCAAAGATAGATTTATATGTTGTACATGGTGATGGAACTGAAGAAAAAATTTAAGCTGGAGATGTGTCTGTGGTCAGAAGGAAAAAACTCACTGAGGCACAAGTTAAAGATTTCTTCCCCTTCCTCTGGAGGTGTTGTGTCATCTCATGAGCAAAGAAATCCCTGGAGGATGGTTTAGGATGCACAACATCTCTCAGGAAGAAACCCCACCAGGTTCGAGTCTGTAGAGTCCCTATTCCCTCAATTTCCCTCCATGAAATGCTCCGTGGGAAATTTGCACCTTCCAATCCATCCTGCTGCTGCTGGAAATTCACCATCCTTCCGACCTAACACATCAGAATTGTTATTTCACAGGCAGGAGTTTTAGCTTTCCACAGGATCTCAGCATCTTGCCTGCTTTCAGCGCTGTGACAAAGGCAGCAGGAGAGGAGCCCGGGGATGGAGTGTGCAACCATGATCCCCCAAATCTGGAGTGAATCAGCTCCACTCTAAGGGCTGTGCTGGTATTTTAGCAGCTGCCTCGCCGAGGAGATGGAAGCACAATTCTGGAGCAGGGATACAAATCACTGATTATCCCTCCAGCAGTGGTGGTGATGAAAGCCTGGGATCTGAGCTCCCCATCCCCATTTCCAAAATTCCTGGTAACCATGGTGTCCCCATGTGTGCATCCAGAGCTCCTGACACGCTGCCTGCAGCACCAGCAGCCTCACCAATTAAGGATTTGCCCTAATGAGCAGGGATTAAACACTTTTCATTAGCAAGTTTAGAGATTCCAAAGCCCTGTTACAGACATCTGCCGCCCACACTGTGAGGGGAACAGCTGTACAATGAGTGATTATAAAGCAGGAAGATGAAGTGACGTTTTGCAACTTTATTGTCTCCATACCCTGAGCCCTAAAATCCCATGGAAACAATTATGTTTAATACGAAGCATTGTTGTTTCCTTCTGGGTGGGTGGGCTATTTGCTCCATCTCCCCATAGAGGTTAAAAATAACAATGCGTGGCTCACTTTGTGCTTTGTTAAGATTGCCTCACATTTCCATCACATTCAAAACAAAACAAAAAAAAATCACATAGAATATTCATAATATTGTGCTATATAAAGCTCACGACACAGGAGAGAGCAGAATTGTTATTGTATATTTTCGTTATTTAACAATTATCACCATGAGAGTTTCTAGAACATAATTTTGTGGAGGGGAAAAAAGTGAAATAAAATAAGCAGCCACCTTCTTCCAAAGTTTGGCTCTGTAGAGCTTTAATTCCAATCAGCTATAACAAAACTGATGACAGAAGGGGCTTTCAGCATGTTAATAGCATAGCAACATACTGGGTGCACTTGCAAATCCATTTGCTCGGAGATGCTTTGATCACTTAATGTTCTACATGCAAAAAGCAGTGTTTTCTGAAGGCAACACCCAGTGTGTGAGGCATCTATAAAAGAAAATCATCTCCCTCATGCCTCAGAAATTCTCCATTTGCCTGACAGAATTTACACTCACCAAGAACTCCCGGAGCCCAGGGTTTTGTTGGACTCCCAAGCCAGCAGCACCCCTTGTGCATGAAAGCTCAGCTTGTTGTTGCAACCACTGTAAAATATTTATTTTCAAACAAATATTGAGTGTTAAAGGCCACCTGCTACCAGGGTGTCCAGAACTCAGGTCCCCACACAGGCTGTAAGTGGACTACGGCTACACTAGGAAATAAAACTGCATTAGGAAACAATGCTGGGCACTGGAATTTGCTGATAAACATTTTTACAATGATTCCTAATGGGGTTTTAGCCTGGGGACTGTCTTTACAACTCCTGGATGCTGATTGATGGCTGGCACAGGCCCAAAACCCTTCCCAGTGGTCAGTCTGGATGCAGCAACTTCAAATCCCAGTATAAAAAGAGTTTAATTGTGTAAACATAGGTTATTTCTGGCCTCAGTGCTGGAAAATTCTCTCAGATTTCCTTAATTTATTTGTGGAGATGTTGCCTTATTGTAAAAAATATGTGATTACTGGTTTAGATGCATCCAGGACAGAGTTTTATCTCCAGCCTTTGGCACCAGGCTGTGCAAAGTCCTCACAGCTGGAGCCGGCACGAAGCAGAGGCACAAAACTCTTCCCCCAGTGACCAGGAGGGGCTGTAAAATGCCTTTTTCCTGGCAAAAGCCAAGGTTCAGCCAGGGATGTTGGAAAGTGCTCTTCCTTCAGGGGCTGCTGCTCTGCATCTGCCTCGTGAGAGAGAGCAGCCAGTGTGGGGGACAGAGATTTATTGCTGGGACACTGATCAGAGCAACCTGGAGCTCAGGAGGGTGACAGAGCTGTTCTCTGGCTGCCTCCAGGGGTGATCAGTGATTGATCAGTGACTGATCAGGGATTGATCAGTGACTGATCAGTGACTCAGTGCAGGGTCACCAACAGGAGCCTGGGCTTGCCCGCACAGCCCCGGGGATCTTTTCAGCCAGGCTTCTTAACTTGGGCTTAGCCATGGTAACGTGGGGGGAACCCAAAAAAGAGCTGACTTGTGTTCGACCAGCCTGCAGTGAAGTAAAAATAAATACCCAATTCCCAAGAACTGGAGTCTTAAATTAGCCCAAAGCAGGACTTTTACAGAAAAGCTTTAGCATTTCATTTTAGATGTGACACAGAAGGTTCGGTAGGTAGGGAGAGATCTCAGCAGTTCATCCTGTTAACCAAAAGACCAGATTTTAAAGGGTTTTATTCTTAACCTCCTTTGTTTTCCACTTCTATAGTCATAAAACTGGTCAGAAGACTCATAATGCTCTTTATTTTTAACAAAGGGAATCATAGAACCACAGAATGGTCTGGGATGGAAGGGACTTTAAATATAATTTCATTCCAACCCCCTGCCATGGGCAGGGACACCTTCCACTCTCCCAGGCTGCTCCAAGCCCCACCCAACCTGGCCTTGGACATTTCCAGGGATGGGGCAGCCACAGCTTCTCTGGGTAACCTCTGCCAGGGCCTCACCACCCTCATCACAAGAAATTCCTTCCTAATACCCAATCTAAATCTACCTTCTTTTGGCTTGAAGCAATTCCCCCTCGTGCTGTCACTGCATGCTCTTTTAAAAAGTTCCTCTCTAGCCTTCCAATACAAATAATCATTACATTAATATAATTAATCGTTAAAAATCAGTCTAGATTTGTAGAACACCAAATAAATCAAACACGTATGACGCATCCTTTGCAAAGCCTCAAAGCTGGGACATCTCTGGAAATACCTCCTTGTTGCTTATATAAGATCATGGGTGACACAAGTAATTTGATTTTAGGTGTCTAAATATAAGCTCCCATTTTAGTTATGATAGATTTAATCACCATCAGAGTGATTTTATGTCTCGATAAAACATGCAGAACTACTTAGGGAAACCAGGAATTTCTCCCTAATCTCTGCTGACATAGGGGGTAAACCCCAGTTGGCTGTAGGAGGATCCTGAGGTGCTTTCTGGATGTTGATGATTTTGCTGTAAACACCACACGTGAGAAATAAGGTCCTAAAAGTCTGCCTAGATGGCCGAGATGGAATTTACAGAGACTGAAATTCCATTTACTTCAACACTGACTTGACTTTGCATAATGTGAGAACACCAGACTTGAGGGTGGCCCTCTGGGTGCAGTGCTCAGCAAGCCTATCCCTGACTGTGGCTGGTGAGACGTACTTGGGGGAAAATGTGTAAAAGCAAGACATGTTTTGAGTATAACATTCCTTCCGTGGTGTAAACCTCCCAGCTGCTCCCTGCAAATGGCTTGGAAAATTGTGAAGATAATGATTTCCTTCAGAACATGGGGTTTAAGGCAGTCTAATGAACTTGCCCTTCACCATACTTCTTTTTTTTTTTTTTTTTTCATCCAGACATGGATGTAAACTGATTATTGTTAGCCCAAAGATGCACAGAAACATATGTGGTGTCTTTGTTTAGAGGGGCAGCAACACTGAATGCTGGCAAAAACTAATGCTGAGAGAATTGTGATTGTTCAGCCTGGAGAAGGCTCTGGGGTGATGCTATTGTGATCTTTCAGGACCTGAATGGAACAACAGAAACACTGAAGAGGCACTTTTGAAATGGAAATAGAGGGATGGGACAAGGGGGAATGGCTTTAAGCTGAAGGAGGGTAGATTTAGATGGGATATTTGGGAGAAATTGTTCCCTGTGAAGGATGCTGAGGCCCTGGCACAGGTTGCCCAGAGAAGCTGTGGCTGCTCCATTCCTGGAAGTGTCCAAGGCCAGGCTGGACGGGGCTTGGAGCAACCTGGGAGAGTGGAAGGTGTCCCTGCCTGTGTCAGTGGGGTTGGAACAGGATGGTCTTGAAGGTCCCTTCCAACCCAGACTATTCTATAATTCTCTAATAAGGAGAAGTTCATGTGAATGAGGGAAGATGGGATGGATTTGAGGCAAGATGAGGGTTGTTGGCTAACCAAAACAGACAAATATTTTAGATTTTCTCCCTCCCCATCTTTCTTTCTTCTCCCCAGAAATGTTCTTTCTCCAAAATCTCACTTCCATGTTTGACACCTCTTCCAGTGCCACGGGGACCTTCCTCAGCAACGGATCAGTTATTTATGAAATATAAAAATAAGTCTATTTGTTGAGCTATTTTACACAGACAGTGTGATTTGTTGGCCTTTCATTGAGCTGAAAATCAGAAATGTATGGCCTTCAGTGCCAGGGTTATTGACTGAGAGCCTGGGGTGGGAGGCAGGTGCATGGTTACACCTGAGTGTTTGCTCTTGCTGTCAGCCTAAGTTCAGTGTCTCTGAGTAAAATGTGCCCAACGCCTTCACTGTATTTGCTTCTTTCTTTGTGCAGCAGCGTTAGAGAAAACAGTCAATACTTCAGCAAATAGTGGGAAAGGTTGGCAGTACAGGTAACGTGTCCCATTGCAAGAACAAATGCTTACATCCTGCACTCTGAGAGTTTGAACAGCAGGTTACCCTCTGCACTTGGGGTAGAAGATATTTCAGTTCAACATAATTATCTGAATTTTGCTAACATTACAGGCTGCTGTTGTGTTGGGTGCTACACAGACAAAGAAGGAGAAAAGCTTGTGGCGGGAACATGATTTCCAAATACATTTTAACTATTGGAAATCATGTTCTTAGTTATTTCCATCCAATCAGAGGACACAGGTAATGCCATGTTAAGCGTGCTGCTGATAAAAACAAATATCTGATCCTATCCCCGCTGGTCACATGAGCCTGAGATGTCACTATCAGCAAAACTCTACAGATAGTTACACCACTGCAGCACACGGAGCATGAAAAGGCTCTGAATTATTTATAACAACTGGGTCAGCTTCTCAGCAGGAGAAAACTGGCAGAGCTAATTAACTGATATCCCCCAACTGATGTTCCAGCTCGTATTTGAGGAATAACTCCAAATAATTCACAGAAGTCAGGAGCTGCTTTGCCTGCCACAGACTCTGTTTTGCTCTCTCTGTTTTGCTCTCGAGCTTGCAGGAGGAGCACATGGCAGGATGTACAGAGCGAGTTTTTTTGGGTGTTTTGTAACCCAAATATGCATGTGTGATTCCACGCTGGAGCAAAATGGGATGCATTCCATTTTTCCTTGCTTGCCCCACTAGAGAATAAACCTCAAGTGCTGAAATAAAGGCCATATTTTATGGCAAGTACAGCGTGAGGGTCATTAGCTTTCCCATTCGGCTTCATCAGATGGCTACACAGCAGGATGCATTCCAAATTTATTTGATAGCTTGTCAATAAGCAGCTGCCTTTTAATAGCTCTTAACTTCATGGACTTGAAAAACAAAATGCCTCATGCTCACATTAAACCAAGTGGTCCATCACAGGGATCTCAGCTTTTTCTGGCGTAGAAGGCAGAGCAGAAAATGACCCCCGACTGCAGCTTTCACTGTAATTTTGTGAACACTCATCAGCAGGGAGCAGAGACAGAGAGAGTTGCTGGGCTGGGAATTCTAGTGAGGAGAAGAGGGGTGAATCCTGCTGGCTGTAGCTGGGCTGGGGAGGGATGTAGGAGGGACATCAGCAGGGAGCAGGGGCAGCAGTGGGGACTCCAGCGTGTCCCCTCTCTAGGTAGAGGCAAGAGGGTAAAGTGATGAGCTCGTCAGGGGTAATTTTAATTAGCAGTCAGCTGATCTTAGAGCTGCTTCTGCTGGGCCACCTCCTGCATGTCCTGGAACTGCTCAAGGGTGATCAAAACGAAGTATTTCAAGGGAGGGTGGGAAACTCCACTGTATCCCACCCCATCCATGGGCAGGAGAGTCTATTCTGCCAGTAGTGCTGGGCTGGGGGGCTGGAAGATCACAGGTATTTTATCAGCTGGAAACTCATGACCAAGGGTCAATACTTATGAGATCAAAACACAGAAACTGAGCAGTTTGTTATAAAAGGGCCAAAAACTTGCAGATCAGTGCCAGTACAAGGCACCTTTGTAAGATGTACTGCTTGCAGGCACTTCTCAGTGTTAAATTGCTTCCCTTTGTTGTCCCTCCAGTCTCTGAATTTTTTGAAGACACAAGCTTCTAACCCTATGCAATAAAAAAAATCTCTGGATTGATTTTTCTCCTTATTTTACTCCTAGAAGAACCTGAGAGAGTTGACAATCTGTGTGACTTTCCATTCTCTGTCAGAGTTTGTACCATCCTCACACATCCCAAGTAGAAGAAGCAACACTTAGTTGTGTCACCTAAGAACTGTGGAAGTTCAGCAGCATAATTTCATTCAGTGTTGCTTGGTCCTACCCTGGCAGGTGGAAACAGACCATCAGTACTAGTTTTGTGCTCCAAAGTTGGGCTCCTTGGCACATGAAAGAGCAGAGAAGTCATCTCACATCAACAGACTTAAAGTCTTGGAGTTTAACTCCTTTTCTCATAGAATCACAGAATGGTTTGGATTGGAAGGGACCTTAAAGATCATTTAGTTCCAACCCCCTGCCATGGGCAGGGACACCTCCCACTGGATTAAGATGCTCAGAGCCCCATCCAACCAGGCCTTGAACATTTCCAGGGATGAAAAGTCCACAAACACTCTGGCAAACTTCCCTCTGCCCAAACGTGCTTGGCCAGACTTCCTCCATCCCACTGATGCAGCTTCCTCCATCTGCAGAGACACCAACTCCTTCAAAAGCCATTTGCAATCAGCCAGAAGGGAATACCTCGGCACAAAACTGTGATTTTCAAATGCAGATCACATCCCCATCCTCTTCCAGTGGTCACCAAAGAATCCCTGATTTGCTCCAGAGCTGCAACCCCAAAGACAGTGTGGCACGAGCTGGTGGTGTGGTACTGAGCGAGGCCTCAGCAGGTACAGAAATGAAGAAATAAACATCAGGGTGGCGTTCAGGATGCAGATGAAACCAGAGGAGGGGAATTAAAATGGTCTGTGATCATTCTTTTTGTTCCCCCTAAATCTTCACCTAGGATTATACAGATTGTGTTTTCCTTCTGAGCTGTGCCTCACCCTAATTTCATTCTACTTATTCCCCTTTGTTATACTGTGAACTTTTATCACCCCTTTAAAGTGACACTGAATAGTCTTCAGCTGAGAGTCTAAACTTGTTCTTACCTATGGATTTATTTGTGGCTGTATTTTATACCTTCCAAAGCATCAGTAAATAAAACTCAAGTTCAAAACAAAGTCTGCTGTCTCCCTGCTTTGGTCAACCCTCTTTCCTGTCCTTGAGACACACACAGAGGCAACAAGAATCCTCTTGTTCTGTCACCAGGGTTAATTTAACTTTTAATTCTAATGAAATGATGAAAGAGGAATCATATTGAGCAAATAGGCAGTAAAAAAAGTGCAACCATTGCAATTATAAACTGCAATTTACACCGTGTCCTACCCTTTTGGGAGGGTAAAACCCAAACCAGGTACCAGATACCCATTGTCAATTGTGGTTAGAAGTCCTTTTTGCTTGAAATCAAGTTCATGACTCCTTCAACTGAACAGGCTGGAGGAAATTTAGAAATAAACTTGTTAAATTTCCATGTAGAAGTGGGTGCTGACCATGGGGCTTTTTCCTCTACATTGTGACATAGGCAACACAGGGGGGCATCATTGAGCTATAAAGTGGAGTTCTTAGGAGGCCCTGCCAAAGAGAAAAGAATCATGTCAATATTTATTAGACTTTCCAGCAGCTTGTTAAGTCACTAGGAGAGCCAGATCCCAAACAAACTCCAATTAGATTTAGTTTCAAAATGAAGGCTTCTTCCTAAACCATCCAACAGGGAAATGTCACTGGTACTGTTGTGGGCTTCTTTCTTACCTCTTTCTTAACTCTTTATTTTCTAGCATTATCGCTTTGGTCAAGGTTTTGATGGTCCTGGTATAGGGAGTGTTGCTATCCAGAAATGGACAATGGTGGACAGACACTTATAAAATTTTTGTTAAAAATGCCCCTATATTTGCATTATTTTGGCGAAAGATAATGCTTGTGTTAAAAATGAGCTGAAAGAGGGTGGATTTAGATTAGATATTAGGAAGAAATTCCTTATGGTGAGAGTGGTGAGGCCCTGGCAGAGGTTGCCCAGAGAAGCTGTGGCTGCCCCATCCCTGGAAGTGTCCAAGGCCAGGCTGGATGGGGCTTGGAGCAACCTGGGATAGTGGGGGGTGTCCCTGCCCATGGCAGGGGGTTGGAACGGAATGATCTTTAAGGTCCCCTCCAACCCAAATCATTCTGGAATTCTATGAAAATCTCTTCTCCCAAAGAGGAAGAACAATTTCTCCATAGATGGGGATGGGTTGTGGTTGCAAAAATCCCCACAGCAGCACCTTCAGCTGATCCACTCAGACAGAACGAGCCCCAAGGCAACCAAAATGCCCCTGTTTTTGGGGGCAACTGAAGTGCAATCCAGCAAGGCTTAACAAGATTGCCTTTCCTGGTCCTGCAAGGGGCAAAGCATCTTTCCTGGAGGCACCTTTATTCCTGCATGATGGAGAAGTGGAGCAGGTCTGGAAGGAAGGAACTGGTGTGAGACATCTCCTTTCTGCAGCATAACCCAAATTCATTTATTTTGGAGACCACTGTGGGCTAATTGCAAAGGAAAGAGTTGTGGAAGACAAGAGAGAGAGATGAAAGCAGCTGTTCCATGAAGATTTACCCCCAGGGAGAGTTTTAGGGTGAAAAGCTCCCACTTTGCTAAAGAACTTGGCAGAAGTAACACTTTTCCTCTGAGTACTAGAGAGGTAACCTGGGCTTCCCTGGGGAAAACAATAAAATAAAAACATTCATTCAGATCAGCAGCCATTTCCTCTGGTCCTGTGGATCTTGTCACTGAATCCTTGTTAAGTGCACATCAATAGTCAAAGATATTCCAATGAGAATTCCGTGACTCACTGCCTAAAAAAAAAATAATATTTTCATCAAAACTGCCTAGATTTTGTGCCCCTACCTATTTTTTTCCCCTTGAGGGTTTAGCCCTAAGTTGCTTTTGCAAGTAAAATTCATCCATTTCAGCACTGCAGACTGAAGCCATGAGGAGCTGTTTACTCAGTGGGTGCTCCAGCCCCTCACCCTAAACACAAACCAGGGATCTGTATCCGAACTCCTCTTTCTTGGCCTTTCATTTACAGGACTATATCAAAGCCACTACTGCAGAGAAGAGTAAACCCCTATATTTCTGTTTCAATGTCCCCATTTTGCAATTTAAGACAGTTTTACTTTACCCCAGGAGCGGGTACTTAAAACCAGATTGAAAACCATTTGTTTGAAGTGTGCTCGTGGAGATTGGTTTATTCTGTTCCCTTTCCTGGAGCAAAAATACAGAATATAATCCACCTGGGAAAAGAAGATTTCTATTGATAGCTTCACTTAGCAGTCCTCTTTGCAAAAAACCTACTTCTTTTACAAATCAGGTTATGTTCTTTCATGAAGTCTCCAGTTGATATATTCAAAATTCTACACGTGTAAAAAAACAAACCAGGGATTTTTACTTCCTCGAGTTCTTCATACTTTCCCTTTCCATCTCTGACCTCTTCTTGCCTACAAATGTGATTATTGCAAAAGCCTTTTTTAAGTGCACTATTTCCTTGTAATAGTAAGGTTATTTTTTAAGAGGAAATTTCCACATAATGTCATGTTCAGAGCAAAGAAGTTACTGTCCTTCCTCCCCCTTTGGACAGTGATTTGTGAAGAGAAATGAACAGGGAAAAGTAATATGACATAAGTCTTCCTGGAAAGAAAAAAACCAGGCCTGTAATCTTGGTACCAATCTAGTAAATCTGAATTCAATTTAGCAGTTCCAGATATTGCCTGTGGGAAACATCAGGTTGAATTTTAGCTGCTTGATGGAATGAAAGCCCAGATTACCTGTTCTCTAAGGTTATTTTAGCCTAAGTTAAGATTTTTTTTCCCCCTCCTGATAGTTTTCATGACCTATGAAAATTCATCTCTGGCATGGCAAAACAGAAGAGCGCAAATAACAGAGCTTTGCCAGCTTTTCTCCAGGGTCTAATCATTTTTCCTACTATCACCTTCTACTTTTGGTACATTTATTCCTCCCCAGGATTTTTGTCCCATCTTTCACTGCTGATTTCCCTGAAATATTGGAGAACCTGGTAACTTCTCTTTCATTCTCAGTCTGCATCCCCTGCATCCCCAAGGGCTTGCTGCAGCTTGAGATGGACTAACTACAGCCCTCAGAGCACTGACAAAACACAACTTGAGTAATTTGAAAGTTGGCTAGGCTCTAGATGAGTCAATATATTATTCCAAGATAGACTCAAGGTACTGAGACAGAGCCCTGAAGTAAAACCTGGGACAGAGCAACAGCAGAACAGATGAGGAAAGCAGCTGAGTTGCAAAACTCCTGAAGGTCCCAGAGCTGAAACAGCAGTGAAACTGTGCAGAGAATTGCAGCCCCCTACTTTATCAAGTTACAAATTTGCAAAAGTAAATATTGAATTATACCCACAATATGTTTATGCTGGCGATTCACAGAATCGTTTGGGTTGGAAGGAACCTAAAAGATCATCCCATTCCAACCTCCTGCCATGGGCAGGGACACCTTCCACTATCCCAGGTTGCTCCAAGCCCCGTCCAACCTGGCCTTGAACACTTCCAGGGAAGGAGCATCCACAGCTTCTCTGGGCACCCTGTGCCAGGGCCTCCCCACCCTCACAGGCAAGAATTTCTTTTTAATATCTAATCTGAACCTGCTCACTTCCCCTTAAAGCCACTCCCCTTGTCCCATTACTACATGACTTTTTACAAAGCCCCTCTGCAGAATTCTTGTAGCTCCCTTTTGGTTTTTAATCAGGTGGTTTGAGTTGTTGGAGCTGTTTAATCAAAGTATGATGTTATTTATTATCTTGAATGCTGTAAAGTTTATCACTCTCATTTGAAAGGGGCAAAGAACCTGTTCCAGCTCAGCAGCAGAACTCTGCAAAGCCAGACTGGAGCCTCCTTCCCCATGGAGACCAGGAGTCAGCAAAATCAATTGTGTTGTTTTTCCAGTTGGCCATGGCTCTGCCAAGCTTTCAGCTTGGTGACTGACCACTCCTTTAGGCTACAGGGAGACAAGAGGAGACCACCTGGAGAGGAACACACTGAATGGAACTGAAGCTGATGATTATAATTTGCTATTTACTCAGTACTATAAATAACATGACATTTTTCAGTAAGTAGCAGAGCAATAATCAGCTCCCCACTCCGAGCTATTGTAGCTCATGCTGATATAATGCAAAATGATGCTCATCTATTTATTTTCTGTTGTTCTGGCTATTGTGTGACCCCAGCCCAAAGCATCCCATGGTGTCTGATTCACCATGTGCTGTTGCCCAGCAGGATTTCTTTTCCAGGGTGCATGAGGGAGCTGCCAGCCCTGGGCTGGGGATCTGCTGTGCACAGGTAGTGAAAGAGTGAAAAACTCACCTGAGACCTGATCTGGCAGCAGAGAAAAGAGGCAAAAACCAGAGGGAAAACCAACAGCAACCACAGCGTGGTTTCCTTCGGGCAATGTCCCAGGTCCTCAACTGAAGTGTGCAGGTTGAACTGAGGGTTCAATGTTGGGTGAGTCCAATGAGGGTTTTTTGGGAGTGCTTTACTGTGTGATAGAAATATTTAGCATAAGCAGATGTAGATGTGGAGGATTTGTGTGCTGCACACGTACATGCCAACAATTATTGCATGTGTTTCTACCTAAGCAGGACTGTGCAAAAATGTCAAGGTTTGACCTTGAAGAGGCATTTTCACTCCCAGGCCAGCTGGATTGTCCCATGGGCCACCTTGTAACAGCAAACTGGTGACACACGTGGAAGAGCCCCAGAACTTTACTGAGGTGGTCCCAAAGAGCAGAAGTTCAGCCACATGACAAGATACCAGTGATGCATCAAACACTTGGGGGCACAGAGCTCGTGTGAGCCCCAGCCAAGGTAAAAGCCAATAATGCCATGCAGTTGCCACTTTCTGTCCCAGATCTGTACCAGCTACTGTTTTGGCCTTTATTTGGAGGAAATAACTCTCCCTCCACATTTGAAAAACAGTTTCTTTAGGCTTCAAAATTCTTCACTCTTATGAAACTCAAAAAACTTGACACGAGGAGCTCGTCAGCACATTACCAATCTCCTGTGTCCAGAGGAACATTGATTCTCATCCTTCCCTGGTCTCCATCTCTACTCATTTGTCTTTTATTAACTACTCAGTCTATTAAATTCCCAGGACTGCAACTTTCTTTTCAACTGATGATTGTACAGCATCTTGCACAAAGACTTTGTCCCAGGGTTGGGATTCTGAGTAAGTGCAGATAATTTCTCTTGTTTATTTTACCTGCAACATAAGGGATAAAAAAGGATTTGCCTCAAGGCATTTATTAGCAGTGAACTTTGCTCATGATACACTTCCTCACTCTTTCTCCAGCAGACACTTATTGGTAAATTCTAAATGTTACAGATAAATGAATTAATGTTAAGATGGAACTGTTTCCAGTTCTGAGCTTGCCAGCAGAGAGGGAAGCTCTGCATATTTCCTGATGTGTTGGTTTGCTATCAGAGATAACTTGGAAATAACCTTTATATCCTCTTCAAAATGTGTCAGTGAAATAATTCCCTGAATTCATCATTTTATGGGGAAAAAAAAGAGAAAAGGTGGGTTTTTGGCATCAAATAATAAAAGCTGGGGTAAAGTTTTTCATATGGATATTTTCAGTCAGGTTTATCTCATTTAAGAGATTTATGCTGAGCCATCCAACATGGATATCTGAGTCTGAGTAAAATCCTGCCTTCCATCTGTAAGTCTGGAGAGGGAGAGAGCACAAGAGAAATATTTGTCCAGAGAGACTTTTAGAATCACAGAATGACTGAGGTTGGAAAATCCCTCTAAGATCATCAAGTCCACTTGAGCATCAAGCACTGCCAAGCTGCCACTGAACCACGTCCCTAAGTGCAACCTAAACACATCTTCTAAAACCCTCCAGAGGCTGTGATTCCACCACTGCTCTCAGGCAGATCTTCAATCAATCTCCTTTATTTTTTTTCTTTCATCTTGCTGCTTTTCCTTGCTGAGTAAATTGGGCTGAAGATCGTCTGATCAGAGCAGGTTCAGAAGTGCTAAGCTCATTCTGCTCATGGCAGAAAGATTCTAAATTCCACAATCAATCTCTTACCATAAACTTCCTGAGCCTAAGTAAATGTGGCTCTGGCAATGAAATAATTAGATTTACAAAGGAATTTTTAAAGGAATATTTAGAAATAACAATATTCAATTGTTTCTTTCTACTTTTTTTTCTCAGCTTTTTTTTTTTCCTCAAACAAATTACAAGAATCTTAAAGAGGAAAGTCTTGTGCAGTTGAGAAATAGTAGTTAATTTTGTGAGGAAAAAATCACAAAAATGTTAATTTAGTGGATAAGGTTTCAGTTTTGTTTTACTTTTGAGGAACTGAGCATTTGGCTTGATTTCCTTTCCTTTATCAGGGGTTTCTTGCTGATGAGGTGACTGCTTACGTGAGTGACACTAGATATCAACCTGAGTAATGTTCAAAATTAAAAAATTGCAGCTTTTCAGCCCTGTGCCTCAGACTTAAATTCAGAGTCAGCATTAAAAGAGAGATGTTCAGAAATCTGGGAAAAAATGCTGCACACCTAATTGCAACATTAAGCAGTGAAATATTAGCAAATTTATTGTGCTTTTTCTACTTGAAAAAAAATTTAAAGGAAGTTCATTATGCTCCGTAATCCTGCTTAAATATTCATCATGTTGTTAATGAACCACATTCATTTTTAAAATGTTCAACCTGAGACGCCGTCTAACATGATTTGATAATAATATAATTTCTGTACAAGCGTAAAAGGGACAAGAACAGTAAAAATAATTGTATCTCTAAACACCCTAACCAGTTTTCTCCTGACTAATGAGCAGCTGTTTTTCATTAGCAGCATGGTTTTATCTCTTGCCTATCAACCTGCACAGCTGGGCATATTAGAAATAGCTCTGTGCTCTGTGGAACGTATGTTTCCTAAACTGCAGGAACAAATGAGAAGGAGGTATTGGAGCTTTTTTTTTTTTAGAAAAAAAATGGTTTGGAGCTGATTTCTCTCGCCCTCTCTATTATTCACCACGGTGTCATATCTGGAGGCTTGATGTGGGAATGGGATATTACTGCTCTGCCTGCTGTAGAAATGCAGAAAACAGTTCATGCCTTGCAGAACTCGTGCTCCAGCGAGCAGAGGCTGAGTCACAGGGAGCTGGAGCCTTTTGCTCGAGGTTATGCAGCAAGGAAGGAGCAACAGCTAAAGCAGAATTTGTTGTGTCTGCCTTTCCCAGCCCTCTAATTTGTCCCCTATTCTGTGTCAGACACGAATCCAGATGAAAGATGAACAGTGGGAGAGTTTGGATTTTGAATGGTGTAAAATAAAACAGGGCCTGATCCTAAATATTTCTTTGTCTCCTTGCAAATTTCAAGGGATTTACAACTACAGGCCAATAGATACCAACTCAGTAAGATTTTTTAATATGTCACATAGTCTTGAAAAATACAGAAATAAAGGCCAACCTGAACTGAGAAAAAATAATTTTGAAACAAAAGGTGTTAGAAGATCATAGAATCATTAAGGTTGGAAAAGACCTTCAAGATCATCAAGCCCAACCTTTGGTCAGATACCACCAGGCCCACCAAACCATACCACAAAGTCTCAGCTTGTTTTTTTGAACTCTCACAGGAAGATCCTCCATCACTGTAATTTATTTCATTTATATTGTATTTATTTAGGAATCACAGAATGGTTTGGGTTGGATGGACCTTAAAGAGCATCCAGTTCCAGCCCCCTGCCATGGGCAGGGACATCTTCCACTAGAGCAGGTTGCTCCCAGCCCTGTCCAGCCTGGCCTGGAACACTTCCAGGGATGGAGCAGCCATCACAGCAGATGTTTTGCATTGAATAAAGTGGAATAAATGCAAATAAAGCCACCTCATGTCAACATGGATGTGATTCTGCTGTAGATCACAGCATTGGAGGGAATCACTGGGGCTCAAGGAATTTGGCTGAAAGAACTACTCCTTTGTTTAGAAGGAGCCTCTGGGTATTCCTAGTTGTGTCTGAAATAGGATTGTAGCCAATTCCAAGTGTGGAGTCAGGTGTAGGCAGGGAGGGAACCTGCCCTGTCCCTCCTGCAGAATAAGGTACCTTTACTTTTAATTGCAGTGCCAAGGCAAGATATTATTCTGCAATATTTGGGTCCAGAAGAAACACATGAGTCAACCTCCCCATTAAAATAAAAAATATAATCTCTTCTCAGCAGGTCCTAGTGCTGGCTGCTTGTTTATTGCAGCTCAGTGTGTGAAGTTAAGGTCTCATTACTTACTTTTGCATCACTTGGTATTCCTATCTTTAAAGATAAATATAATTAATGAAAACCTTGAAATAGGTCTTGTGCTTTCACTCAAAAGTATAATGTACATATCTCCCTCTATCCTCCCCTGGTGTAGGAAAGCAATCAAAATCCTATTATACTGACTTAATGCCTGCTGCCAGCTTTGTTGACCTTGTTTGTTTGGAAATTAAAAGGCAGGTCATGGCAGAGCTGAACTGCACAACCTGGTAGCACAGAGAGACAGAAAAGAGGTTCTCTGCTTATTTACAGGGTGTCAGGCAGATTACACCACACTTGGGCTCCAATTTTGGATGGGAGCAGTGTTTGAAACTGGGAGACAAATGCAGAAATCTTATATTTTTGTGTGCTTTGAAAGAACGACTTGATTTTGTTTTGTTTTGTTTTCCCGTTTTTCCAAAGAACTTGTGAAGCTGGGTTTCTGCTGGGCTTTATTAGCACCCACTGGTGTATTTATAGATGTATAAATACACATTCTGCTGCTAGATGGCAACAGCTAAAGCAGCTGCCACACTTCCATTCTCAGGAGAGAAAAGCACACAGCTCCTTGAAACAGTGGCACCCACAAAGTCACAATACTGTCTTGAGAATGGGCGACTGATGTAGAAAGAAGAGAAGATTTAAGGAGGTAATTTATCATGGAAAAGCAGGATAGTTAAGAGCATCCATAAATTACTGTGAAGTGAGACATTATCTTCTGTATTTTGTGGGAAAGAAAGAAGAGGAAGTTACACTGATTTACAGCAAAGAATCCACAGTCTCTCGAATGGAAATACATATCCTAGGGTGGGTCAGGTATTAGTTTGAGAAGGAAAGAGTAGAAATTCTACGCTGTATTGGTTAACCCTTCACTCACCTTGTCTCATGTCACTTCCCTTTGGGTAGGACATGTGGACCAATGTGAAAGAAATTCATAATTTCTCAGGGCTTGAGCTGAACCCTGGCACTGTTGCACTCACGGTTTCAGCACCTGCTCCCCCTGATCCAGCATCCTGCCCCATCCCTGGAAGTGTCCAAGGTGAAGCTGGACAGGGCTTGGAGAAACCTGGGATAGTGGAAGGTGTCCCTGTCCAGGGCAGAGGGGTTGGAAAGGGATGATCTTTAAGGTTCCTTCCAACCCAAACCATTCTGTGATTCTCTCATTATTCAAGTTAAATCAGGGTTATTTTCATGGAACTGCTGTGAGGTAAAGAAGATTAAGGATTAAGGACCTTCTTAAACCAGGGCAGCACTTCTCTTCAGGGGCACTGCTCAGAGACCTCCCTGGTCCATCCCTTCCCCAGGCCCCGACCCCCAACACTGACCCCAACCCTAATCCTAACCCTAAACCTAACCCTAAGCCTAAACCTGGCTAAAAGCACACCTCAAATCCACCAGTCACTACAGGAGATTAATTTGACTGAAGTGGCACAGGAGACAGCAATTAAGCAAAGCAACTCATACAATTCTACCCTTTCTCCTCTCTTTTTAAAATTTCACATTTTATTTACCAAACAGCAACAGGCGCCCTTTTTGCAGCAGACTTATACAAGCCAGAATTCCACCCAACACCACTGTAAATGGCTTTCTATCCATCTGTCCTTTGCTCTCTCTAGTCGCATTCATCCTGCTAAATGTGGAATTCAATAAGTCATCTGGAATCTGGTTCCCTTTTTTATGGAATCATAGAATAATTAAGGTTGGAAAAGACCTTTAGGATCATCTCAGCCAGCTGTCAGGCATGTTCACCATTAAACCATGTCCTCAGGTGCCACCTCCACACGTTTTTGGAACACTTTTTGTCAGAGAAGTGCAATAGTTACAGCAGAGGTGCAATGACTTGCAATGCATCCTGATTTAAAGTCATTGTGCAAAAGAGTTGGGCTGAAATTCATCCTGAAAGGGCAGATTCCTCTCTGTTGCTTTATAAAATGAATCTGGGAAGACCAGGTTAAGTGTAAATATCTGTGTATATTCATATATATGTGTGTATAAAAAAGTAAAACTGTCCTGTTTGGTTTAAGAGGAGGAGAGGAAGGTGGCTCACACCTAAAGATAGAGGGAGGGAAAGGAAGCAATACAACACAGAATTAAATCTTTCTGGAATAGCAGTTTCTCCTAAAAATCTCGAATTATATTTTCCAACTGAGACTCAGAAGACTGGCTAAATCCTCCTTTTAACTCCCACGCTCGTTTTTTCTTTTAGATGAATAAAACTTTCAGTACAGGAAAAACTCAATGATTAAAAATTACAAATGTACTGAATATGCAGCACTTTGATGCAAACATCTTTGCAGTAAAAGGCCAGGTGTTATATTAAACAGTGTTTTAATCTGATCCCTACGGAAATATTCCCTCTGGAAATGTGGCAAATCTTTCATTTTAAAGGAATCTCTGCATTCTGGGGCATTACACAGTTGCAAAAAGTGCATTCAAATGCTAATACAGCTTCGGATAAAGCTGTGGACTTGCCTCCTGCTTGACAAGTTTATTTGGAGAGGATTTTTCTTCCGACTTTTTAGAATTCCTGAGAATAGCTGAGTGCAAAACCTGAAACTCCAGCCCTGGTTGGTCTTGTCCAATGATATTTGATTGGAGGTGATGTCAGCTCAGTCTTGGCTGGAAGTATTGATCACACACATATATGGGGGCTGAAACTGCCAATTAATACGTTCATTATTAGAGATAACTCTGTCCTTTTGCTTCCACCACACACGTATTTTATAGCTATACCTACCAGAAGAACAATTCCCTCAAGCAACAATATGAATGGTCCATGGAACGTCTTTCTAAATGGATTACATTAAAAAGCAGAGTTATTTATGATCCCTTCTTATGCCGTTGTGTGTGTGGCTTGCTTAGCTTCACAGAAATCCAATTTTCTTGGCAGGGGGAATATTATATTTAAAAAATATTTTTTAAAGATGCCTCACAAAGGCAGGAAGATCCATGTTAACCCAAACCATTCCCCACACGGGGGGAATGAGCTCACCTTATCTCACAGTTACTTTTAAATCATAGAACCATTTAGGCTGGAGAAGTCCTCTAAGACCACTGAGCCCAGCACCCCCGTGCTCACCACCAAACTGTCCCCAGGTGCCACATCCCCAGGCCTTTGGACCCTTCCAGGGATGGTGATTTCAGCACCTCTCTGGGCAGCCTGTGCCACTGCCTGGCCACCCTTCAGCGAAGAAATTTCTCATCATACCCAACCTAAACCTCCAGCCTGAGGCCTCTCACTCTTACCTGGGAGAAGAGGCCAACCCCCACCCAGCTCCAAGCTCCTTTCAGGTAGCTGGAGAGAGCAATGAGTTTTAGAGAGTATCTGCTGAACCATGACAGCTTGGTGGTGGATTTAAATGCCTTATTTTCTTTTTCTTTTCTCTGTTTTCCCTTCTTTCCCTTGTCAGTGACGCAAAGCTGACTGGCAGAGAAGGAGGCAAAGGAAAGCTCAGTACCACGGTGCAGTCTTTTAAAAAGCATGGAAATTCTGCCAGAATTAGGGGCATTTTTTCTTATTTGCTGTCTTTGGGTTTTGCTCCCCTATTGCTTGTCAGTGAAAATGATCAAAATTCAGCAGGCAGGATGGATCTGATTGCAGCATCAGCTGTGAAGCTGGAACTGATTGAAAAATCATCATGAAAACCTGTCTGGGGACTGCCCTGTCACCATCAGGGAGGCCCTGACCTCCAGGCTGTGGCAAACATTTGGAGGGAGATCACATTTTTGAGGAATTAGTCAGAGAGGTCACTGCTGAAACCCCTCATCATCAGTCCTGCTCTGCACTTCTCTGTCTGATTCCCCATTAGAGCTGATCAAAATGTAAAATTAGTGACATCCAGCCAGTGGCATTCAAAGGGAGACCACAGCAGCCAAAATCAGGCTACAAATCATAGAATTACAAAATGGTTTGGGTTGAAAAGGACCTTAAAAATCATTCCAACCCCACTGCCGTGGAAAGGGACACCCTCCACTAGACCAGGTTGCTCAGGGTTCCTGGGGTGTTTTTAATTAGCAAAAAGCTCTTTAAATAACAGAACCTCTTTAAATAAAGAATTTCAATCACCTCCCCACACATGCAAATAGAGGGGAGAAATGCATGCTAAATAAGAGAAAAACCTCTCCTCTTTAGTTGAATGTGATAGTAGTTTGCTATTAAAGTTTAACTAAATAAGGTGTTTTTAAGGATTTTTTAAAAATTTATTAGATGAAGAAAAAAGCTATAAAGATCTGCCTTTTTTTTTTTTTTTTTTTTAATATGTGCGTGTTTGGGGCTTTCTTTGTTCTTTTGGAGT